>WOVY01010430.1:462500-965280 GCA_013436015.1 Rhipicephalus annulatus
TTCGTTAGTTGTATTGGCTCCTTTCAAAAATTGAATACAAAACGTGCGCAAAAAAAATTGCCCGCAGCTTCCCTCGGGGGAACACTGAGGAGGATGCGGAGCATATAATTGGTTAACGGGGTGTTAAAGTGCGACTTACTTGGGTCGATGGCTAAATTGGTTAACGTGGTTGTGAAATGGGGTGCTAAATTGCGACTTACTTGGGTCGATGGCTAAATTGGTTAACGTGGTTGTAGGAGGGGGTGTTAAATGAGTGAACACGTACACACGTATGCGAAAGGACGGCGCTGGTCGAAGGGACGTCGATCATTGTGTTTGTGGATTCGTTGGAATTCATTTCACCGCGACCTTGGACGTCGACGCGCCGTACAAACCAACCGACGAACGGCAACTGAGCGAGTGAGCGCCGACCTTGAGTATATATACAGCGCGACGGCGCATGCACTGTCAGCTGTTGAATGTTCTCGAAGCGCGACGGCGCATGCGCGTCCACTGGAGAATCAGGAGAATTGTAGAATGTTCTCGAAGGGGAGAAGCGCGCGCGGCACAGATGGTGGGTGACGGTGCATGCGCGCGTCAGCTGTCGAATGTTCGAGAAGGGGGAGAAGCGCAACGGCGCATGCGCGCGCACCAGCTGCCGATGTTCTCGAAGCGCGACGGCGCATGCGCGCGCGTCAGCTGCCGATGTTCTCGAAGCGTGACGGCGCATGCGCGCTACATTATACAGCTAGCGAATGTTCGTGAAGAGGAGAAGTGCACGCGGTGTGTAGAGGAGGAAGGCTGCACAGATGGTGGAGGAGTGAAGCGCGCGCGGTGTGTAGAGGAGGAAGGGATGCACAGATGGTGGAAGAAGGAGGAGGAAGCTTGCGGACGGCGCCGCACTACAAGCCTCGAGTATTAGATGCTCCGCATCTAAAAAATAAAAAAATAACTGCAGGACATCCGGGACGACTTATCTGTGCGGGCTAACTGTGTTTGAAGCGGCCAATCAATTCTATATTGTCAGATGCATACGCTTACAGCTGTGTCAGGGGGTAATTAATATTATTGTTGCAACGGGAGGCTAGGTGCAGAGGACTGATTAGAGAGAGGCGTTTCCGTCTTTTAGTGACCGCAACGCTCACAGAGTGCCTGAGTGTTCATTTGTTCTGTTGTTTATCGTGTTCATTTTGATAAACTAAGATTCCCGTTATGCCCGTCCCTTTTTGTTCGAAAATCGTTTTGCAGTTGTGTAACCCTTACGTCCCCAAAGCTGTTATCTTTCAATATGCTATGCTTCGAAAGTGGAAGGCCTGGCAGGGAACGTTCATGTGCTAGATGGTTGTTCATTCTATTATAAACGGCGTGTGTGTCTAACCCACGTATTACATGTTATACATACCCCACATTTCAGAATTATATGACATTATCTGAGTCACCGTCTAGCGCACCACTTCTCCTGTGTTTAAATCCGAGTGAGTATTTTTCGCCACTGTTGTTTTTCTGCATCTGTTTACATACTTTGCATCTGCTTTTTTCGCAGAGGCGAAGCCCTGTTTGAGGTTTCATGTCTGTCTTTGAATTTATTAAATAATACTTTACTCTTTTGGGCCGCCTGTGCACTACACTAGTAGAATAAGTGAGAATTTTGGATAGTCGGATGCTCTGTTCCAATATGTTAAAGTGTTTTCTTAGGACCTTGTTTATGTTCGGTGGGTTGCTCGTGAAAATTAATAGCAAACTTTTGTTGCGGTGCTAGTCGGTATCCTTCTGCAGATTTAAAACCTGGCGGTCCAGATTTTCTGCTTTTTTATGGCGTCATCGATGATAGCTGGCGGGTATTCTTGACGAAGGAGTATTTCGCGCATACGTGTGCTGTTTTTGTGGAAGTCCTTGGTGCGGGAGCAGATTCGTGTAAAGCTGTGTGCTTGGAAATAGAGAATGCTGGTGTTGCAGTGTCGCCATTGGCAGCTTTTGAACTACAGGTATTGTTGCCTGTCTATAGGTTTTCGGTGTACGCTATTTACTAATGCACCATTCGCGTGAGTACATTAAGGAGGCTTATTTCAGTGTTAAAGTAGGACTGTGTAAAATAAGTGCTTCAATGCACTTGGTTGAATGCCTGTATGAATTTAAGGTGCTCGTTTTCCAAATGTGCCCAAATCATCAATATATCATCTAGGTACTGTTTTAGATGAAAAGTTTGATATCACAAGATGAAAGAAAATTGGGCTCTACATGGTGCATGTATATTTTAGCGTACTTTGGGGCCATTCTTGTACATCTTATATCAGTAGCATACCTTCAAACAAGCGGTACGGCGATGGGTCTATGGTTGGAAAAGTTCCTTCTGTTTCTATCTCCTTAGTGGAAACAGAGACATCCGAAAAGAGGGTTTCTATCCACTTTGCATAGCAGCTAAGAGAGGCTTTGTGAATTCTGCTGGAGTGACAGAAGTACCAATCAACGATACGCTGTATTCCTGTGGTTTTTCATTGAGCATGCAGTGTCATTTCAATAATGAGATGTTCGGAACCCAAATCTCCCCTTTGTTTTGCCATGGCGACCTGTTGTCATCGGTGACCAGAGGGAAATCTGGGGTCGAGGGTCTAGTTCAAGAATTGCCTAAACGTCAGGGAAGCTGGGGTCAGTGAGTAGAGTGAGATTGAAGTCCTGTATAGCCTTGCGTATTGAAGCCCCTTCAGGTGTGTTTCTAACGTAACCCCAGTGAAGTGAGGCGCGTTAAAGTCGCCGGCTACTATGAGAAGTATGCCGGCGTCAGTACTTATGAGGTCATAGAAGCGCTCATCTCGTCGTTTTGGCGAACTTTATACGTTGAGCCTATAAGCAATCCCCTGCGCATGCACTTTCCCGGCAAAAGTTCTGTACTGACATATTCGGCATTAGAGTACCTATCTATGTCTTCGTGATCATTGACTGTGATGCCCTTTGTGACCAAAGTAACAACGCCTCTGCCACCATTCTTGACACGCTCAAAGGACTCGTAATAGCTAAATGTGCTGCCGGATGTCAGCGTTTCTTCTAATAAAATTGTCAGTGACTTTGATGCTCACGGTAGAAGGTGCTGACCTAACACTGCTTTCTTCTTATTGAATCCGTAGCAGTTCAACTGCCAGACACAACAGTCGGTGTTGGATACCACAACCATAATTACCACTTAGATATATAGCAGAAGGCTGAGTCTTCGGATCACTCTGAGGGCACGGCATCTTCTTTTGTACGAGCTCCGCCACAACGGTGCGGTCTGATATTAACTGCGATAATTCTTTCGGGAGCGCCGGAGACTCCGGGGGACCCGTCTAACGTTCAAGTTCCTTTAGGTGAAAATCAATAAAACGATTCTGTGCCTTGAAAATTACTATGTCTTTAGTGATTTCTTGAAGCGTCGAAGAAATCTGCTTCAAAGATTATTTTCTTTGGTTAAGGCTGTCGGTTACGTCAGCCTCGGGAACGTAAGCTACAGCTTGGTGCTTTAAGTCACTGGCAGCAGTTTGGTCCCCATCTAGTCTCGCTGCTAAAACAGTGGCTTTAAGCATTGGAAATTCCTTCCTGACCTACGCTAACTCTGAGCTGAGTTTCGCGTTCTCGTTTCGGACTTTCTTAAGCTCCTCCTAGTCCTTAACGGTGATGGTGCCCCCGCTTATCAGGGTAGAGGTTTCAGCTTGAGCTTTGTAAAATTCTTCACTCTTCTCTATGGAGACCCATTTCGCGGTGATGGGAAGCGCGTATCTACCTCCCATGGTGAAGGAATGCAGCAAGCCACCCGAAGACAGCCCAGGTGGCCCGGCCTTGAGCGTGGGGAGATCTCACAGGTCCATGTCGAAAGCGCGTTCCATTTCTTTTTCCTTTCACCTCTGTCAAATGAAAAAGGTGTCTGGTACTTCTGTTTACGGGCTTTGCCTCCATTCGAGTGGCCCTTGCCACAGATTTTGCCCCTAACTTGGCACGAATATTCTTGCTTCGGGTCCTTGGCTCCACAGTTGTGGAAAACGTTGATCAATGGAGTGGGGCGGACGTTCACACGATGACCAACTCAGGTGGATTTGCTGCACACCTCGGTCTGCTTAATTCTTGTAGAGGTAGCACGGGGCTTTTGTCTGGCCGACTGTGATGTATCTTGGCCTGTCTCCTCCGTCAACAAGAACGACGATGTAGCCGGTTTTATTGATGCGTTTGACTTCGCAAACCGTGAAATTTCCCTGGTGTATGATGACTGTTGCGAGCTCGGCGTCGCCGAAGTCGCGCTCGACGTCGCGGTTCACTCCCTCGACATAGTTGCCGATGGAAGCGGCGTACACCGCTACTCCGTGCTTTTTTCCGTTGACGCAAATGTTCTTGAGGGCCAAGATTTGGCGAGCGTTGTCTTCATTTTATAGTACACACCACAACGATGTTTTGCACGGTGTTGCGGCAGACAAAATCGGTGGAGGCTTGGATGGTGGTGATCCCGGCCGCCATGAATATTGGCGGTGGAAATGCCGTTGCAACTGGTTTTGCGTAAATCTAGACCATCTAGGCGTCTGACGATAATCTTCCGATGCGTAAAAGGTAGCTCTGGCATACGTGAGGCCGCGATCACTCTTTTCTGTGTGGCAGCCATTTGGACGCCAACCTTGCTGCTGTCTTGGTAGCGTCTTGAAGCGTCGAGTTGAGACAAGTCATTCTCTGCCGCTTGCTTCTTCTTGGCTGATTTAGATTGAACCACTTGTCATTAAGTTGTTTCTATTGATTGCATTTCGTCGTCTTTGCCCCCTTCAACGGGGTTGCAGACGCTCAGCGTCAATAGAAGTGGCATCGAAGCGCTCCCTGCCATTGCAAGCGTAGCCGTGGCGACACCACTCGGAGTGGCCGGCGTTCTTTCAGCTAGGTCAGACTAGGCTTTTGTGGCGCAAACTTTAAAGTGCCGAAAAATGTCGAAAACTCATTCGAAGACGACAATTCGCACTTCCTCGTAATCAGGGAACGAAACGCACTCGGTGAAACGAAAATTCGGGTGGCAGTTGGCACATCAGACATCACAGAGATGCAAAAAGCCAGAGCGACGCGGAGGCATGTCCCCACAGCTCAACGTTCTGGTGCGACCTGAGAACCGACCATCATTTACCAATATCAAAAGACAATTTGACCATACAAAAGCAAGATTCGAGTGAGACCAGACACTATAGGCAAGTGAATGCTTCATCATGACAGTGCCCCGTGTGACGGTTCTTTCAAATAGTGACTATTTCAGCTCAAAACGCATCAATGTTATTCCTCAACCCTCTATTCAACTGGATTGTGTCTTTGGTACTTTTCTTTTTCCTGAAATTGGAATTGAAACATGCTATAAAAGGTGTTTTGCAACTCTAGAGAACGTGAAAGAGACTCTGACTGACATTTAAAAGCCATACCAGCTAAAGACATCTAGCACTGCTACCAATAATTCCGGCTGTGTATAGCTGCCCAAGGGAACTACTTTGAAAAGGCTAACATTCTTATAAATACACCGGCATCGGCCCGAACACTGCTCTGCTCCGATAGTGTTTTGTTCGTGGAACCGCCGTTGCAGCACGCGTGAATAAACCCGTTCCCAATACATATATATATATATATATATATATATATATATATATATATATATATATATATACTTCAAGTAGACCTAGGTGCATGTTAAAAAAAGAAAAAAAATGCTTCAGGTGGCCGAAAGCAATCTGGAGTCTCAATTCACGGCGTGCCTCCTTATGATGATATGATGGTTTCGGCACGTAAAATATTATGTCCTTGCATGTGCCCGAGCTGCGATTAATATACAGCTACACCGCTATGCAAACGAGTTGGAAAAAGAACTAAGGCATATATCAAACTTTCCATGGTTTTGCGAAATTCGATGCGGTCAACAGGGGCAAATCTCGGTGTAACTAAAAACATGCTCGATCCTAGTGTAATATCACGACGGCCAAGCCAGCTGTCAAAACAATCTATAATCGAAATTCCAATCATTGAACAGGCTGCGTGATAAGGCATGGATATTATCCGAAATCAAACATGTGCTGCAAGAAACATGCATGGTCGTAGTGGACATAAAATACTTTTTTGTGCCCGTAATTATACTTTCAAAGAAGCTGCAAAAAGCAAAACTCTCATTGACCTTACGATAAGACCTTGTTAACACCCGATGAAAGCCTCGCCAAAAGTTAAACTCTTATGAAACTGAAAACACCGCCCTGAAATGGTGCTAGGGACTGAACAGGGCAGACCTAAGTTTAGTCTCTTCACACTGACCTCCTAATAAATGGAAAGCCACGTGGCACACTTGGCCTTCAAGCAATAGACATCCCAACGCTGTATACAAATGCACGTGAGATCATGGTGGTAGTTTGCCGACATCTCCGAGAACACACGAATGCCACAGCAAAAGCATGTTTTACTGGTAACATACACATAAAATTCGCGCCGTCACGTAAATTTTAATGCCGTAGAAAGGCGGCCGTTAGCCATCGACATACACATAGCCCTCGCTCAAACACATCGTGTTTAACTTGCTTGGTCCCGCAAAGTTTGTCAATGAACCGTTCTCGGTTCTGATAATATTTACACAGTGAAAACATATTTATATTTTTTTAAAACCTTCTGAGCAAGTCGCAGGTGACGCTGCATAGGGAGGGCGACCAAATAACAAAGCGTGCAGAGCGCGTGAACGAGCTGAGATAGCATAGGTTGATTTGATTGATTTGTGTAGTTTAGAACCATTTCAGAACCACGATATGATTATGAGAGACGCCATAGTGGAGGACTCCGGAAATTTAGATCACCTGGGGTTCTTTAACGTACACTCAATTCTGAGCACACGGGCCTACAACATTTCCGCCTCTATCGGAAATGCAGCCGCCTCAGCCGGGATTCTAACCCGCGACCTACGGGTCAGCAGCCGATTACCTTAGCCACTATAGACCACCGCGGCAGAGCATAGCGCAGGTTGAATGCGGGAGCGGGATACAAGAGCGACTGGCTTTTGCTGGTACGCCAGCGAAACGCGCGCAGCGCAGCGCCCCCTGTCCGAGGTTGGGAGGCCCATACTCACTCGATTCTGTTATAACGCCGAACTTCACCGCAGATGTAAGCAAACATGAAAACATCAAACAGAATTGAAAGAAAACAGCGCACGGCGGCGGCCGCAATGCGCGCCATCGGAAATCAAGAGCTTTTCCTGTTACCGGTGAGGCATGTACTAAACAGCTTAAGTGACTACCGCGTACGTGCTGGCAGCATCGCACCATATTCTCACCTCAAACTGCTGTCTTTAAGCCAGCAAAAGCCATTTTATGCAGTGCGTCCTGGTACAGGGGCTTTTTTTAACGTTTCCACCCTTAAAAGCACGCTGCACACTCGAGTATTGATAGAATATTATTGCGACGTAGACTAAAACGCATCTTAAAACGATATCAAGCCCTTTAAACGGTGCACAGACAATTTGCGAGCAGCTACTCATCACCCTTGAGAAGATATCACATCACGCATTGTATAGTGGTGAAATCGCTTACATAACGGACATAGCGGTGTTAAGTCGTTAATTGACAGTTTTAATTTGGCATATGCAACAACCCCGCGAACGCATGCTACTGTTGGAGATGGCTGGCCGCCGACTTCCGCAGAGCTGCGGCAAACGCCTTGCTAGCGGTGTACAATTAGTACTTACGAAAACAGTACACTCACCGTTAACAGGCGCACGTTGTTTGCGCCCGCTGCTCCATGAATATTCCTTAATCTGAGCGTCACTTCGAGCACGGAGCAATGCGTGACCGCCACCGAAGATGCGCACGTTCGCTCGAACTCGCCGATACCAAGACATGCGACCAATGAGTGGTTCTCGAGAAGTGAAAGAAGGCACCTAATTTCTGTCTGCCTGTTGGGCGACACGACGCAGTGCCTGACTAGGGAGCCTACATGACCCCTTTTGGTTGGGCGGAGACATCTCAAAAAGCGCTCTAAAAAGAACTTAGCCAAAATCAGTGGGCAATGGGGCACGCTGTTGCCAGCTGCCGCCAAATTTAGCATACTTTTTCTTGTGTCACCATTTTGTGGCCAGTCGTACACTCCAACCCCCCCCCCCCCCGCTATTACTGTTCTGCAAGTATAATGCAGCGTATTTTCAAAGGCAGTTTTTCAGGCTGAAACCCTATAAAAAGCCTTCTATACATCAGGCGTGAAATGTCGGTGGCGTCATCCATCGTCGGCGTCACCACGTTACCAATGCCTCCCGTTACATGTACCAAGCTCGAAACGTAACCATCGGCGGTGTCCAGCGTTACCATCAACACGTTACATGCATCAAGCTGAAATGTAACCGGTGGTGGCGTCGTTCAGCGTCGGCGTTAACACGAACACTTAGGTGCATCAAGTGTGCAATTTAACCATCAGCGGCGGCTAGCATTGTACGTCCGTTCATGCGTTCGTCTGTCTGTCTGTCCATCAGTACGTCCATTCATCAGTCAGTCAGTGAGACGGTCTATCTGTCTGTGCGTCTGTCTGTCTGTCTGTCTGTCTGTCTGTCTGTCTCTCTGTCCATCCTTCCATCCGTTCGTGCGTCTGTCTGTCTATCTGTCCGTCCGTCAATCTGTGCGTCTGTCTCTGTCGCACGGGCGGCTGGTCTGTGCGTATGTCTGTCCGTCAGTCCGTCCATCAGTCAGTCAGTCAGTGAGACCATCCGTCCGTCCGTGCATCTGTGTGTCCTTCCGTCCACCCATGCGTCCGTCCAACCATCCGTCCGTCTATTCTTGCGTCCGTCTGTCTATCTGTCCAGCTGTCCATCAGTTCGGCCATCCATGCGTCCATCTGTCCATCCGTCTGATCGTCCGTCAGTGCGTCCGTGCGTGCATCCATTCGTCTGTATATCCACTTTGTCCCACTCATCATCATTCACCTCGAGGATATGATGTGAATTTTTTGTGCTACCGGGAACTTTGATGTATCTAATGCTTATGTTGACGTCTAGACACCGACGTTTACATTTCGCGCTTGATGCATCTACTGCTTTGTGTAAGGGCCAAAGGTGGACGCCACCAACGGGCACATTTCACGCTGGATGCATCAACTGTTTTGTGTAGACACCGACGCTGGATGCCACCGACGGACACATTTAACACTTGATGAATCTACTGCTTCGTGTTGAAACCGACGCCGGGTCGTATTCTTGAGGATGAAATGGAGCCAGCCGTACATGCATGCGGGCCACAATGCGGCGTGATAGCGTGGCATTGTCGTGCGGACATATTGTGTTTTGGCGGCCGGAGGAGCGTTTGCGGCATGTAGTGGGTCAAAGGCTGGCACCACCCTTAAACAGGCGCTCATGTAGGCTCCTTGTGCTTGACATGCGACCAGCGCCAATAGACAGAAGAGACAAAGAGAGATAATGCAAAGCTTGGAGAGGCAGAGGCAGCAGAGGCACAGCCGGCTGCAAGCGACAACACATGGTCTCCGAGATGGCAGCTGCGAGGCCGTTTGTTCTCCAGCCATCCCAATCGCATGGAGAGAGTGTGTTTCCAGAGGTGGGCGTCACGCTCTTTTCTCCGCACCACGGCGCTGATTCGTATGGTAAAAGAGGTTGGCGCGCTGTTGGCGAAGCTTGCATGTGGCGAGAAAAAATGGTTTTGCGCTTCTATATAATTTAGCACTCGGTAATGTAGGGCCAAGGTCACGGTGCAAAAATACTTTAGGTGAGTGAACGCCGCTTAGCGAGCGCTTGGCGGGTAGAAGCCAATCATGTTCTAGTTTGCGGCATATACCGATATATTGCTCACCAGCCTGAGGACTCTGGCAGGCTGCTGGCGAATTCCGCAGAGCACACCCAGCACGTGGATGACGGTTTCCAAATATTAGAAAACGGGGTTACCACGCAATAACAACCATGCAGCACGCGTAAAGGGACGCCGCGAAAGAGGGGGTGATAAGGAATGAGGTTGACAGAGCGACGAGGGTGCTGTGGTGACAATAAATGAGCGCCGCTACTTTCTCACGTACGGAGCTTTGCTACATTAAAAGGAAGGAGGGGAGCCGGGGCAAAGTTTGTAGCGCCATCTCTCGGGCTCATTGCGAAGCAGAACATTATCGGGCATCGGCTAGTCCCCGCGTTCGCTCACCTTAAGTATTCCTGCACCATGACCAAGGTGTACAGACGCCAAGTCAATGCTTGGGTGTGTATATTCTCAGACAGACTTGCTTTGCTTTGGATTTGCGCCGACCTTATTAAATCACTTATAATTGCGATGGCAGCGTCTCCTGCGCTGTGCGGCGCAGCAGCCAGTCCCACACAGAAGTGGCTCCTGCGCCGCACGAGCGTGACGTCACTTTAAAAAAATAGTTTAAAGCTATGAAATTTTTAAATTATGATATATAATGCGTGAAATCTGCAAAAATAATACTAAATGAGTGTTTGACAAGTCAGTTAACGTTTACTTGTTAAATTAACACATATGAAAAGCATTTTAAATCTAGGGGGCGCCACTGGACACTTCGGCTGCGAAATGTTGGTAGCTGCGATGTGGGGGGGTGATAAAAACTTTATTGAAAACTTTGAAAACTGGCAAATTCATGGCGTGGGACTAAGCCGCCCCTAAGGAGGACCAGAGACCCTGTCTCCTCGCTGCCTAATGAACATGCTGGATGGCCCACATTTGATCCTGGACGTTGGAGTTGCGCAGCGCAGCCGTCCACCGCACCGCAGCTTCATCTGGGTGCGCGCCGTGAAGTTTCTCAGTATGACGTACGGATTATTGCTGCTGTGCATGCTGCATTTTCTTCATTGCGATGTCAAAACGTAATGTTGTCGAAGGCGCAAGTGTCCTTGCTGCTGAGTAACTCATTTTGCTTCTCAAAAATGGCAAGGTCGACGATTAAATAAATGTTTTGTGCAATTCAAGTGTGAATGTCAGCACGCATATGAAACTCCAGTGCGGCCGCGAAGTGTTTTTACGAAGCCTGCGATATCCGAAGGCCAAATTTCCTGCATTACAGGTGCTTTCGCTAAGTGCGAACACGTACGGCCGTTCTCATCTGTTGCTTGGTCAATGCTGCCATGCTGTCACAGGCCGTGAATGTAAACATTTGACAGAAGTCTGTCTGGTTGGGTATGAAACTGGGAGATGATATAGGATCCAACCAAAGGTTTTCAAGAGAACCGACGTTTCGGAACCGACTTGGTTCCTTCTTCAGGGGTGACTGCTTAGTCTACGTCGCAGCAGCGTCTTGAAAGCACTCGAGGGGTGGCTAATGACCCCTCTCTCTATCTCTCTCTCTCTCTCTCTCTCGTTTTGCCGTGGAGTGTAGTCCGTGTGTGTACACTGGGGGAAGGGTTCCGAGAGAGCTGTTGATGTTGTGGGCTTTTTCCTGAATGTGCCATGACTCGAGTAACAACCTTCTCCTCCAGTTCGGCTCGCTTTCGAGGATGGCCGTTGCTTCGAAATTTATCTTGTGGTCCAATGTCTCCGCATGTTCGGCGTCTGTGCTGCGCTCTTTGTAGAACTTCCGCACATCGTTGGCGTGTTGCTTCAGTCGTTCCGGTAGTTTTTTCGTCTCACCGATATACGACGCGGGGCACTCGGCTCATGAAATTTTGTAAACGACACCGGGGCTTCTGTCTATTGTTGGCCGGTCTTTCGGGCGGGGGAGGAAGCGGCCCAGCGTACACGAAGTCACGTGCGCGAGGCAAATCCCTTCCTTCCTGAAGATCCGCGCCAACTTCTCGCTGGTTCCGTGAACGTATGGAACCGGTACGCGTTTCGGGTGGCTGCCAATTAAAGTTGATTGGGGTTTCGTAATCCTCTGTTGCTCTGCGCGGCGGGGTGGTAGCTCGAATGAAGTTTTTTGGGTATCCGTTTTTTCTGAGATCAGCAATTACGCGGGCCTCTTCTTTCTTTCGCTCTGTGTCATGAGAGCATAAGTTTCTGGCTCTTTCGAGTTGTGTGGTCACTACCGAGGCCTTGCGGCAGGCGGGGTGGGAAGAATCAAATTGAAGGTAGCCACCAGTGTGCGTTGGCTTCCTATGAACGGAGAACTCCAGGCCATTGCGCTTTCTTGCCACCTGGACGTCAAGAAAGGGCAGGCAGTGGTCTCTCTCACACTCGGTCGTGAATTGTATGGCTGGGTGCACGGAATTCAGATGTTGTCTGAAGTTTTCAACTTCAGACGTCTTAATGACGCAAAAACAATCATCGATATAACGCAGAAAAGGCCGTGCATGTTATTCAACAAGGAAGACAAACTGTTCGACACTGTATTTTAGAGAAGTGGACTAGCGCAGTTAGCAGTTGCCCTTGGGCATCGTTTATGAAGTGCTGATCGCCTAGAGCATAACGGTGGCACGTCAGTATTTCGAAGCAGCCTTTCGATTACGTCCTGAGGTCGTGACGGTACGCTGTGCGACATAAAGTGGTCTCCTGTTGCATATTCAGTGTAGCTCCGATGCAGTGCACATTTCGATAAACTTCGATAAACAGTGCAGATCAACTATGTTGACGCTTGTAACCGAGAAACCGATGCAGCCAGCTGCATTTGAATTAAGTGTGTCCTCCTGCGTCTCCCCGGTGAGGATGATTAATTCGCAAAACAGTTTATTATAATAATATAGCCAATCCTGTCATCAAGGGCCTGTAGACAGCACCACCAGCAGCGCAGCAGCAGCAAATCAAGCTGATGGGAGCCTGATGAAGAGGCGCTATAATTTTAAAACAATACTTGCGCGAAAAAAGAAAAAAAAACCAAGCGCAGTGAAGTTCGAATCAATAATCTCACCCGTCCTGCATATGCCGTGCCAACCAACTACGCCACAGCTGCCGATCGGTTTGGAGGGTTTAACAAGCCAGTTTTGTATTGTTCTCACGCTGGACGTAACTTTATTGTTCTTTATTTTTACGTTTTGACGTAACCTTAACGGCTTCTATCGTTACGTCTAGACATAACGCTGGACACTCCAACTATTCAAACGAAGCGCCTAACCAGAACACTGCATGACGTCACTTTCATACGGCGCAACAGCCGTTTATTTGTGGAGGTGGCTCGTGCAGCTCGCGGCACAGCAGTCTAACAATTGCGATGCCTTCCCCTCCCGTTTCTAAATAATAAAATTTATTTTCCCTCCTCCTCTGCAAGAGATCAGCATTCGATCCGCAGCCCGGTCAACAAGCTAAGTCAGTCAGTTGCCGCGTTCTACGCTCCCTGGTTGCACTCGATTAAAAGGGTTGCCTTTTCTTTCCATTCATGAAACTAGCGCTGCTTTTCATTGTAACGCCTTTTCAAAATTCCTCCCGTCAAGCCACAGAAGCAGGATACAGAGAGGAGGGCGCCGGTGATCACCATGCGTCAAGGCTATGTCTATACTCAACGTCACTGGTACTGCGACAACCCCGGACTTGTCCCAGGCATGTTTTGGTATGGTCACCCATTCGCAATGTGAAATTTACGGTGTTCAATGGATACGCTGGGCAATGTAAGAATGAACATTGAGATTTTTTGCTTGTTCAACAAGTATGCAACATGTGTTCAGAGTTTGAGGTAACTGGTATGCAACACTGTGGTAATACATAGCTCTGACACTTTGCTCTTTTTTTAAGCAAATTCAGTGACCACCACATAAATATACGTAAGAGATATAATAGTTAAATTATGAGTCCGGATAGAAGAGTAATACGATTCAACGACGACAATTATTACAGTTTTCACCCTCCAGAGGAAAAGGAGGAATACTAAAAAGTCCCTATATTTCTCAAATCAAGGTATTTAGCACCGAGACAAAATGGACCCTAATGAAAAAGACGTAATACTGCCACAAACAAATTTTCACCTCCTTACAATTGCCTATCAGAAAAATGCAGCAGTTGTCGTGCTTTTCTTTGTAAACTGGGCCAAAATAAATGCAGTAAGAGAAAAATACTTTTCTACAGTTCACCCAGACGATCCTCGCAGTGATTGTGGCTCGTAGGCGAAAAAACAAGATCAGCATATCCACGGAATGAATGATCATGAGTGGGCGCAGCGTTCGTCAATCCGTCTGTTCTTCCGTCCATGAGTTCGTCCGTCCATATGTGCGCCCGTTCATGCATCCACTCATGCGTCCATCCACGCGTCCATGCGTGCGTCCCTCCGTCCGTTCGTCAGTCCATCCGTACGTGCGCCCATTCATGCATCTGCTCATGCGTCCGTCCATGCGTGCGTCCCTCCGTCCATGCGTCAGTCCATCCATACGTGCGCCCGTTCATGAGTCCATCCGTGCGTCCGTCTGTGTGTGCGTTCGTTCGTCCGTCCGTCCGTGTGTTTGTCTGTCTGTCAGTCTGCTTGTCTGTCTGTCTCTCTATGCGTCCATCCATCCATATGGTGAACACTTCAATTACTGCCATCTCGCTCCTTTTTATTATATATTCACCATATACAAGTACCGTCATCCATCGGACAATCGAAGGACTAAACGAGAGTATGTACAGCATTTCTGCTGTCAGGGCTTTGTTAACGCCAAGAGCGTGATAACGACGCCATGCTATGTTTTTTGTAACATGTGAACATGTGGATATGTGCCCGAGGGCGCGTATGTGCCACTGGTATGCCGCAGGCTACCTCCTACTGCTAGAACTACATACCTCAGAGGATGTACAGACCCACGCTTTAAGAAGCTTCGCCCCTAAAACAATGCGCACACTGGAACCCTGTGCACTCTGCTGTATTTTATGGTCTAAACCGCCGCGGAACCCTTACTCAATGCGCCCTCTCGCGATACTCGTTAGTTTTGCTGGGTAGCATGGCGATTGGAACGACGGAGAGAAACACGCCGTGCACCCGCCATCTCGCAAGCCATGCTTGGGTGGAACCCGCCAGAACGATGCCGAGCAGCAAACGCGCGAAATGTACGGCGTATACGGCGGCGCCTTCGACACGGGAGTCGAAGCGCGCTTCGCGGTAGTCCTATGACTTCCTTATAAATAAACAGCAGCCCTCTTTTTCTGCTTCTACATCCTAAAAGTGGTCATGGGGGTAACCGAAGATAATTAGTGTGCCATAATCCTCTTTTGACTCTCTTCTTTTTTAGAGTGTAGGACTTGCGCCCTCCAAAGTGCCGTGAGGTCTTGGTTTTTAAACAAGCCATCATAACAAACTACCTGGGTGCGTTGGATGGCTGCAGAGGAAGAACTCTTCCGCTGCGACTTGCGCGTAAAAATAAATGACAGCTGGCGTCTTATTGTCTGTGGAACCAGCACTGAGCCGTGCGTGGGAAAATGTTATTGTTTGAAAGTGCGAAGGCGGAACCTATACAGTAACTAAAAATATCGCTTCCTCTTCGCTACAAAACCGTCTTTCTATAGAAATGTCGGACGTACAAAAGTGAGTGTCGACTGACGTAAACATAGGTTCTGCGTTATTCACTGCACGTGCGGCGATAAGCCAGAGCTGTCTGGAAAAGCTGACGCACCACCGCGTTGCTCGCCATGTTCCATTGGCACCTGTCATTATTTATGTCCGAAAAGTGTTGCAAAGAAAGACAAGACGTCGGAAACAGCGGGAGCTTCTCGACGAAATCTTTCTTTTCTTCCCCTCTATTTTCTTTTTGTAAAGCTAAGGTAGCCCAGTTTCATGCAGAAATGCAGAGCTAGGAAAAGCCAGCTCTGCAAGTCACCATGCTTCCTTGTCTATACCAATGCGTGGCGCTGGCAAATATAGATGTCTTAGTTCATGAATCAAATAAAGTATATATATATATATATATATATATATATATATATATATATATATATATATATATATATATATATATATATATATATATATATATATATATATATATATATAGCGACTCTTTTCACGCAGATTGGAAAATGGCAGGGATATAATAAAGATGTCAACGTGATTACGAACTGGGCGAGTGAACGAAAATGAATCAGGAAAAGAAACGTCGAAAGAATTGTCTGGCCGACGCTGTCGCAAACGGCTGACTCGAAGCATTTAATGGCCACACTGCGGCAACTGCCGAGGGTTAGAGACCTCGTCGCGGCGTGCCGTTCATTGTAGGGCTGGGCGGTGGGGCGTGGCACACATGGCAAGACCAGCACTTGGCCCACCGAATGCGGTTCGATGCATTGTTCTCATCGAGCCAGCACGTTTCTATATAACTTGTCCAGGCTGGGCCACTTGAAAGGACGGGTGTATGAAGGACGGCGCATGCGCATACGCGAGAGAGCACGTCTGTTCGTGCCGCACTCTACTCCCGACTGCACACGGTGCCTGCGTTCACGAAGAGAACGACAGTGGCGTGCGGATTCTTTCGAGTTCTCGCAGAGCAATCCTGCAATGAATGTATCACTTTCACCGCATATCCGGTGGAATAAGGTGCCGAGAGCTGCGACACACATGACGTGTGGCTCGCGGCAATTACAGTGGACGAGTAATAAAGTCCCTAAATAATGGGGTTTACCTTGCCGAAATCGCGCCATTATTATGAGGCGCACCGCAGCAGAGAGGAGGGGGAGAGGGGTAGTTTGAAATAATGTTGACTGCCTTAATGGCAGTGTGGTGGCGTATATCTCTTGCCCTCTCGTGAAGACCCACTTTGAAGCTCAAATAGTCCCTGTAAAGGAAAAATAAATTAATTGCATAGTCTCTTTTCCCTTGAAGTGTTCTTAGAGGAGTGGAAGGAACTGTTATTTACTCCTGGCTCTGGGTCAGCGGTAGTTACTTATGCCGGTACCTTTAGATAATTCGCTTCTACCCCCTCCTCAAAATAATACGTAGCCCAAATGTGCTGGCGGTCAACTGTGCTCTTTACATGTAGAGTTAAACAGGAAAGCAACCAATGATACTTTATTAGTTTGAATGCAATAAATGTGCAGCTTTATACTCACTATTTCATTTATTAGATCAATCAGCGTTCCCTTTTTTCTTTTGTTTTTAATAAAGAGCCTGTTTGGTTGTCTTCTTGCGTAAACAAGTTGGGTCTCTGCTTGAGATTCTGCAAGAGTATTACGCTATTTCCGAAATCAGGTAATGTTTCTCAAACGCAAAGGATCCATACCGGAGGCAGTGCAATCAGCAAGGGCGTTTATTTGACTTGGCTCGCGCGGTGGACTCAATTTGGCGTCTTGCGTATTCGTTGCGGGCAAGCACAATTAACGTAATGCTACATTACAAATGATTAACACTTTTATAGCACTTTACCTTCGGCTACACAAAAGCCTCGCTTCAGGCGAAATCCAAACTACCATTGAACACCCTGCTCCTATACTCTTTCTCTTTTGTTTTTCCATGGTAGCGTGCAAACATCTCCTGTGGACAAACCATATAGCCTGATTATCGTACGAGAATTCCACATCATCACAACAGTTACAAACAGTGCTATACACCTGCCTTTTTTTATGTAGTTGAAATAAACCAAAATAGCATCATTCAAATACTGCAAAAAAATAATTTATTCTTGCACCTCCTGGGGCCAAATTGGAAAATGTGCACGCAATATATGACTGTGCTCCTTCATTTCATAACTGTAGCAAATGGCAGAATATTTTAACGCTTTGAATTTCGCACAAATGGCGAAATAAAGATAAGCTCGTCTGAAAGCATTTTTAGATCGGGGTTGTCGTTTGGTGGCTACGTTGCGCCAAATTGGCTACCTTGGGACCTCTTCTGGCTACGAAAATTTGAGGTTGGTGCCGATTTCTACTTCTAGGCTTCTGTTTTGGCGCACTTAGCAGCCAATTTTCTGGTTATTCATAACTAAACTAGCAAGAAAACTTAAGACCAGCCACTGTTTTTGAGCCTTTTCTGCCACGCCAATCAATGGTAGCGCATATCCTGCCCCGTGCAACAGGCTGTGCATCAAAGCAACCCCCCCGCCACGAACACGGCGCCTTAAGACGAGTGGCGAAGTTGCATGCGAGTAGGCAAAGGTATGACTAGTGCTCTGCTACCTCTGTCTGCTGTCTATCCTAACTAATGGTGATAGCAGAGCACGTGCCAACGTAGGAACTTGACAAAAAACGAAAATGAGCGCAAAAATCAAGCTGTTCTGTAAAATCTAGGAATCAATTTTGGTAGGCAGCGTCGAGGAAAAACTACTTCAAAGTTTAACACTACCACAAGGTTATTATTGGAAACACTGCAGAACTATTTTTGTCTGGCAGTAACTCTATCCTGCATAACTATATACGGGTGCACTTAACTTATACTGACCAACACAGTTGGTACATCACTTGGTTCAAAATATGACTAACAGAACTAAAGGTAAGGAAATACAAGGTGATCCGTGTGCTGAAATACTAAGAGGATGCCTATTTATATCTTGAACAGCGTTGTGTTTAAACCCACCACTTGTTATGAATATTGATATGTTCATATATCATCTTATATAAAAAAGAAAATGTAATAATCTTTATTACAAATGGAAGATAAATGACACAATGCCGATTCCCTTCGTCCAGATTTCTTGGGGCGCTGTTTTATATTCCGCGATGTGTCCTTCAACTTGCACCTAGGGTGCTCGCACCCCAAAAATGTGCATTTGTCTCCGGCATGAATAAAAGCATGATAAACGCGTCCTGCATCCGAGCGTCGGTACAAAAAACCTTTCCAATGACAAGCACCGCGAAAAATGGGCTCAATATTACGTTGACAGCGGCGGTTCTCATAACAAGTTATTATTATTATTATTATTATTATTATTATTAGTAGTAGTAGTAGTAGTAGTAGTAGTAGTAGTAGTAGTAGTAGTAGTAGTAGTAGTAGTAGTAGTAGTAGTAGTAGTAGTAGTAGTATTAAAAATCTTCAGTCCACCTACGTTCTGGCTCTTTGTGCACCTATATAAATCTGTCATCTACGAGCAGCTCAAACGAAGCTCTATGCCAGGAGTAAGCGTGTCTACGCGGAGCAGAACAAAGAATCTAGGTCATGAAGGAAATGTCAGGCGCTTCAGTGGCACCGAAAATAAATTCATCGAAATGGTGATGTTTTCCAGCTCACACTTATTGGTCGCCGCTACGTACAAGGAAGGTCTCGCCGTGTGAGGTGTTCTTGCCGCTTCTACGCGCAAGAGAAAAAAAAATAGGGACGTCGAAGGATGAGAACAAGGAGAAATACTTTGCCTGTCGGCAAAACTTTTCACGCAGTCTCGCTTGCGATCATAAGACGCGAGCTCCACATTCATTCGAGGCACGACTGCCACCGGCGCAATGGAAATTAATGGACACTTTCTTGGGCGGGCGCTTTATTACCAAAATGATGCACGGTTCCTTTTGTTATGCTCCTGTCTGCCCAGTGGCGCATACTGAACTTGAATGAGATTGCTCTGGAAGGATGCCTGTAACAAAGGAAAAAAATACGGTATAATAATACGCAAAAAGGGTATCTCATTATCACACGTGCATGCAGGGATGAGGATGTGCAGAGCGGTGATTCGTCCATGCCTGACTGCCATGCGGGTATTGATTTTTCGGTGTGAAGCGTTTCTTAGCGAACCTCGGAGACTCTGAATCTATCTATCTTTCTATCTATCTATCTATCTATCTATCTATCTATCTATCTATCTATCTATCTATCTATCCAGCCAGCTCTGCATGTCACCATGCTTCCTTGTCTATACCAATGCGTGGTGCTGACAAATATAGATGTCTTAGTTCATAAATCAAATTAGGTATATATATATATATATATATAAGGGAAAGAAGTGTATACCTAAGGGCTCGTTTTTCCTGTTTTAACACAATAGTAATGATATCTAACAAAGTAACAGACAGTAATGCCAAGGAATGTACAGGGGAAATTATTAGAACCAATGGAATGTAAAATAAGAAGAAAGAAAAGTGGATGCAAAAATAACCAGCCAGATCATATATATATATATATATATATATATATATATATATATATATATATATATATATATATATATATATATATATATATATATATATATATGATCTGGCTGGTTATTTTTGCATCCACTTTTCTTTCTTCTTATTTTACATTCCATTGGTTCTAATAATTTCCCCTGTACATTGTGTATATATATATATATATATATATATATATATATATATATATATATATATATATATATATACCTAGAACATGTGCTCTCCTGACTGTATTGTTAATGGTATTTGTACCACAATTGCTCTGAGATAACATCACTGTATTGCGAACATGAATTACTGGTCGTATCATAAAAACCGTGAATAACTTGTCATGAAAGGTATGATTGACATGCAATGTCCGTATGATTGACATGCAATGCGGCCATTTCCTTAAATTGATATATCCAAAATATTGGTGTTACCAACATAAATTACACGTGACAATAAGATAGTCATGACGGGCATATGCCCTGTAAAACGTGATTTACATGCTACATTTAGATACATTCGCGGCCGTTTCGCTAGCTTGATAACACCAAATTTAGTATAGGTTGTGTTCACGTGACGTCAGCTTGCTGGGTGCGGCAGCGAAAAGTGCGCCCGCTGTGCTCGCGACCGCGTGGCCACCATTTTGAAAGCAACCATGCCGGCGGCCGGCGGCGTACCGGCAGTACAGTCCGGTGGTTTCAACAGGTGCACACATGTTATGTGGGCACGTTGCTCTTGTTTCATTTTATTTGATTTCAAAAGGTGCGAGATTTTCTATTAGGGAAGCTGCTGCAGCCATGGGTGCTCTTGTTTCATTTTATTTGATTTCAGAAGGTGCGAGATTTTCTATTAGGGAAGCCGCTGCAGCCATGGGCGATGCGTGCTCGGCTCGCTTGAGCATGTACGCCGATCAATTGGACGCCAATGCTAAACAACGCTACACGAACCAAGTGGCTATCTGCAGTGTGCGTTGACCCACTCATTCTAACGAGCGATTAGGCCGAATTTGACACTCGACTTGTTTCGAAGGCAAGACTCTGAGACATAAAGGACTGCTTGGTGTATGTAAGAGAAGCTTTGTGACGCACGAACGACTCAAAGCTAATAAATTGTTGGATGCTTGACAATAGTGGGCTTGTTCACGTACCTTCGCTGAAAAGTCACGGTGACAGTGTTCCTGTGTGAGCAAAGGTAACATAATCTGAAGGTATGTTCTATCTGTAAGTGCTAAAGTCAAGTTTACCCATTTTTTTATACTACTGCGATGTTTTACGAATCTAGTTGAAGCGGTGGGCTTAACAGCGCTTACACACTTGCATCTCAACGCACCATTGATCGTGTGCACTCTACCACACTCGATTGTGGTAGAGTGCACACGAGACAGAAACTTAGATGTGGTTGACTCACCCACAGCTTTGATCTATCGAATGCAAAATATCTGGAGCGTTAAGTTACACTAGCCCAAGTTACAAGCCTCCTGTGCTTTGACGCAAGTCTACTGAACCAGCTAGGTCACCTTAGCGAGAAAAAGAAAACTATTTGCCTCTCATTTCAGCTCGCAGCCTACCACGCATGTATTAATATGAATATTTCAACGCTGAAGAAGAAACATCCTGGCTGTCGATGTGCGGCACCCGAGTGCGCTAAGCACGCTGCAACAAGTAACACAACTGGGAAACATTGCAGTCAGGTCCATCATACCAGCGGATGGTGCGACCACATCAGGAGTAATTAATTAGGACATTAACACAGAAATCCCAAACGCAGACCTTCCAATACTTATAAAACCAGCGAGTCAAGACAACGTCATTGTCAGCATTGGATGGCTTGGTAACACGCGCTGTGTGAGAGTAACGTTCAAAGGTGACTGTCTTCCCGCATACGTGAAGGTAGGCCACTGTCGTCAACAAGTTCGACCGTTCATTCCTAAACCCGTGCAATGCTTCAATTGTCAGAAGATCGGCCATGTAAAGGGTGTTTGCAGGAGCTCCGCAGCGTGCCTTCGGTGCGCCGAACCACACACGGAAGACAACTGTAGCGCAACCACACTGAAGTGTCCTAACTGTCAGGGGGCTCACAAGGCTTCTTCGAAAGAATGTCCGCACATAAAGAAAGAATTTTCTATTCTGAAGCAAATGGTACGAGACAGCTCAACCCACGAAGAAGCTGCTGAGAAAATCCGGCGAAGACGACGTCGTCGTCGAAGTTCTTCACATCGGAGAGCGCCAACTTCAGGCGATAAGTCGACGCATCAGGAAAGATCACCAGCTGCAGTTTACAGCACGGCAAACATGGACGTTGGAAAAGAGCAAAGCGGCAGACCAGTTTCTACAGAAGAGTGATC
Source organism: Rhipicephalus annulatus (assembly GCA_013436015.1). Taxonomy (NCBI): domain Eukaryota; kingdom Metazoa; phylum Arthropoda; class Arachnida; order Ixodida; family Ixodidae; genus Rhipicephalus; species Rhipicephalus annulatus. The sequence goes on from WOVY01010430.1 coordinate 484,695, forward strand.
CTCCGCTTACGCGTACACAACGCTAAGAAAAGCCGCAGCACAAGCCGTCTTCTTCAGAGCACGCTGCTGCAATGGAGGACTTGCGGAACACAGATCAGCAAGTGATAGCTCTTTTGCGACCCTTAATGAACGCCATCAGCTTGTTGTTAAGCAACTAGCACACACCGTCAGCAAGAAGTGCATTGCAATTACAGGACGCTTTGAGTCCAGTACTCGCAGCGCTTGAGTAAATAATGGCTCACCAGCCACTGTCTTTCAGAGAAGAGGTCTGAAAAGCAGCGATTATTCAATGGAATGCCCGGGGACTGAGGTCACGCATCGCCAATTTCCGTCGGTTCGTGTACACCAATAAGTTCGCCATCATTGTCATCTGTGAGCCAAATTTGCAGAAAGAAATTAGACTTTCTGGTTATGCGTCATTCATGTCGTCTACAACTGTGGACAATAGCAAAGTTCTGATGTTTATTCGCCGCGACCTCACCTACATTCATCATAGAGTGTCACCCCACGACGGCAATCAATATATATACGTATAACAGTGAAAAGGAGACTTACCATCATGGTTGTGGGTGCCTACCCACAACCGTGATAAATAAAAATACTACTACTACTACTGCTACTACTACTACTACCTCTCTCCGTCAAGCCGTTTCGACCATAAACGACTACAAGGTATCCTGTCAGCAACTTCTCACCCATGCATTATTATTGGCGACTTCAACGCCCATCATACAATCTGGGGAAGTTCGAAGACCAATGTTAAAGGGAGAAAGTTGGTGTCCTTCGCCTCCGACAACCAACTTTTCTTGCTAAATGATGACAGTCCAACGTTCCTACGTGGTTCAAGGTATAGCAGCTGCCTTGACCTGGCCTTTGTCTCACGAGGCCTCGTCAGGCGTGCTGAGTGGTTTCCAGACATATAAACGCATGGAAGTGACCACATTCCCACTTACGTCAAAATCGAAGGATTGTCCCATGCTAAGATACGCGATAGTGTTCAGAGAGTGGACTGGTTGAAATTCCAGTCTCGCATAGAAGAGCAATGTGAAGCAAACATACCCCTCGACATAGAGGAAATAATTAAAAGCACTATACACGATACTACGTGTACCCTCACCTGCTCTCCCAAAGTAGTAGAATTTGACATCGAGCTAGAACGACTTCGAGCAATCCGACGGCGTGCTGAACGAAGATACCGATGCACGGAGGCAATAGAAGACTTACGGATTGCTCGACGTATACAAAATAAGATTCAGCGCCGGATAAATAAACTCGAGTCACAACGTTGGACTGCTTTTTGTGAGTCACTTGACCCACGAAAACCTTTATCCCAATTGTGGAAGACGGTACGAGGTCTCCGCACAAAACCCACTCAGTGGTCACCATTCAGGGCTCTCGCACTTTCTGAACAGAGACGTGGCATTGACGTGGCAGAAGACTTCTGTGCCAAAGTATCTGGGCCACCAGCAGTGCCCAATAGCCCATTGCCCTCGACTAACTGTCCACAAACACTGGATTCCCGCATGGATATGCCTTTTTCTATCGTGGAGCTCAAAGCAGCACTAGCTTTGTGTGGACGCACGTCGGCACCAGGGCTCGATAGAATTTCTTATAGGGCCTTGGGTCATCTCGGTGAACGCGCGAGAATCCTCCTTTTGGAGATGTACAACAAATCCTGGCAAGATGGAACGCTCCCGACAAGCTGGAAGACAAGTCGCCTAGTTCCACTTCTGAAGCCAGGCAAGTCACCGTTGGACCTCTCATCTTATTGTCTGATTGCATTGGCCAGTTGTGTAGGCAAAGTTATGGAGAGGATGATCCTGGGACGCCTGAAGTGGTTCTTGGAGTGTAACAACATCTACCCAGATGCCATGGCAGAATTTCGGCGTGGTCGAGCATCGATTGACAACTTAGTCGACCTGGTGACTTATGTCCAACACGAGAAAGACCGTAAGCGTCTCTGCGCATCTTTGTTCCTAGACGTCAAAGGGGCGTATGACAACGTTACGCATGAAGTTGTTCTCACCGCTCTCGAAGATATAGGAGTAAGTGGTTGGATGTATCGCTGGATACGTAGTTATTTGTCAATGCGATTCTTCTTCGTGAGCACTGAAGACGGTCCAACCTCTCCGCATTACAGCCATCGTGGCGTCCCCCAGGGTGGCGTACTCAGCCCTGTGCTGTTCAATCTTACGTTAATTGCTCTCACTGAGCATCTGCCAAGCACGGTCAGGCTATCAATGTACGCAGATGATATCTGCGTTTGGGCATCGGCTGTAACACGCCTGCAGTTACGAGGGAGAATTCAAAAAGCTGCCACTGAAACATTACGCGACCTCCGAAATCGAGGCTTGGAAATTTCTTCCGAGAAATGCGCCCTCGTAGCTTTTACACGAAAGTCTATGGATAAGTAAACTATAAGCATCAATGGTCAAACTGTACCATACGTTTGATCGCACAAGTTTTTGGGCGTCATAATTGACAGGAATCTATCATAGAGCGATCACGTTTCGTACATGAAGAAACGGTTAATGAATATCTGTAATATACTGAAGTTTTTTGCAGGGAAGACTTGGGGAATGTCTCCCAGTGCAATGCTACAGCTGTACAGAGTACTTTTTCTCGGTTTCCTGCGGTACAGTTTACCGGCATTGACCAATGCAAGCAAAACAAGCCTTCGAATGCTACAGAGTGTTCAGTCCCAGGCACTCCGGATTTGCCTCGGCTTGCCTCGTAGTGCGTCAACAATGGCTACTATAGCTACCGTCGGTGACCACCTCATCACGACACATATCGACGTTGAGGCACTCAGGACGCATATAAGGCATATTGCTCGGACACCCTGCCACCACCTAGCCTCTTTACCAGCAGACAGACCACGTTCGTCATTTTGCCAAACGGTCACCACATACCGCGATTCTTTGCCAACATGCTTCACACCCGCCACCAGGCCTTCGACTCCTCCCTGGTGCCTGACTCAGGCTAATATCAGGCTCACTATACCTGGAATCAAGAAAAAAGCAGATATGTCATCACCTGCTATTAGACAGCTTGCTCTGCTCTTGTTATACGGGACGTATCAAGGCTGTATACACGTATACACCGACGACTCTGTTTTACAGAAGAGTTCAACGGCATCATTTGTTATACCGATAAAAGACACGTCAAGAAAATTCAAGACCTCCCACCTTACGACATTAACGGGAGCAGAGCTCACAGCTATTTGTGCCGCATTGCAATTTATCTGCGATTAACAGCCACAAAAATGGACAATTTTCAGTGACTCAAAGGCGGCACTGCAATCCCTTCTATCACCTTTACGCCACGGCCCGTATGAACAGCTGGTATTTGAGATTGCGGAAAAGACTCACCGATTCATTGAGGAAGGACATGAAATAGCCTTTCAATTGCTCCCAAGTCATTGTGGAATAATTGGCAATGAACGGGCCGATCGAGCTGCCCGTTCTGCCCATACTGAAAGCGATGAAATATCATTTCCGCTTTCCAGAACTTACGCTGCACGGAAACTCCGCATGCTTGCTCGCAAGCGCACCACGTCACAATGGAACGAGTCACGTTTCATCCATGCATGGTTAGTTACTTTAGACCCAACTCTCAGTCTTCGAATTCCTCCGGAATTACGCCGACGAGACGCTACTATGCTGTGCAGATTATGGTTGGGCGTCGCATTTACCAGTGCGTACGCGTTCCGCATAGGAATGGCTGACACTGCTGCATGCGACCATTGTGGCAGTGATGAAACAACTTGGCACATTCTGTGTGAATGCCCACAATACTGCTCGCAGAGACAGTCACTCTGCAATGCACTAGATGAACTGGACAACCAGCCTTTTTCAGAAGAAAGACTCCTGCGCTGCCGACAGAACTTTACGTCACAAAAGAAGGCTGTGAAGGCGCTCCTGCGCTTCTTGCGTTCAACCGGCCTGTCTAAACGACTGTGATCGGAACTCCCTGAATGTGTGCGCATGTTGTTTTTTTTTCTAATTTATTTTATGTCTCTCTATATCTATCCTCTTTCCGACCCTTTTCCCCAACCCCGTACAGGGTAGCAAACCAGTTCGTCTAGCTTAACCTCCCTGTCTCTTCCTTTTAATTATTTCTCTCTCTCTCTTCAACGTTGAGTACTCCGCTGTGTTGTGCCTTTCACAGACGCCTCTGCCACAGAATTGAAACTGACGGCATTTACTTTGTTATTGTGATTTACTTATTTTAAATGTGAAGCATTTCCTAGCGAACTTCAGTGACTTTAAGCGTATCTATCTATTTATCTATCTATCTATCTATCTATCTATCCAGCCGCCTACGATTTTTAGCTCTCCTGGCCGTTTGGATAACGGTATCGATACTAAAATAGGTATGGCATAACATGACTGTATGACGAGCATAAGTGACTAATCATAACATGAAAATCATAACCATAATTTACATGTCATGATCTTGCTGCTCTTGCGATGATTTCGTTCACATGAGATGTTGCAAAACTTCTATGGTATGACATTACTGCATGGCGAACACAAGCAAGAGACCCTAACATGAAAATAATGACATGCGTGCCATGTAAGAACAAGAATACATGCCACACTCATCATGCGCTCGCGGTCGTTGTGATAGCTTTGCATCTACCAAATTTGGTATTACAGGACACGAATGGATGATGCAAGTATGTAACTGATGCAAACCTGACAATTATCAGGTGCGTGTCATGTAGCAACATGACTATATGCCACGCTCATGATGCGCTCGCCGCCGTTTCGCCAGCTACACATATACCAAATCAGGTATTAAGGGATAACCCCGCTGTGTTGCTCTTGTGGCTAAGGTATTCGGCTGCAGACCTGCAGGTCGCGGGATTGAATCCCGGCTGCGGCGGCTGCATTTCCGATAGAGGAGGAAATGGTGTAGGCCCGTGTGCTCAGATTTGGGCGCACATTAAAGAACCCCCCCCCCCACCCTGGTGCGGCGATGGCGTAGTGGCTAGAGCATCCACCTCGCATGCAAGAGGTCCGTGGTTCAAATCCCGATGCCGCGCAGTTCCCAACCGGATTAAAAAAAATCCGCGTGTTGATGGAACTGTATTAAGAGGCCTGGGGTACGGCCTCACCGGTAACCACCGCCGGGAACGCACTCCCTCACCAGAGAAGGATCGGCCACCCTGGTGCAGTATCTGGCCACTACCTCCGACATGCATACGTCAAATTACTCACGGCCCTAAATCCCCAGCAGCTGCGATGCAACTGACCACGGTGGCGGTCAGATCTGCAACGCAGCAAAGGGTGCTAAGAATCTCTGGATCCGGACACGCCGCCATTGGAACCTGAACTTGGCAATGTTTACCACTAGAACCTTATCTAGTGAGGGAAATCTAGCTGTACTATTCGAGGAGCTAGAGGGTGTTAAATGGGATATAATAGGGCTCAGTGAGGTTAGGAGGACAGATGAGGCCTATACGGTGCTACAGAATGGGCACGTCCTTTGCTATCGGGGCTTGGCAGACAGAAGAGAACTCGGAGTGGGGTTCCTAATTCACAGAAATATAGCTGGCAACATAGAGGAATTTTATAGCATTAATGAAAGGGTGGTAGGTATCGTAACTAAACTAAATAAAAGATACAAGATGAAGGTAGTTCAGGCTTACGCGCCTACATCCAGCCATGATGACGCTTCAGTTGAAAGCTTCTATGAAGACGTGGAATCAGCAATGAGTAAAGTAAAAACACAGTATACTATAGTGATGGGCGACTTTAATGGAAAGATAGGAAAGAAGCAGGCTGGAGACCAGGCAGTAGGAGATTACGGCATCGGCACTAGAAACGCCAGAGGAGAGCTACTAGTAGAATTTGCAGAATGCAATAATTTACGGATTTTGAATACCTTCTACCGAAAACGAGAAAACCGCAAGTGGACATGCAGGAGCCCTAATGGCGAAAATAAGAACAAAATAGACTTTATAATGAGTGCACACCCAGGAATCGTGCAGGATGTGGAAGTGGTTGGCAAGGTACAATGCAGTGACCATAGAATGGTACGGTCTCGAATTCGCCTAGACTTGAAGAAGGAACGACAGAAACTGATACGCAAGAAGCCAATCAATGAGCTAGCACATAGAGGGAAAGTACAGGAATTCAGAGTGTCGCTGCAGAACAGGTACTCGGCTCTTAGTGAGGAAACCAACCTTAGCGTAGATACAATGAATGATAATCTGACGAGTATCGTTACGAAGTGTGCAGTGGAAGTTGGAGGCAGGGTAGTTAGACAGGACACTGGCAAGCTTTCCCAGGAAACAAAGAATCCTAATTATTAAGCGTCAAATCATGAAAGTGTCATGTACAACGGAGAAAATAGAACTGGCAGAGCTTTCGAAATTGATTAATAGACATGAGGTATGCGATGTAAGAAGGTATAACATGGAGAGAATTGAACACGCTCTGAAAAACGGAGGAAGCGTCAAAGCAGTGAAGAGGAAACTTGAGATAGGCAAAAGTCAGATGTATGCACTAAGGGACAAAGAGGGCAAAATAACTACCAATATGGATAGGATAGTTAAAATAGCGGAGGAGTTTTTCAGAGATCTGTACAGTAGCCGAGACAACCACGACCTTAATACTATAAGAACTAGCAGTAACCCAGATGACACCCCACCAGTAATGGTAGAAGTTGTCAGAAAAGCTTTGGAGAGCATGCAAAGAGACAAAGCTGCTGGTGAGGATCAGGTAACATCAGATCTGCTGAAAGATGGAGGACAGATTGGGTTAGAAAAACTAGCCACCCTGTTTACGAGGTGTCTCCTGACGGGAAGAGTACCAGAGAGTCTTGGAAGAACGCTAACATCATCTTAATACATAAGAAAGGAGATGACAAGGACTTGAAGAGTTACAGGCCGATCAGCTTGCTCTCTGTAGTATACAAGCTATTTACAAAGGTAATTGCTAACAGAGTAAAGAAAACATTAGGATTCAATCAACCAAAGGAACAAGCAGGATTTCGAACAGGCCACTCAACAATTGACCACATTCATACTATCAATCAGGTAATAGAGAAATGCTCAGAGTATAACCAACCACTATACATAGCCTTTACGAAGCACTGCTACCATAGTGCTTCATAAAGAAAGCAACAGAATACCAATCAAGAAGGGTGTAAGGCAGGGGGACACAATCTCCCCAATGCTATTTACCGCGTGCTTACAGGAGGTTTTCAGAAGCCTAGAATGGGAACAGTTAGGGATAAGAGTTAATGGAGAATACCTTAGTAACCTGCGCTTCGCCGTTGACATTGCATTGCTTGAGTAACTCAGGAGACGAATTGCAACTCATGATTACGGAGTTATACAAAGAGAGCAGAAAGGTGGGTTTTAAAATTAATCTGCAGAAAACGAAAGTAATGTACAACAACCTCGGAAAGGAGCAGCGCTTCGAGATAGGTAATAGTGCACTTGAAGTTGTAAAAGTCTATGTCTACTTAGGGCAGGTAATAACCGCAGAGCCGAACCACGAGAATGAAGTGACTAGAAAAATAAGAATGAGGTGGAGCACATTCGGCAAGCACTCTCAAATTATGACAGGTGGATTGCCACTATCCCTCAAGAGGAAGGTATATAACAGCTGTATCTTGCCGGTACTTAGCTACGGAGCAGAAACCTGGAGGCTTACAAAGAGGGTTCAGCCTAAATTGAAGACGACGCAGCGAGCAATGGAAAGAAAAATGGTAGGTGTAACCTTAAGAGACAAGAAGAGAGCCGAATGGATTAGGGGACAAACGGGGGTTAAGGATATCATAGTTTAAATAAAGAAGAGGAAATGGACATGGGCCGGGCATGTAGCGCGTAGACAGGATAACCGCTGGTCATTAAGGGTAACTAACTGGATTCCCAGAGAAGGAAAGCGGGTTAGGGGGAGACAGAAGGTTAGGTGGGCAGATGAGATTAAGAAGTTTGCGGGTATAAATTGGTAGCAGCAAGCACAGGACCGGGTTAACTGGTGGAACATGGAAGAGGCCTTTGTCCTGCAGTGGACGTAGTCAGGCTGATGATGATGATGATGATGGTGATGATGATGATGATGATAATGATGATGATGATAAGGAACCCGCAGGTGGTCAAAATTTCCGGAGCCCTCCACTACAGCGTCGGTCATAACCATATGGTGGTTTTGGGACGTTAAACCCCACATATCAATAAGGTGTTAAGGGACGTGAATAGACGACGAATGTAAGTGACTAGTGGAAACATGATAATCATGAGATGCGTGTTATGAAACATGACAACATGCCATGCTCATGATGCGCTCACGGCCGTTTCGCTAGCTCCTCATATACAAAATTTAGTAGTAGGTGACGTGAATAGATGACGAAGGTAAATGACACAACCTGATAATCATGACATGGAAAAAAATTATATGGCTTTAGCGCAGCTCAGTTTGAGCGTGAAGAAAAGGTACTATATCGTCAGGAAGGGGAAAAATCAGACGACAGTGTGACTGTATAGTACCTTTCCTTTACGCTCAAACTGAGCTGTGCTAAAGCCGTATTATTTTATCATGCACCAACTCGCCAAATCACCAGTACTTGTCGATGACATGGAAGTCGTGTATGGCATAATTTGCCTTCACGTCGTAATGTTGTGCTGATTTGAAAGGGACACATCAACCTTCCTCATTAGTGTTTCGCGTATCACCGATTCCTACTGTACGTGGGATCTGCCAATTTTTTGTGCTTGGTTCACATCTGAATTACTCAAAGCTTTCAGAATCCAAACTTGACTGAGTTTCCGTTCGCAGCTGAACCGCTCTCAAGCACTCACTCTAGAGCCTTGTTAGAATCAACCTAGTGAAGACTGCTGAATCCCTCGCCACGACGCGTCGCCGCAACCTCCAATATATAGCTACATTGACCGCGAATAACGTTCGGCAAGGAATAAAATTCAATCAATTTTCTGTTCTCGGGCTCGTCACCCTTCCATTTTATGAGATGTCTGCTAACAAATACGGCACAATCAAAAGTGATAACGGAATATGGGTGCAAAAAACGGCTCAGCTTTAGTAACACGCAGAGGCACACACAGTATACATGGCCCTAGTAATGGCGGCTAGGAAGACGTGCCTTCCCCGCATTAACAGCGTGTGGTGCGGGTATGCCGAGGCGTACGCTGCGGGAGCACAGGGTTGCTCTGAGGTGAACAACACCTATATATCGAGACGCGACTGTATGACGAACATGAATGACAAGTGGTAATATAAAAATCATGAGATGCCATGTTCAGCATAACTTACATGCCACGCTCATGGAGAGCTCGCTGCTGTTTCGCTGGCTTGATAATGACCAAAATTGGTATTGCGTGACGTATATGTACACGATAAAAAGGTGCTAACATGACAATCATGACACACACGTCATGTAAAACGCCAATTACATGTCACGCTCATGGTACACTTGCGCCTACTTCGCTTTCATGATTGTCATGTGCGTTTCTTATTTTCACTTTTGTTTCATACTGTTTTCGCCCACAATGCCTGCCAGGAATGCTCAGCGCAAACTGAGCCTTACGCCTTATTGTTCGAGAAGGTTCACGATTATTGATCGCCTTGTTGAGATTGCGCGCAACACGCAAACACTCGATCTTATCCTAGAGCTTACGCGGTGACCAGTGATAAAGTATGAATATTCGACTGCACATGTATAAATGCCGACGCGCTTAACCGCTTGTCAGTTGATCGACGGCCGATGCCTTCGACGCCGCTATCGGTGTCGGTGTGTCTTCCTGTAAGCCGGCTTTCCACTTAAAGCAAAACCACGGTACGGCCGCACGCCCGGTTCCACTCCGTTTTTTCTGTGCGGGCCTGGTTTTCGACCGTTCTAGATGTACCGACAACTATTCGACTTCGGCCGGAGGGGACGAACCCGCAAGCTCTCTATAGGTTGCTGATTGGCTAGAAAAGGCTGGTGTCCCATGACGTCATCATGCAAGCCGGAGCCGGTCGTGAAACATGGTGCTCGGCTAAAGCGACGAAGCGAGTGGCAAGGCATAGTCGGCAACCGCGTAAAAGAAGCTTACTTGGGCGTTATTTCAATTACCACTAGAGTTAATGAGCATCCGCGGATATATTCATCGAAAGGCAGCAAGCCGGCGCAACCTTCCTGCCCTCCTCACTGGCTGCGATCGCCGAGGGAACCCGACGGAGAGTCGGGTTCTCTCGGCGTGTTTACGCGAGGTTCGGAGACCGCCGATTTTGTGTGTTTTGTGCCATCGTTCGTTTTGACTTAGGAACCGTAACGTCAACATCCACATACTTGTCATCACATACTTGTCGTCAGAAGTATTCGATCGCGGCGAGCAGTGTTTGTGATTTGTATGTGCGCCGTGTTTGTGGTTCATTCGTGTGAAGTACTGGGTGATGACACAATCTGCGGCGATAAACTTTATCGGCGTCAATCGACACGTTCTGCGGTGTGTGCGCTGCTTTTCCGCTGGCAATATGCTGTGGTGACCACGTCGTGTCCGAAGTGCTCGATCGTGGCCCCCGTTGACTAAATTTGCTCAAGAGATACCGGTCGGGGTATGCGATGTTCTGCAGCGGTGCTTGATGCAAAAGTCATTTGCGGCGTGTGTGTTCGCTGAAATGTGCCGTGCATGGGTGCTGTCAGTGGAGCTTCATTGTGTATCTGGCATCTCGATACAGGAATTATATCAAACTTGAATTTGCTGTCTAGCTCGCGTATGGTTTGTTTCAAGTTCTTTCTGCACTTGCACGCTTTGCTTTCATACAGTGCTGTATTAGTTATGTGCAAGAATGTTGGAGTCATAAATGACAACTTCACGTAGCGTTTATGTCTAGCGTGTGAAAATAATACACACAGAAAATTTCACATGAGGTAAGTCGTGATGCTAAAGTATTCATTATGTTCCCCAACCACAGAGAAAACTTGTTGATATTAAAGTGAAAAAAATTCTGCGGTTCCCTACAAATTTTCTTGTTATAATCCAAGGCTATATGCAAATAAGAGAAAATACAGTATAACTAACCAAAATGCTGTGTTCAATATACAATCTGTTAACGTACAACTCTCACAACAACTTATGTCAAACTTTCATGACAGTTATGATGATAGTTACAAAAGCCAACCGAGTTGCCGAAATTGTAGCTTTCCAGTACCTTGCAGATTAGCTTTTGCTCATTCTATTGTTATTGGCATATCTTTTTGCAATGAACCTTTTATTTATTGCAAACAAAATGGACCCATAATAATCAAACAGTTTTCTTGAAGGCTCCTTCCAGCACGTTTTGATTACCAATTTTGTTTGCACCTGGTGCTGGATACCGTGTCTTGAAACTACTCATGGCAGTAAAATATTCTCATGAGCTATTTTGCGCTGTCGCTCATAGGCTTAGAAAAGGGCACTGACAATAGACGTCTTCGGGTGCGTTTGACTTGAAACATGACGCACACATGAAGTGACTGAGCATAAGCTGAAGCGTAATCGCCATCTGTATAAAAAGAGCTAATATAGATGGTACCGTGATTTTAGTACCAGAGTTAATCAGCATTTGTGAAATTATTTATCGAAAGACAGCAAATCAGTGCTAGGTTTTGGATGTAGTATCACCCATGGAAAGGCACAAAGGGAGCTTTGTACGTGGGTGCCAGGTGCTGTCGATTGTGTGCGTTTCATGCCATTGTTAACTTCTCAAGTGATCCCATGCAGGTGAAATCTACATATGACTCATGCTCATTGAACACAAACGTGGAACGTATTGGATTCCTGCGTTCGGTGTCCAGAGTACGTCATGAAATGCATTAGTTTCATTTCCTCTTCATCGCTGTCATGCATGTTTTATTGTTTCTGAGCTATATTGCTCTTTGTTTTGCTGTCTGGGGACAGCATAGCTTTCGAGAGACCCATAGTGTCCTTTGACGTATACCTGCAGTGAGTTGCAGCAGCTTTAGGTGCTGTTTAAGGTGTAATGCATCGTGCAATGTGTTTGCATTTCTAATGAAACTATGCAGGTAATCAGTCATGTGCTCTTCTTGATCAAACTATAAAACTTGATTCATCTACTTCTCCCATATACTATTTGTTTGAAAAGTTAGTTACCTGTGGGCTTCAAGTACATCTCTTGGTGAGATGCAACTGCAAAGTGGCTTAATTTGCATGTGCTGACAGGTCGATACACTACTTGTAGGAGTGTTTTAACTTGAATCTTGGGTGCCTTCATTTTGTATACATGGACGTTATGCAATTGGACGATATGCATGCGTATGTTTTGTGTTCATACTGGAACATTTCGCACACTAAATAATCATACCTTCTCGGTTCTTGCTGGTTCCTAAATGTGTGGGTTTTTAGTACAGGCATTTGTGAGATCAGATGACTAGTGAACACATATTTGGTGAGGACTGTAAAGTTTATTTTGATGTTTTACATGTCTTTGTGCTCTGGTAGAAAGCTATGTGTGTGTAAGCATCGAATGAAGTCACTGGAATAGCTGGGCTACTGCCCTTATATTGAAAACAACATCAGGTGTGTTTGGATGATCACAGTCATAAAGCAGCCCAATCTGGATGGTCGTTTCAGGGAAGTTTTATACTTTCATTAAGTTCCGATTGCAAATACTGCAGCCTCCGAACTTTTACAGTATAAATGAAGCCTTTGTCGGACAAATCTAAGCCCAGTAAACTAGCATATCACCCTGGTCATTACGCTCAAATGCCATACTATGTTAATTACGTACTGTAAAGGAATATTGTGGATTATTCTCTTTGTATTCTATAACATAAACCTGAAATAATAATATTATGAACACTATGGCAGGAAACACGAAAGTGCATGGCCAATAGCCTGGAACTCACTGTTGCATGGTTCGTGGCAGCAGCTGATGGAAACACTGGAAAGGGTGTAAAATCTGAAGACATTGTTTGTAGATCAACGGGTTTTCTGTACGAATAGATCTGGAGATATAAAGCAGTGCGTTTCAACGCTTGCATTTATTCCAGTGAAAAAAGCTCAAAGATCCTCGTGCCACGCTTCATTTCTCGTTTTGCTGTTTTTATCGTGCGCTATGTTCTCTGTTTAAACGAAGATCATCATAGTTCTACTAAGAGTTGTCACTGCCGCCTTGCTAGTGCTGATAAAAAACAGTAACTGATTGCATCACTAGGTGCTTGTAAAGTGAATGTGATAATGAAGTGTAGTACGGCGACAGCCATTCCTATCCACTCGTGTTCTCTCTCATACTGCTCACAATTATACACTGGTGCTCTTGCTCTTCGCCCTCATCGAAGTGCAGGCAGCATCACCAGAAATTAAAACTTTCCTCATGCTTAGCAGCACAACACTTACCCTGCTAAGCAACCCAGACCCCCATGTTACAGTGATGAGTATCGTTGTCAAAGAGTCTGATACAGCAAACAATTATTAACAAATATTCTAGGTTTTCATTAATGAGGCACTGTACATTCCAGCATTACCTAAATATTTGGTTATGCATTTTATGCATTGCGCTATTTCCATTATGCTTGTAATCAATATCACCCATTTTTTAACCACACTTTTTGCTGAAGCAATAAAAAATACTGATTTTTTATTTCCAAATATTATTCTATGTGTCTTTATACAACAAGCAATATTTTGTGAATGTGCAGAGGATTGATTTCTATCCATTGCACCATGGAAAGTGCATTAACGTCTCCAGCCTTCAGTGCACAAGATGTCCAACTGAAATTTTAAAAAAATAATGTGCAGGAACAAGCGATCCAGTTAATAAAGCCTGTGGGGGTTTGTCCACATCTACTAGCATCAACTGCTGGTATACGTTAAAAAGCGTTGATAATTTTAATCATAAAGCTTAGAGAAAAAAGGCTATTCTGTGTAGCTGGAGCGACACTCTCAGCACAAGTGAAATTTGTCATTTCACAATTTTCAGGCAAGCATGCGTTTTCTTATTCCTCTTTTTCTAAACAGAGCTGCAGCTATTTATATTTTGCAGTTGCCATAACTCATTCCTATCTTTATGAAAATACACGCTTTGAGCGTATTTGAAAGCTTTTCATTACACTATTTGTTTAAACTGAACCACAAAGAACTGTGATTACTTATTCAGAGTAGCTTAATTGTGGCATCCCAAACACTTCTTTCGGTGTAGATGAGCCCTACTTGTTTTCAGGAAAAGACGTATAACTGTGCTGATGAGCTCAGCTCGTCTTTGTTAGAATGAGTGTTAAAATGATGGACTACGTTTAAGTATGTTGCGGTACATGAAGGTATGGCTTGCTATCAGTGAAAGCGTGCAACAGTAAAGTTTTAGCGAAACGCAGAAACAGTGAACACAAAGAATCAGTACACGTGTTAGTAACCACGTCTGAAAAAAAAAGCATAGTCCAAGTGATACAAGCAATATCAAACTGTGAATGCATGCAATCCTACGAATTTAAAAAGCAGATGCGAAGTGATGCCCCGTAGTCCATCAGCACATACAGTAAGGTTTAAGCTACAATACATGAAAGACAAGCCATATGTAGCGTGGCTACAATTGCATCCTGCCATGAAGCTGAACTTCATACTTCATAGAACTAAATTGTTGGAGTATATTACGAACCTGAACAATTACTGTCAAGAACATTGAGAATACTCGAGTGAAGTGTGATAGAATTAGCAGCACCCATTTGTATAAATACTGTATTATCACTTACTGTACATACTGTATTCACATTTACATACATACAGTATTCACATTTGCTTGCCATTCATTTTTTATGAACATGTGACCCACGCTGTGAAGGATGGAAAATTTGTGCACATTGTAGAATATTGGTCGCTGTAAACTCTCCCAGAGTGCCAATTGCGATTGCGACCGCAAAGTACCTACTATGTGTCTGTTAAGCAAATCACGCTCCTGTGTGATTGTGAATTTTTTAAATGCTGTAGTTGTTGATGACGATGGATTATAGCTGGGCACTTTGTACTGGTTTGTCTTGCTATGACTTATATTAGTGGCCGATAAAACACTAGGCTTTTGTTAAAAGGAACCTGTAACAGTTTTGGTGATTTTGTACAAACACATTGGGCTGATAGATTAAGTCTCAAGGGTTATTTAGAGACCGATTTGACCACTCTGCGTAAACTGTGTAATTTATTACTACGATTTAAAGCTGCCAATCGCTAGAAATTGGTGCAGATTGTTGCAACTATAGGCCGAATGCCTTTTAAACTGCCCATTCATAGAGCGACATGCTCTCCCCAGAGCATGTCAGCAGCCAACTCAACATGGCTGCTTATCTGATTGGCTGTCATGGGCTGTAGAATGTGCAGAAGTAAGATCGACTGGTAGGGTGGCAGCACCTGTCGGAGCAGCTATCAACCACTTACTTCGTGGTCTTTGTTTCTGTTGCCAGACGACGTGCGTGCTGCCAGGCGCACTGCGTGATGGCCTCCGAGACTGCACGCAACCTGTCGGTGTGCCATCTCGGAGGTCTAGACTGGTAAAAGCTCGAAACGGCGAGCGCACTCATGAGAGCTCTGCGATTGCCAGCGTGCCTCGTGAGTTGCGGCAGTCAGGCATAGGTGAGAAAAAGAGCATGATATAATTGTCTGTAGTGGCCTTGGTACACTGCGTGTCGTTCAATTTATGGTGCGAATGGTTTCATGATTCTCTAACCTGAATGCTGACAAAACTTCAAAAAACCGTTTCAGGGTCTCTTTAATGGAAGTTTGCCGACTTGAATAAGCGTTGAAGTACAAGAATAGGTAGGGCTACATAGAGGCAGGAATGCATAATGGAGATTCAGGGGGGGGAGCGGCCTATGTGTAGAGTCGGAGGGGCAGACACTTGATACTTCATGAGTTCAGAAAGGATGATTGATTGATTGATATGTGGGGTTTAACGTCCCAAAACCACTCTATGATTATGAGAGACGCCGTAGTGGAGGGCTCCGGAAATTTTAGACCACCTGGTGTTCTTTAACGTGCACCCAAATCTGAGCACACGGGCCTACAACATTTCCGCCTCCATCGGAAATGCAGCCGCCGCAGCCGGGATTCGAACCCGCGCCCTGCGGGTCAGCAGCCGAGTGCCTTAGCCACTAGACCACCGCGGCGGGGCTGAGTTCAGAAAGGAGGAGGAGGTGTAAATGAACAAAGAAGAGGGATCTGTAACTTTTGTAAGCGCTAAATGCACGTATGTGATACGAGTGAAGGACACAGGACAAGCGGTTAGCTCGTCTTACATACACGCATTTAGCGCTTACTAATGTTATGGATCAATACCAACTACCCTGAACCCAGTGCCTTCTCAGAGAAGGAGGAAGTGGAGAATTCCAAAGAAGCATGTGACTTGTGTAGGATGCTGCAAATGATGGTTGTGCCATCTGTGCATATGGGTACCAGCCCTGGAGGGAAAGGGGGGCGCGATCCCCCCACTGAGAAAAGTTAGAAGGCTGAGCCCCCCCCCCCCCTTCGGCAGTGGTGACTGTTCGCTGCACGCCGGGGAAAACAACAATTGAGACAAAGTTTTCCGTCACCACAGTATTCACTGAATTATGTTATTACGAGGGAATATTACGACATATTGACATTTCTCCAACATTGTAGTTGTGACGATTTTCCTTGTAGGCTCTTGCGGTGCAGGCCGCCTAAGCGGCGCTTTCGTGTCTTGTGCTGTAGCATTGCAGAGCAGGCCAGCGCTGAACAGGGGCCCAATAACATTGCATAACTTGTCCCCGCTTTCGTTCCACTGCGACTGGCTGATGCAGTTACGAATGTGAACGGGCAAACTTTTTATGGACTGGTGAAATTGTCTGCTGCTTCAGAAAAATTATTTTCTTTGATCGAAAATCATCAACGCTGCTTTGTCGAAGCTGCTGTGAGCTGATTAATGTTACGAATCTTTTTTAATGTTCTAGTGTTATCTGGACGCACCAAAAAGGGGTTTCAGCTTTAGTCTCTGATAAACCTGATCAGCCTTGCTTATGGTAACTTGGAGCGATGGTGGCAGCTTGCAAAGTGGCGACGAACAAAGCAGTGGACTCGAGCACAGTGGGAATCTCAGCTTTTAAGCTTGTCCTTTAACTTGAGCCACCGGACCAAGGAGAAGGTGAAAGAGTACTGTTTTTAGCACTATGGATACTTAATTGAGAGTCAGGCGAGTAGGTTTTCATTCAACTCGAATGGTCTTTTGCAGCTGAAAATACAACTTATAGAAGCACACACGTGCAGCTCTGCCTATTTTCCTTCCTCTCTCTCTCTCTCTCTCTCTCTCTCTCAGCAAGGACGAGCTCACAGAGATGTGTGCACGCACAAACTACTAAACGCCTTTATGATGCAAGTGAAAATATTTTATTATGCTCATGTTAATTCATTTAGGAAGCTGCTATAAGTAACCGTTGATGATGTGAACGGCGGCTACTTTATTTGAATATTATTTAAACGAATATGCTCTCCGACTACCCCAAAAAGTTTTAGGTATTGTTCAGTGCATGAATGCCCTGTTTCATGTGCATGCGCTGTAATGAACACCGCGATATTTCGCAGATTCCTGACTTCATGTAAGAGGCAGGAGATTTTATGGCACACACACAATTTTAAATGCCGAAGAACCAATGGCAAACAATATGTTGCCGTATTGAAAATAGTTTATTCTCTCACTTCTTTCATGGTCGTTTATAAGTGGTTCCTATGTGATGAATATATATATATATATATATATATATATATCACCCCATCCAAACTAAAACTATGGATAGAACTATGTTTTTTGTGTGGCGTGATAGACAATAACGGATAGTAATGTGCGGGACTCGCACGTGTGCTTTTTGTTGTCTACCTTTTATTATTCTTTTTCTCTTTTCACCCCCTTTATAAACTCTGACGTTTGCAATAAACGTTTAGTTGAAGTTAAGCGCTTGTGTTGTGTGTTCTGTGTATTAGTGGCTGCGCTTCCTAGCAAGATGGTTATTAAGGACACTGTTTTTGCAGAAAAAGGGAAGGCCTTCGTACGGAAAATGACAACACAGCTTTTAAAAGGTTCTACCAGTCAAGTGGGCTAACTGATGACCGGCCTTCCTCCAGCACAACAACCGATGCTGCAGATTGAAACGTTTTTGAACCCCAATTCGCTAGGCATTTCCTAAATAGTTCAGTTGTTTAACTCATGATGACATCGGCAGAGGCAGTATGTTCACCTTTGACATTAACCTATTAGCAGCAGCAGGACTCGATATTATAAGGAGCGGGCAAGTTATCAGCCACTTGGTTTCGTAGCGCAACCCTATGGCTAACTTCGCTTTGAAGCTTTCAGCACCACACAAAGGGCAAATTTGAAGAAAAAAAGAAAACTTTTTCCTAGATGAACTCAGCATTCGAGGAATGGAACATTGTTCGGTCTTTTAATGCAGGGAGCCTAGTTGCTTACTCTGAACACAACTCAGGATCGGAGGGTATGCCAGTAGCTTCGTCAACATCGCCGTTCTCCTCCATGTTAACGTCCGACACATCGCCATCGCTTGCCGACACACGGCCCTGCAAATTCGCGGGTTCTCTAAGTTTCGGTGGTTTACTTTTGCGCTTCAATACGCAACTTGTTTAGACAAGTGCACAGGAATATTCCGGAAATTTCGAGGAACAGCAGGTGGCTTATGTGTCCTCTTACTACATAGAATTTCACGTGTCCCCTTACGATGTGCTCGTAGCAAGTGATTAGGTCCTCGGATTCGAAATTTAAGTCGGAAATGCACGTCTTGACCGTAACCTGGATGGCGTTTCGTGGAATACCAGCTGTTCAGGTCTTGAGAACTGCAGGGCAATTGGGGTGTTTGAAGAAGTATTGCCGATCGCAAGCGTTTTCCTCAGAGGCATAGTCACTTAGACAGCCCGGTGCGCCGCAGGTCGGCATGTTTACTATGTTAAACTGCTAATTCACTCAATCATGCTTGATTGTTGTGTACCATGTTTAATACTATTTGAGATAACAGAAATCTAACCTTCGAACTCCCTCCGCTGTGGTGTGAGCAAGCGAACTAAAAAAAAAGTATTCAACGCTGCCGTGGAAATGCGGCGGCGGCTCGATCTCAACGCTACGCCAGCGCCACCTTTCAGAGCGGATACGAGTTGGTTCCGCCTCCAAAGCGAGCTTTTGCAACTGGCACTATCTAAAAACGTTGGATCGAGCTTTGCGAGCGGTGAAAAGGTGAGGGAGAGAGACGTCGCCGCGCACTGCTAGGAGGGCGTGAGCTACTTGGCACCGTTCCAACCTCTGCGGCGAGGGGAGCGGTGCGGACGAGGGACAGCGTTCCACAGGCTAGTCAAAAGGCACTGCGCCATGTCGCCCAAGGGGCTGACAGAAATTAGATGCCTTCTTCCTCTTTCTAGAATCACTCAACAACTAGTCAAAGAGCTGCTTCCCATAAGTATAACAACCGAGTATAACAAGCGGAGCAGATAAGGTGTTTTAATACGCACATGCAAGTTGTCCCTGTACACATACCGAACACGAAACTGCGTATGTGCACATGGTCCTCATTGCGTCTTGCTGGGCACAACAGTTTCGTCCGTTGCTACAAGCAGGATAACTGCCCGATCGCCACTGACCTGCTAGGCGTTCGTCGTCGTTCCGCTTCGTCATGGTGCCAAACGCAATTTCGCTGAACGCTTCAAATGCTTTCCTGCGTCATCCGCCGCACGACTTAGAGATATCCGCTCGTTCTACGCTCTGTTCAGGCCCCGTGCTGGACGAAAGGTTTTGTAAACGTTGCTAAGAGTACAGTAACAGTCAATAGAACACTGCGCAACCAATAAGGCGGCGCAGAGCATGGATATTGTCCGCCACGACAAAGCACGAGACCTGCGGAGGCACACATGCCACCGCCAGCCGCGGCCGCTCACTGCTAGACCAGCTAAACAGCACAATACGTAACCATAGCAACGCCGCCATTCTGCCTTGTGAATATGGCCGCCATGATGTCATCTCCCCCACACTTTCCACGTAGCGCGCCGGCTGGGCATGCCCTCTCCTATCTTTCCTTCCTCCGTGGTTTCATGTGGCTTTTCATGCCCGAGACAAGACTAAGGTCACCGAGAAAAGCGTCGGGTGCACTAATCGGCAGAACAATAGGTAAAAAAAGTTGTATTTTTCTACAACTTGCATAATATTATATAAAAGTTCGTCGCTGCTATCAATATTGTTATGCTCAGCTGAATAATGATGTCAGAATACTACACAAAATTTACCAGGACGTTTTAGTTTTCGCATCCCAACTAGCGACACGATGGTGGGTCTCTATTACCACATGCCACACACACACACACACACACACACACACACACACACACACACTCCGCGGATTGTCAACTATGAATAAGAAATATTGATCCATACCATGCATATTGCTATGCTGTTCCAGTAATTTTAAAGGCCCACGGGGCGGCTTTATGCTCTCCCATAGTAGAGTACGAAGTACTCTAAATTGTTAATCATTCAACCTAATCACAGCTGTATTTACGGACGGCTTACAGATCTCTCGTAGTAAAGCAGAAAAAGTGCTCTAAATCGTCGACCACTTTCTAAATGCGAAGCATTTCTTAGCAAACTTCGGCAACATTGGCCGTACTTATCTATCTAGCCAACAACGACTTTCAGCTCTCCTGGCCGTTTCGATAACGGGATCTATACAAAAATTGGTATGTCCTAACATGACTGTACGAGAAGCATAAGTGACTAGTACTAACATGAAAATGATGACATGTATGTCATGAATATCATAATTTACATGACCTTGCTGCTCTTGCGGTGGTTTCGTTCACATGACATATTGCAAAATTGCTATAGTAAGACAAGACTGCATGGCGAACATAAGTGACAGGCCTTTACGTAAAAAATCATGATATGCATGTCATGTACGTCATGACTGCACACCAAGCTCATGGTGAGCTCGCGGTCGTTTCGCAAGCTTCACATATACCAAATCTGGTATTACCTGACGAAAGTAATTGATATGAAAGTAAGAATGACGACGAAAGTAAATGACACGTCCAAACATGATAATCATATGTGTCTTGTAAAAGATGGCTATAAGCTATGCTCATAGCACGTTCATTGCCGTTTCACTAGGTTCACTTATACCAAAGTTGGTGTTACGTGACGTGAATAAATGACGAAGGTATATGACTGGTGCAAACATATGATAGTTATGACATGCGTGTCATGTAAAACATGGCTGCATGCTACGCTCATAGCGTGCTCGCGGCCGTTTCGCTAACTTCATATACTAAACGTGGTATTGCGTGAGGCAAACGGACGACGAAGGTAAAGTACACGCCCAAACGCGATAATCATTATATGCGGGTCATGTGAGAACATGACAACATAGCACTCTCGCGGCCGTTTCACTAGCTTGACATATGCCAAATTTGGTATTACGTGACGTGAATAGACGATGAACGTAAGTGACACGTCCGAAAATGATAATCATGAGATGCGTGTCATGGAAAACATGACTACATCCCACATACAAAGCGCGGTCTTTGTCTTTTTGTAGCTTCACCAAAATTGGTGCCTCGAACTGTTCACCACCGCTAAACACGCGCTGCCAGTCTACGCTGCGCGCGCCTTCTATCTTATCTTTCTCTTCCCCTTCCCTTACCTTTCGTTCTTATAAAAACCCAAGCTGGACAATAAACGCTCGCTATTTGCCCTGGCCACTCTGTTCGTGCATTTCGGGGCGCGGCCCAGCCGCGGGAGCCGGTTATAACAGTGGCGACGAGTATTTCAACAAATAACGAGACCCAGCTGCTTCCTGAAGGCGGGCAAGCAGCCACCACATCGACAGCCATGAGTCACCGCCTCCCGGAATTCAACGACGACACAGATTAGTGGCAAGCGTACCTCGTGAAGGTTGAGGCTTATTTTGAAGCAAACTAAGTCACTGACGATGCCAAGAAAAGAGCCCTGTTGGTAGCCGCACTTGGGTCGCGAACGATTGATGTGCTATGCGGTAGAGTGGCACCGCAGAAGCCAAACGCACTCGGCTACGATGCGGTAGTGAAAGTTCTAAGCGAGTATTATGACCCACGACCAAACGAAATTTCAGAAAGCTTCAAGTTTTTCCACCGAAACCAGCAGGAAGGAGAGTCTGTTCACGCATTCATTGTGGAAATACGGCGCCTAGCGCATAACTGCAACTTCTCGTCCATGCTGGATAGGATGTTAAGGGACCGTATCGTGTGCGGGGTACGTTCAAAAAATTTGCGAAAGCAGCTGCTCGCGAAACCGGAGTTGACATTACAAGAAGCAGAGGCACTTGCGTTGGCGGCAGAAAGGGCAGAGTTAGATGCGGAGAACATAAATCGAGAAACGCCCCCGGTAACAGTGTCGGCAATGAAGGAGCAACGCTGGGTGCCGCGAGGACAGAAGAAAAACGAAGACGGGAAGCCATGCGAGTGCTGCGGAAAGCGTAATCATAAGCGCGCGACCTGTTCAATGCGTGGGAGGCACTGTTACAAATGTGGAAAACAAGGGCACTTCGCACGCATGTGCCAAAGGATCGACAACGCGTTGAATGTAACAGCCCAAGCCACCGACAGTGATAGCAGCGCGTCGCAACTTTGGTCCGTAACATCGAAGAATTCATTGGTGCCACCGATTCAGGAAACGTTCACCTGGAACGGCGTAAAGCTGAAGATGGACGTGGATACCGGCTCGCCCGTATGCGTCATTCCTAGAGCAACCTACAAAGCCCACCGTCATCAATGGCCGAAGTTGCAGGAGCCGAAGATAAAGCTGGCGTGCTATTTGGGGAAGCTACCCGTACTCGGAGTACTGTCAATGCGTGTATGCCACAAATCGGTGGAGGTTGATTGCAACCTAATTGTTTTGTACTGCGAAGATCCTCTCCTGTGCGGTCGTAATTTGCTGCAGAAACTACAAGAGCAGGGCGCAGCAGTACTCCACGTAGCTGCGCCACCACTCGGGGCGAGCCCGGAGTCTCCGCCCGCGCCTGCTGTGTTGGACCGCTACTCCGACCTGTGCACGGAGGGCGTAGGACTCATGAAAGGCCCACCGGTGCGCCTTCACATCAAGCCTGGAGTGACGCCAAAGTTCTTCTAGGCAAGAAAGGTACCCTACGCTCTGATGGATAAAGTTTCAGAGGCATTAGATCGACTCATGGCAGCAGACTTGTCAAGGGCGCTAGCTAGAACACTGTGCCGCTATAGAAACACGCCGCTTCCGTCCGGGCGCTCACCATCAGAAATGTTGTTGGGTTACCAGCTCCGCACCCGATTAGACATGTGTTTTCCTCCCAGGAGCCGAGCAACAGGGGATGTCCACTCTGCTGACAGCGCTGAGTGGAACTTCGCACCGGGAGATCCTGTGTACCTTCGCAATTACGGCCGTGGTGACAAGTGGACACCTGCGAAGGTCAGGTCAACCTCTGGTGCACGCATCGTGTCTGTCGACACGGAGAACGGGCTTGTTCACCCGCACATGGACCAGCTCAGGCGGAGAAGCATCGAGGAACCGTCGAGCCCGGAGGCTCTCACTGGTCCCCAGATGAGCCCGGACCCTCCGGTACAGGACTGCGAAGCTCCAACGGCTACTGGCCCCGGTCTTCCGGGCCACCCGCCCCCAGAGCTAAGACGTTCCACACGTATCAAGAAGCCAGTGGAGCGTTATGTATTCTAAGGAAGAAGGAATGCCACGAACTGTTCGCCACCGCTAAACACGCGCTGCCAGTCTACGCTGCGCGCGCCTTCTATCTTATCTCCCTCTTCCCCTTCCCTTACCTTTCGTTCTTATAAAAACCCAAGCCGGACAATAAACGCTCGCTTTTTGCCCTGGCCACTCTGTTCCTGCATTTCGGAGCGTGGCCCAGTCGCGGGAGCCGGTTATAACAATTAGTATACTTGCATCTGTCTAGATACGTGAGTGCGCATAATATGTCTACTTGTGCTTACTGTGTAACACGTTCGTCCGCCTTGTAACGTTGTGCTTATTTTAAAGTAACATATCAACCTTCCTCATTCATGCTTCGCATATCGATTCCCACGGTAAATGGAATCTCCCTTTTTTTTCGTTCAGTGTGTCAGTGACTTCACTGACGCTATTCGCTTCGTGCGCTGCTGTTTTGAGCGGTACCATCGGCGCCACCAACGGCAAACGGTGGGGAAAAGCAGATCACGCTGGTGAACTTTTGCCCGCTATAAACCATACTTTTTAAAATCACTTTATAATTTTATTTGACATTTTCACTGCCAACGCTGCTCCGATTGATAGCCATGACGTTTGTTACGTCGATGGTTTGTTTGTTTGTTTGTTTGTTTGTTTGTTTGTTTGTTTGTTTGTTTGAACATTACACGGTCTCTTTTTATTGCTGTGTGTGAGCGCGGTCTAATGCTTGTGGTTCTAACGCGCATGCGTTGAATATGTTTGCGCGACCACCTAACACAAGCGGAGTAAAAGTTGTATAGCAACGTAAAAAGGTCTTCCTGTTTCACTGACTACCCTGAGCAGAAAAACAACAATGCAGATCATGGTCGAATGCATGCTTAAGAAACGCACAAAAGACATACATTTTCAGCTTCGTCCAGCACTTTTAGTCTTTTCAAGCTAATTATTAAAAAGAACAACAAAGAAAGGGCTAAGTAACGTTGTATCATGCGTCACAAATGCATTATAATGTATGAAAGTTCTAGAAAAAATGAGAAACAAACATTCACCATTTTCTTTATTTCACAGACCATAGAAAAATTATGAAAAACTTCAAATTGTATTACAATTACGTACTTTTGAAAATCTATAAATCACTGACACCGTTCAAGCCACATGTTTGTCTATCAAATGTATTTAAAGTTCAGCACGAAAACTTAAGGTTTATACAGAGAGTTCGCCCTTGTAGCATTACTCAGATTGAAATGGGCGATGCGCACGCTCGTATTACACCGTATACGCTAGATTCTCCTCTAGTAGGCGAAAATCCACATGCCATGCGATTCCATAACTAAGGTGAGTGAAATAGAGAGCATACAGAAGGGGAACTTACAGGGCCACTCACCTTTGCGGCGACCATGCCTGCGCAGAAGGCGCAGCACAGTTGCAGCGAAAGCGAGAAGAGCAGCCTTTCAGAGCCTTTTCTAAACCACCCAATGCGGGATTAGTGCAAGCACACTTGCTTGACGCCCACTACAGCACTAATAGCAAAATATGTTGGGTAGTAGGCTGCCATTCGCTATGCTATTTTTCGTCATTCTTGTGACAAGCGTGGTATCCGCTAAACACTTGCAAGGAACTTTGGGCCAATTGTTCATGCAGTGGCTGACGACGATGAGGGATTATTCCTGAAGTGGGTATGTGCCACAGGTAATGGGTACACAAGAAGAAGCTTTTGTATTAGGATGGAGCATTGTATGACCCACTCGTTACGCTCTTCTCTTTGTGCGACGACTGGTTGTTTTTTTCGCTGTGTTAAAACGCTTTACAAGTCGTATTAACGCGATTGCTTTCCTGACAACACCAAGCCTGCCTAAGGCAAGTTTCCCAAAATGTACAAAGCACCAGCGTGGCTCAGTGGTGGAATACTGGGTCACAGGTTCGAACCCCACGGTGTCATTGGTATTAGTTTTTTTTTTCTAATTTCCTGCGAAGTAGTTATGGACACCGACGGGGGTGAACAACTACGGCACTGCGTGTGACCCAAGTTGTGATCTCATAACAGCTTTCGATGTAAAGTAGTGTTCCAACTACAATTCAATATTAACTAACACACAATGATAACAACGCACTTGTTAC
Source organism: Rhipicephalus annulatus (assembly GCA_013436015.1). Classification (NCBI taxonomy): domain Eukaryota; kingdom Metazoa; phylum Arthropoda; class Arachnida; order Ixodida; family Ixodidae; genus Rhipicephalus; species Rhipicephalus annulatus. The sequence goes on from WOVY01010430.1 coordinate 510,482, forward strand.
CGCACACTGGTGTCAAGTAGATGCACAGAGCCGACCGTGGTGTTTCAACTGTAGCACAATCACGCGCCTGCAGTAACGTCGCAAACGTTGCCGTCATGCCAGTGGTACCCAAGATGTATCAGCTATTTTACTCTTCACCGTGCCACGCTGGTCTAGTGGTTAAGGTACTCGGCTGCTGACCCGCAGGTCGCGGGATTGAATCCCGGCTGTGGCGGCTGCATTTCTGATGGAGGCGGAAATGTTGTAGGCCCGTGTGCTCAGATTTCGGTGCACGTTAATGAACCCCTGGTGGTGGACATTCCCGGAGCCCTCCACTACGGCGTCTCTCAAAATTATATGGTGGTTTCGGGACGTTAAACCCCACATATCAATCAAAAACTGCCGCGACCCCGAGAGCTAGAAACTCAGCTGACTGTCAAGGAAAAACGCGGTTTTGTATATAGGAGGCCATCTTGTACAGCGACCAACGAACAAAAGTTCACGTCTGAAGCATCTGAAGCATTTCTGTATACGATGGCAGCTGAGTGAAATGAGGGCTCATCACCCGATGTGTGTATGCAATTATAACGTAGCAATGTCCAAGGAAGACGCGACCGTGATGAAATTGACGTGCCGCTGGTCTTGTTGAGAGAGCATGCTCAGACGTCAACTAAATATTATAAAAAGTGCAAAGAGGAGTTAACTTGAAGCATGCCATAGCGATGAAAGCGATAAGAAGTCTTTTTGTTGGTGTGAAAAACTTTCAAGACATGGCGCTCGCGTCAGTGATCATAAACGCATAACACTGGCAACGGGGCATAAAACTGAAATTAAGAACATAGAGTCAAAGTTTGGAAGCTCGTATTTAAATGATACACAAATAACAAGTATAGCCGCAAGAGTAGAGGACGAAATAGGAAGACTACCGGGCAAACACTGGGACTATAATGAGCTGTTGAATGCAATGGCGAGGGAAAAGAAAGAGAAAAGAAAACGACTTGCTGGGAAGGAAAGAGAAAGCCTGAAAATTGGTGGAACAGAGAAATCATTAAGATGCTGATAGTCTCGCGAAGAAAGCATTGAAGGAAGGACGGGATTGCACAATCCCTATATCTGGAACGGATATTCGACATTTTATGTCGCAAGGAGCTAACCATTGTTCGATGGAGAAGTGGTTTGAGAGCCCTAAATCAATGGAAACGGTACTTTATGAAGTTGATCCACACAGAAAATTTTCCATAGCGACAGACCTCCCACGACACCTAGAGACATTGATCCACCGACTTAGATTGGAAGTAGCATACACAAACAGCTTCCAGCAAAAGATACATCGATTCAACTCACTGGAACGCCATTGTGGTCATGCAGAAGAAAATGTGTGCCATATTCTTTTGGAGTGCGTTAAATACGCGAAGGAAAGAGAAAAATTAAAGAACAAATTAGCAAGTTTGGACAGACGGCCCCTCACAATAAAGAAACTACTTGGACCATGGCCTGAGATGCATCTTCAGAAAAAGGCAATAGTATTCCTGACAGACTTTTTAGTGGAGACCGGACTGGACAAGCGCCTATGACTGACAGCCAGAGATGGGTATTATGTAAAATGTGGTCATGTATATACTGGCATTAGAGTAGTAAGGTGTGTGTGTAAGTAGTTTATGACTGTGTGAACTGCGTGAAGAAAACTGTGTATTGGCATGTTATTTGAACTGGTTTCAGTGTGCTATTATGTGTTTTTTTTTCTTTTTTTCCTTTTCCGTATTGTTAATTTTTGGGTATCGTTCTGTATTATTATTTTATTTTTCGCTGCAGAACTTTGTGATATGGAGTAGCCGAGGCAATAGGCTCCTCAACCTCTCCACAGCAAAACAGTTAAAAAAGAACAGAACAGAACGAAGCGATCGAGAGGCAACATGAGACATCATGGGAGCACATACATGCAAAAAGGGAGATGTCGCCACAGGATGAAGTCAACCAAATATGGGAAATATTATTATTACAAAGGTAATCAGGAAATTTTGGGGAAATATTGAAGAAAGTGGGCATAGGTGACGACTGTATACAGCTTGTGAGAGAAACATACCAAGAAAGCACAGTTTGCATAGTATGGGCCCAACGCCAGCGTTGAAATTAACAAGGGGTGGAGACAGGGATGTCCTTTGTTCCCGCTGTTATTTATGCTGTTCATTAGGAGGATGAAAAAAGCGCTAGAATGTAGCAACATGGAGATTAATCTGCCACACAAACAGGCTGACGCGATCTAGGGTTGAGCAGAAGCTTTCATGTGTATTTTATGCGCACGATGTCGTCCTATTTACGGACAGTCAACGCGATATATGCGGAAGGGAAGGCGAGGTTCTAAGACTAGGATTTATAGTTGCAAATTTATGGTATTCAATGATCACGAAGACTAGGTGGTCACAATACAGGGCCAAGAAATACCGAAGGTAAGTGACTACAAGTACCTCGGAGTATGGATAAATGAGGAAGACAGATATATGGGGGCAAAGGAAAAAATTATCTGCAGCAAAGGGAAAGAGGCATGCTGCAATAATGAAGCATAGAGCGTTATGGGGATACAATACACGTTTTCAAGTTTTTACGAGATGAAACCGGATGGATGGATGGATGGATATGGCTGTACCCTTTAGATCGGGCGGTGGCTAGCGCCACCAAGCCGTAATACTTATGAACCAAAAACTAGATTTATTTTTTTTCTTTAAAAATTGAGTTTGAGGATTCGTGCTTTGCAGTGAAGGGTTTAATTTTCACTTGTGCCTTGACTTTAGCCACCAATCAGATAACCTTCTTCTAGTTAACTCTACCCGCTTAAAGTCTATTTTGTCCTCCCTGTCCCTAAACCCCAGTGCTTTGAAAAACTCTGCGCCATCATCCTGAGCTATAGGGTGAAGCCCTTTACAGAACATTATCAAGTGTTTGGCAGTTTTTTCTTCCTCTCCACACGCACTGCCCCTTCTTATTTGGCCCGATATGTCGTTGTTCGCAGTACTCCCGTCCTGGCCTCAAACAGTAGAGGACTACCCCGAGTGTTATCATAGATCCTTTACTTGGCAATTTCTTGCTTAAAAGTTCGATAGATCTCTAGTGCGGACTTCTTAATCATGCCCATTCTCCACATGTCAGTCTCCGTTTCCTTCACTTTCTTCTTAACTGAGAGTTCTTTTTGGTTTGGTGTCACACACTTCGGGTGAGGCCCCGCTGATCTAACACTAACGTGCGGCAGACTCGCAGGCTTCCACTTTACGCTTCGGCCTGCGACGCCTGAAAGGCCTCGAAGTGGCACATTTCAAATTTATTTGCAGGTCGGTCGACCCGTGCGGGGTTGCACGTGTGATGATGAATGAGCCTGATCGACGCACTCATAAGCAGACACGGATATGTTATGCAAAACGAATTAGCATTTAATTCAAACAAGGACAAAGGCAGGAGTTAACAAAAATAACAAAGGAGGAAACTGATACGCGCGATAGAAAGAACAGCTATATATAACGAAATATGCTGAAAAACACTACAAAAGATACAGACTAAAGACAAATATGCGGAACATTAATAAAATAACAACAAGATGGAACTATAGGAGAGACAAGAAAAATTTACTTGAGAAAGAGAAAAAAAACTCAGGCTCGCGCTTCTGAGCTTTGACGTGCGACGCCGCGCACACTACAAATATTTAAAAAAAGGCTGGTTAAAATAAATGAACGGTTTAAAAAAGTCACCATAAAAAGTTCCATACGGACCAGGCCAGCTCTTGGTGCACGTAGGGTAGTTGACTGGGTGTTGCTGAAGATATCGCCGGCTTGGTAGACGACGAGGGTGCCCGGAATAGCAGTGGTCTCAATAGGTTGCACGTGGCACTCCATGCTCGCCGCCTACGCGAGACTCGCGACACCGACGACCGCTCTTCTTGCTGGCTGTATGTCAACTCCCATTCCGATGCAGTTCAAACCTCCTCAGGGGCGTACACGTGCTCCCGTCTCATCTGGGAGTAATTTTCCTTGTTTAGATCGCCGGTGCCCCTTCCGGTACCGGTGCAGGGAAGACGAGCCGGCGCCACGCTGGGTCATTATAGTCGCCGGATGTCGTCCCCCCAACACAAAAGCGCCCTTCCTTGGAAGATGGGGCCCACGGATGATCCGAAAATTGGAGTCGTTTGTGACATTTGGCCACCTGTTTTTTTTTTCTAAGTATTTACCAGTCAATTTCCTGGTTCGCTTCCTCCATTTTGTATCGACATTCTTCATGTACAAGTAGCTGAAAACCTTCCTAGCCCAACGCTCCTCCCCCATTTCTCTCAATCGCTTCTCAAATTTTATCTTGCTGCTAGCTTTCCTGCCCTCAAATGATGTCCGTCCCATATCACCTTGTACTCCCTGATTTGGTGTATTCCCACTACATTTTAATACGCGCCGTCTAACGGCCAAGTTTGGCAAAGTCACCATCTACGGCAATGTATGGCTGCGCGTACTCGAATCGACACGCTATCCATTGGTGTGAGAACCCTGCTAAAGTCGGTGTTTGCCAGTTTTCTGATTATACTGATACTTATACTGATTCATGTAATATCGTCGCACCCACTAACCGACCCGTCGCTGTCTGAACCGTTCATCGGCGCTTATTCACGCTAGCTACTCAAGGATGAGCCACTGCGAGTGGTGGTGTATCGTCGTTGATACTATGACGATAGTAGCAGCAAGCGCAGTACCTTCATTGATTTGCGCAGAGACCGAATCACACTTACCTAGAGAAGTGGTAGGTATGGCGGATGGCGCTGTTGTCCACAGCTTCTGCTTCACATTAGCCACAAGCTTCTGCTCATGCCTAAATTATAGCGAAAGAGTTCATGGGATATAGCCACGTTACGTATCATTTTATCATCGGTATTCGCATATTTTTGCAGAAAACGGCAGCTGAGGTGGCCGGCTGGGTGCTCTGTACAAGTGTGGCTCCGTATGTATCATTATTTCGGTATCCAAGATGCGGCACAGGAACGTTGTTCTAGTCGGCTTTCTCTCCGCTAACGAAGTGCCGTGAAATGAGGAGTGATGAAGGCGGCGCGCAGAGTTTCTCTCCATTTCCTGATGCCACCCACTGCTTCCGCAATTCAGGCGATGACAGAAAGCAATGCAGTCTGACCATATCACGTCGGCACTCATCGCGTGGCGTACTGTGCTGCACACACGATGTCATGCATATTGTTCCTCTTGCGCTGATTGATCGTGTACCCGTACACAATGGCCAGGTGGTCTGGTCTTCGAATACGCATTCGTGCCACGAGAGTCACTTTAGAGGCGCTTATTACACGTACTTCATCCAATCGAGCCATGTGCACAGGTACAGCATGCGAAGCCGAAGGCACGATGGCAACACTATGAACATACTCCGTGGAAAGGCGTAATTGTTCCAGGGCTTACATTTGGGAACTCAGTGGTGTGCATGAAGTCAGAGGTGCAATCAAGACTGTGAGAGGCCTTGAGTAGGGCGCTCACGGGAGTTTGGGAACTCAGTGGTGTGCATGAAGTCAGAGGTGCAATCAAGACTGTGAGAGGCCTTGCGTAGGGCGCTCACGGGAGGACGACAAATGAGGCTGTAAAGGGGGATAAGGGATAGACAGGCTTCGAAGTAGGGGAAGCTCAGGGTAAAATAAGATTTGAAGAGAGGCTTAGCAAAGTTAAGGAGAGTATATGGGTCATGAAAGGGTTCAGGTATTCGCATATAGGAAGAGCATGGGCACAAAGTGGAGAAAAAGAACTACAGGCTCATTGATAAATATAGGGCTGACAGTGTATAGGCGATATGGCAACAAGGAGCGTTATGTGAAAAGTCAGAGAAGCGGAGAGAATTTATTGGATGAGAGCGATGGGAAAGCTCTCAGACAACAGAAACACATCTTCAGTGTGTTTTTAAAACGTTTTTGTGAGGACGTTTGAACATCCCGGGATCATGCTCAACTATTCCGGATGGAGTTCAAGAAAGATCCTATCGTCTGGTCTCAGCAGGTTTTCTGAAGATCCACGATGTTTCACCAGAGAATTTCTGGCACTATTTCAGTATTTATACGGCACTGAAACATACTCAAATTGGTCCACCAGGACATTTTGCATACCAAATGTGCTACCCATCAGGACATTTTTGGGACATATTGCGCACCGACTACGCTACCCACAAGGATAGGTTGTATGCTGAATTGCTGTAGTTTACATTTTGCTTTTATGTGAACATAACGTTAGAGCACGGTTGTGTATTATTATTATAGAAACGCCCCAGCGGCGATGCAGACAATGCCCGTGCAGGGTACGAGGGTGCACCACCCGCTGAAGCAAGCACAAAAACAACCAGTTTCTGAAATATTGTATTCTGATGCTCTGGCCTGCAAAGCCAATAGTAAAATCCTTCAAATGATTGAACGAGACACTCGGTATTCATTCGTCAGAATAATCAGAGTGTACTTCCGGTGACCCTGAAAGAAAGTAGGCTTTTCTGAGGACAGTAGTTAGAGCTACTGTACTATCGGCATCAAATGAAACGTTAAAGCAGAGCGCGTGGCACAAGACTTATCAATGGCATAGTGCGCGCCGTCCACCAGTCATTGACAAAGACATGGCCGTATACCTCCAGTGTGGCAGCACTGCGCGATCCCCCCTATAGTGCAATATTTCTGCTTGTGTTCCAGGTATGTTATTTGAAAAGAACAGAATAAAAAATACAGAGGTCAAACTACTGCAGCTGAAGGCGAGTGTTGTACCACGGTTTGTCATCACGGAGTTCATCATAACGGAATGCCTGGCAAATTCTATTTATAGTAGGCAGAGGTCGGTTCATAATGATGGATATTTCCCGCTGTTTCACTTCGGGCTGGTAAAGCGAAACAATTCTCGTTCTCTCTTCCAAAGAAACATTCGGCATTTCCAGTTAAAGTGAAGCCTTTTCGGGTCGGTGTCTGAAAGAAGGGTGCAGGTGAAGCAGCGCTAGCGAACGAGATACGACGATCGTTTGAACATCAACCGCAAACCAATGAGATTTCTTTTTTTTATTTTATCTTGCCAAGACACCGATTGCACTGCGACACTGAAGTAAAAGCAAGGACTTGCGAGTAATACGATCAAAAGCGCTTGGCACCCCCATGATGGCCGTCATTAACACAATACGAAAACTAGAGTGTAAACGAAGATAGCTCACTCTGGTGGGATTATGCAGTGCTGCCAAACCGGATGTGCATGCCTGTCAATGGTGATGACTGGACGGCCCACACTATACTTTTTTCTAATGATTGAAACAGGCACTCCACTGTCCGGACTCGCTCACTGGATTCCGTGCCGACCGGTTGTGCCCTCGCGATCTCCGACGACAGAGTAGCTCTGGCCGACTGGGTTGGTCCTACGCCACCTCCTGCCGCCGGTCCCCGACGACGACGACAGCGTAGCTCTGGCTGACTGGATTAGCCCTACGCCATATCCTGTCGCCGAGGAGAGCTCTCGCCAGTGAGCTTCATTGATTTACCAAGTCCCGGATCAGTCGCGGATGGTCTGCGGACGCCTCGGCTCACAGGTGGCTACGTCACATGCACGTGATCTAAAAGTCCCGAGCACACCGTGGTCCCGAGCCAGCCCAAGTGGTCTCGGTCCATTTGCGCGCTTGATGCTGCATCCGCTGTGCCGTCTCCCGTGCCAGACATGCCGTCTGCTCCCTCCATATCTAAAATACAGGCCACGACGCTGACTCATTTGCAACCTAAACAGCAGTTAGGTAGTGAATTTCTGTTGTGATGCAACTTACTGTAAGTGAAGTACTGGAGTGCGTGCACATCGTAGACCGGCGCGGTCGTTCCACCGCTCTTTCTCCTAGCGAGCATAACGCGTGTTTGCCCGACCTAACACGTACGTGCTCGACGTGGGTTAGAACACCGATGACAAGAACTGGGTGCGCTAACAATGCGAAATCCAGAAACATGCGAGAAGTGGACAGAAAAGCAAAGAGAGAGTAGCACATCGAAAATTTCCCGTGTCTAACTTAAGATGACCGCAAAGCATGCGCACCGCGCTGTCGTCTGCCAGCTGCCCGAAAGAAATTGTTCATGTGGTCCTGGCCCGCCGGACGCCGCCAGGCACGCAAAAAATGAACATGCGTCCGAGTGATCCCGGACCAGTGGGCGGAGCTTCCAGTTGGTCCCCGAGAAAAACGACTGCGGCGCCGGCGTCCGGGGCCGTCCGGAGCCGTCCGCGACGTGGAAATTGATGACGCTCAGTGATACTCCGTCCTCGGACTCCTGCAAACGTGTCCTTCTTTTCTGTCTTTTCCTCACTTCCATCGCTCCCTCTCCCACCACCTCGCTCTCTCCTTCCTCTATCCCTATCTTTCTACCTTTCAATCCTATCCTTTTGTCCCCTTCTCTACCCCCATCCTTCGTGAGCTACTGCTGAGGTGTCCTCCCCCTGAGAGACAGTTAAGGGGCTCACTTTCTTTTTTTCTTTTTAAAATCACTCCCCCTCCCCGCTGTTCGGGTTTCATTTGACGCCGATAGTACATATTTCACAAGCACAGCACGGCACTACTCTTATGATCAGTGCGGACGGACAGTGTTTTAGAAAGTCAGGAAACAAGCTCTTTCGGCAGTATACGTGCCTTATACACGGCGAAATTTGAGCAGATGAAATAGTCTGTGTGGCTTCCGATATATGGGACAAAGGTTTTGGCAAATGCATCATAAACTATGCTGGGCAGCTTCACAGTAAATACAAACCATTAAGCAGAAAACTCTAGCCAGCAGTCACTTACTAGAAAGCACTACAGAAACGAATTGGCATTTTGTAGTTCGCTTTTGAAAAAAAAACTTGCAACAAAAGCTTCTCGGTTTTTCAAATTCCGGATGCGACCAGAGATTGCCCTGGGACTCTTGGCTAATGGAAAACCGTCAATATTCAAACATTGGCTGAGTTTGTTAGGCAAACGTGTACATTCCAGAAATATACCGCAGTGCTGCCTCTAGGCAAAAATGGCGAAACGTCCCTCGTGCCCGGTCTCTGATGTTAAGGGTCCTACATGGAGTTTGCAAGAGTATCCTAGCGGATGACCGTAGTAACCAGAAACAAGAGTGGCTCCGTAAAACTGACAGCAGTGTCGTGACCGCCGCGCGCGAGCACCACGATTGTACCACTCACGCTTGTAATCTTTAGAAATCAGGCACACTGATTTCGTCGTCGTGAGACATGATGCCTCAACTTAGATGGTCATAATCTGCACATCACTGTTGAGTCAGCGCTGATCATGCTGCAACAAAAAGGCTGGTGGCGGCAAGTTTACGTCGTCACCACGTGAGCCACCACTGAGCGGACCACTTACTAGATTTGCAACACGCTGGTACACCACGTGTGCATATCATTAACAAGACCGGAAAATCACCACGAAGCTTGAGACTATACGCCATCCGTTCACTGTGCCGAGTCGCTTAACCTTGAAGTAGGGTGGAAACAGTACAATTTGTGTCGAGCAGAGAATATTGTAAAAAATGTAGCAGGCTCAAAACAAGAATGTTCTATTTACACTGTTTATTAGGGGTGAACTTGTGCCCAAATAGAATTTCACTTTTACCCTTACGATGTGCTCGTAGCAAGTGATTAGGTCCTCGGATTCGAAATTTAAGTCGGAAATGTATGTCTTGACCCTAACCTGAAAGGGTTTTCCTGGAATACCAGCTGTTCAGGTCTTGAGAACTGCAGGGCAATGGGGTTGTTTGAAGAAGCCGATCGCAAGTGTTTTCCTCAGAGGCATAGTCACTCAGACAGGCCGGTGCGCCGCAGGTCGGCATGTTTACTATGTTAAACTGCTAATTCACTCAAGCATGCTTGATTGTTGTGAACCATGTTTATTACTATTTGCGATGACAGAAATCTAACCTTCGAACTCCCGCCGCTGTGGTCTGAGCAAGCGAACTAAAAAAAAGAATTCAACGCTGCCGTGGAAAGGCGGCGGCGGCGGCTCAATCTCAACGCTACGCCAGCGCCACCTTTCAAAGGGGACACGAGTTGGTTTCACCTCTGGAGCGAGCTTTTGCAACTGACACAAGCTAAAAACGTTGGATCGAGCGTTGCGAGCGGTGAAGAGGTTGGTGGTAGTGGTTAGAAGATGAGAAAAGGCACCTAATTTCTGCAACTCGATCGGGAGCACGGCGCAGTGCCTGCGGGGAAGGAAAAAGGGAGAAAAGTGGAAAGAAGAGGAAAGATTAATTGAGCAGTGGAACGGACGTCATCAACAGAAGCAGCAGTCCAGAAGCAAGGGTACGGGTGGCAAGGGGCCCATCCTCAGCGGTAGGCCATGAAAAGGTTGAAACGAGAGAGAGCTGACACGCGGCGAGCGTGTGTCAGGTGAGGGAGAGAGACGTCGCCGCGCACTGCTAAGAGGGCGTGAGCAACTTGACACCATTCCAACCTCTGCGGCGAGGGGAGCGGTGCGGACTGTGCGGACGAGGGACAGCGTTACACTGGCTAGTCAAAGAGCTGCTTCCCATGTAAAACATATGTCGAATAAATGGGTTATGGCTCTTACCCTCTACAAGGGATTGACCATGAAACCATCGGGAAAACGCTATTAAGTGTTCTCTAGAGAAAGTCGTCTTTCTTGTATTCTCAGGCAACAGTACTATCATAGCACTTGAAAGTCTCGACTAGACCTTGTAGCAGTCGACCTAGGGAATTAGTGGGTATGGTAAAACTGTCAGTTCAAGCGCACAAATAAACGGAAAGGAAGAGAGGACGACTAGCGCAGCCCCGCCACGGTGGTCTAATGGCTAAGGTACTCGGCTGCTGACCCGCAGGTCGCGGGATCGAATCCCGGCTGCGGCGGCTGCATTTCCGATGGAGGCGGAAATGTTGTAGGCCCATGTGCTCAGATTTGGGCACACGTTAAAGTACCCCAGGTGGTAGAAATTTCTGGAGCCCTCCCCTACGGCGTCTCTCATAATCATAGGGTGGTTTTGGGACGTTAAATTCCACATATCAATCAAGGACGACTGGCGCAACTTTCGATTTTGTTGCAATTACTGGTCACTCCAAGGCGCCAGTTTCGCTTTTATAGGTCACTCTAGATTTGCTACATAACACAGGGTAGCCATCATGAATGGTTGTCGTATCGCTAACAATGAGTGATGTTTTGGTGGCTTATTTAGTTTCATACATGGAGGAAGGAAAGCTAGGAGACGCTCGGACGTCACTTGTTGTGAAGCCGCGGTGAAGCCACAAGCTGGCCATATTGACTAGGCAAATTCTCCTCTCTTGTTTACATATGACTGCGAAGCAGAAGGCGCGACTCCCTTTCAGGCTCGGAAAGCACGTGCGTGGGCTGCGCAGCGCGCGTGTCGTGACGATCCGAAACTAATGGAAGGGGGCTCAACACTCTGGGGCAGCACGACACTTTCGGCGAAATCATTTCGTTCGAGTATTAAAAGCGAGTAACGGCTCACCGCCAAAGAAGCAAGTACAAACGAACGCGCGCTAGATGCACTGAAACGGCGAGTGTTTTCACGTCATTAATTCAGCAACTGTACAGACATCACCAGTGGTCTTGCGTCTCTACGGTTGCATCCCGACATGAGGCCGACGCAGCGTCCGGCCACTGTGTCTATGTTCCGCGTAAAACTCACCGGCGTCACCATTCTGCTACCATGGTGACTGAGCACGGTACAAGTGACACTAGAACGCGGTTGCTCTAACGTTGAGATTACAACGCCGAGGGCGAGTATAACAAGCGGAGCAGATAAGGTATTTTAATATGCACATGCTAGTTGTCCCTGTACACATACCGAACACGAAACTGCGTATGTGCACATGGTCCTCATCTCGTCTTGCTGGGCACAACAGTTTCGTCCGTTGCTACAAGCAGGATAGCTGCCCAACCGCCACTGACCTGCTAGGCGTTCGTCGTCGTTCCGCTTCGTCATGGTGCCAAACGCAATTTCGCTGAACGCTTCAAATGCTTCATCCGCGTCATCCGCCACACGACACATAGATATGCGCTTGTTCTACGCTCTGTTCAGGCCCCGTGGTGGACGAAAGGTTTTGTAAACGTTGCTAAGAGTACAGTAACTGCCAATAGAACAGTGCGTAACCAATAACGCGGCGCAGAGCACGAATATTGTCCGCCACGGCTCAGCACGAGACCTGCGGAGGCACACAAGCCGCCGCCAGCCGCGGCTGCTCACTGCTGATTGATTGATTTGTCGGGTTTAACGTCCCAAAACCACCATTTGATTATGAGAGACGCCGTAGTGGAGGGCTCCCAAAATTTCGACTACCTGGTGTTCTTTAACGTGCACCCAAATTTGAGTACACGGGCCTCCAACATTTCCGCCTCCATCGGAAATGCAGCAGCCGCATCCGGCAATCGAACCCACGAACTGCGGGTCAGCAGCCGAGTACCTTAGCCACTAGACCACCACGGCGGGGCAACAGTGCAGTAGAGACGAAACCCTTATTAATTCCACGAAGCGAAAAATACAGCATCCACAGTTGACAATAGGAAAGACACCATGTCGCCGTACATTGTTACTTCGTGAAAGGGCAAACCTGCAAGTAGGGCGACTTCACGGTGAAAGAAGCCTCACGAGAAAGGGAGCCGAGGGATGGAACTACGCCATGGGCAGAAAATGCGAATGTAAGTTAAGAGCGTCTTCTTAAACGGTAATCTTTCGTCAAAACTTCCCTAAGGGGACTGCCTAAGGACTGCCTAAGACGAAGGCGAATTTTCTTACTAAGTGACTTGACATTCTCTTCTGTGCAGCCTTCAAAAGGTATTTAAAAACGCTTCAATTTTCTCGCACGCATGCTTACAGAGGAGAACCACATTGAAATTTTAAGGGTTCATGCAAAGTGACGAGTATCTATGTTACTTTCTGTGGGAAGTCTTTGCCGCTCAATGCTCTAGATAACACCAATAGGAAAATGTGCGTGCGTTGTTAATGTTGGAGGATCTGCAGATATGCAACAGTTGCTTTTATTGCACCCAAGAGAAGAAACATTTAAGCTGTTTAGTTTATTTTGCTCATTGAAGCTATAGCGCTGAAAATAGAGAAATGGAGACAGGGTCCTCCTCCTCCGTCACTGTCTCCTTAACGCTACGGCGTCATTTAGCTGTTGCAATGTGTAAGCTACACTGGCTGAGGTTGAGCAGTTTCACGTGGCTCATCGGGAGCCATGTCCGAGGAGCAGATATGTCACACGGCGAAGAGGTGGCGTGCCTGAGAAGGCCTCGAAGCTCCTGGAGTGACGTGCCTCTAGTGGGTTGGCGCTTGTTTTGTGTGGGCTCGCTGGCTTGCCTTTTGAAGTCGGTGGCTGCATTTTAATGATGAAGTCACCATGATAATCTTGTTTTGACGCCCGATGGAAATGTACGCTTGTACCACGCACTATTATTGTGGTACAAGCGTACATTTCTGGTTACTAAACAGGACAACACGTAAAACAGGATAACACGTTCTGTGGTTACTAAACAGGACAACACGTAACCATAGCAACGCCGCCATTGTGCCCTGTTAATATGGCCGCCATGATGTCACCTCCCCCACACTTTTCACGTAGCGCGCCGGCAGGCATGCCCTCTCCTATCTTTCCTTCCTCCGTGGTCTCATGTGTCTTTTCATGCCCGAGCCAAGACTAAGGTCACCGAGAAAAGCGTCGGGTGCGCTAATCGACAGCAAAATAGGTTAAAAGACTGGTATTTTTCTACAACTTGCATATTATTATTTAAAAGTTCATCGTTGCTATCAATATTGTTATGCTCAGCTGAATAATGATGTTAGAATACTACACAAAATTTATCAAGTCGTTTTCGTTTTTTCATCCAAACTAGCGACACGATGGTGAGTGTCTATTACCACATGCCACACAGACACACACACTCAGCGGATTTGCAACAGGGAATAAGAAATATTAATCCATACCATGCAGACAGCTATGCTGTTACAGTAATATTGAAGGTCCACGGGACGGCTTTATGCTCTCTCATAGTAGAGTACGAAGTACTCTAAATCGTTAACCATTTAACCTAATCACAGCTGCATTTAGGGACGGCTTACAGATCTCTCGCATTAGAGCAGAAAAAGTGCTCTAAATCGTCGACGATTTTTAAATGCGACGCATTTCTTAGGAAACTTCGGCAACTTTGGCCGTACTTATCTATCTAGCTAACAACGACTTCCAGCTCTCCTGGCCGTTTCAATAACGGGATCTATACTAAAATTGTATGTCCCAACATCACTGTACGACAAGCATAAGTGACTAGTATGAACATGAAAATGATGACATGTATGTCATGAATATCATACTTTATATGACCTTGCTGCTCTTGCGGTGGTTTCGTTCGCATGACATATTGCAAAACTGGTATGGTAAGACATGACTGGATGGCGAACATAAGTGAAAGGCCTTTACGTAGAAAATCATGATATGCATGTCATGTACGTATGACTGCACACCACGCTCATGGTGTGCTCGCGGCAAGATTTCGATCCCCTCCGCCTTGAACGCGTAATCGTCTTGAAGGCGAGGGGATCGCAATCTTGCCACTGGTTCTATATCAGCAACGAATGGTTGTTTTGCTCGCCGTGAGATGACGCGAAAAGAGATTGTGGTTTCTCTCGCTTCCGGTTGAACGCGCTGCCAACAGCCACCGGAGCGCACAGGACACCCGTCGCCATGTTACCTTTCATGAAAATCGACCCTACCTTTCCCGACTGTCGTTGGCGTTTCCAGGGTTAGCGAAGCCAATCACATTCGCGAAAGGTGACGTCAACCCCGACGAGGTGCGAGTCAGCGAAGCCGAACGCAAGCGTCGGCAGTGGAAGACCAGCGACACCGACGAGGGGCGAGTCAAGAACACCGATCGCCTTCGAGAATACAGACGGCGCGTGGTCATGGCCTCTGAGATTGCGGGCGCACGGCGTGGTTCTCTCCGGCCTTCCCAATCGCCTCGCTCCCCAGCAAAACCAGCGAATCTCGCCTCACGCGCCCGGCTACTGCTAGAGGGCGCGCTTATATTGTGTTACAATGTATCGGTCTGCAAAGAGACACTGGCTGGCTGTTGCAAACGTGATAACTCGTTTCGTGTGTGTGTGTGTGTGTATGTGTGCGTGTATGTGTGTGTGACACATTTTGTTTTTCTCTGTCTCTCTTTCTCCAAGTTTCCCCTCTTTTCTTTCTTTCCTTTTTTTCTGGTTAAGGCTGTTGAGAGCTGCCTACCCGTTACAAATGGCAGAACCACAATCCATCATAATCATCACCTTGACTGACGGAGACCACAGCAGAAAGCACAGCGCGCGGGATTCCAGCGTGCGTATGTCTTTTTTTTTCCCGCGTGCGAGCAAAGATCACCGACAAATCTTCTGGCTGCACTGAAGGCAAGTATATTTTTTTCTGTTACTGGTTTTGTTTTGGCCCCATCGGCAAATAATACCATGTCAACCACTGAACTTTTTTATATAGATAATTGCAAGGAGGTATTATTTCGTCTGTGACAGAAGCATTCTAGCATTACCCCTTTCTGGAAACGCTTATATGGGTGAAAACTGAGACAATTATCGTCGTTGAATTACATTGGCCCCTATCGTTAGATATTGTACTACGATTTTATCGCGTACCGATATTTGTCAGACGGTCAACCGAATTTCACTTACGCTCTAGATAATTAAGTGCGCTGATCATGCCACTTATTATTGTGATTTTGCCGGAGTATTGGGAAAGCTACGATTAGCCGACCTACGTTTACTCCCCACGTCATTCATAGCGGAAGTGCTTGAGTTGTCATCGTTCCCTGTTTTCTTCATCTGTGTTTTGAATATGTTTTGGTAGTACAATGGCAATATCAGTATCGTGTTCATTTGCAGTAATTTCGTCTGCATCTAAATCAAACGGTCACACATGCGGCTGAATGGCGTCTTTCAGTAAACCAAGTATTTCGAGGTAGACTACTGAACAATACAAAGTGTGAATTGCCACTGCTATTTAATGCGCAGTGTTTCATAATAAATACAGAAAACTCTGAACGCAGGCGGCGTTCTTCTCCTACAAGCAAAGCGTCTCGATGTTCGTTCTTACATTACCCAACACATCCACTGAACACCACAGAACCCACAGTGCGAATGGGCGACCATAAGTGACCAAAGCGCACCTGTAACCAGCCCGTGGTCGTCGCAGAGCCGGTGACGTTCAGTCTAAGCCTCTCTGTCTCTTACTTGAGCGGCGCCACGGGAGGTAGTTGGAAAGAGACACCAGGGAAGCCTCGCGGGCGAGTGCGAGGCGTTGTACGCTTTGGGAGCGCGGCGTTCGCGCCAGACTTGACGGCGTCGCACATTGCGAGGAGGGAGCAAGACAGTTATTGATGCTGAGCGCCGAGTTTGGTTGGCTCAGCGACCGTTTCTACCCAGCGGGTGTTATTTCTTCGTAACGCGCTCATGCGGCGGCGTTCGCGTGGTTACCTTGCGTGCATGCATGTGTCACTGGCATTCTGCATGAAGGAGAGAAAATTTTGGAGTGGAAGTCAAAATGAATGTTTGATTCAATTGCAGCGATTCATTATTAAGTCACCGACTGGTACGGTTTATACAATTGATGCTATGTCAATGCTGTATTTTTTTTTCCTGTTTAAGAAAGTGACATCAGGTCTTGTTTCTTCCGTTTGATTTCAGGGATGTGCCATACTGATGCGTGCCCTTCTGCACATGAGCCAGAAAAAAAAACTTGGGCACGAGATGCCAGCATGTGCAGGGGCGGCGTCAACGCTGCCGGCGACGCTTGATTTGCGAGTACGTGCGATTATAAAACGCTCCAAATTTAATAAAAAACAAACAGCCCAATCCACAAGCGAAATCAAAATGCCGCATTCTGCGCTCACGGGTTACACTCAAATAAATGGGTCACTTGTTTCTTTTGTGGAACTAACCATAATTTAAAGTAGACGCTGTTTAGAGAATTGTTACAGACGCGCTGGCGTAATCACAGCTGCAACGCGTAGTGCGACGTGATTTTATTGCTTTTAAGAACGAAGCTTTTTATAGCATCATTCGTCGGTCGTCCTTCTATTCAGCGTAGCCAGCATACCCACGGAGTGAATGATATGATGAGTGGGGCGAAGCGTCCATCCGTCCGATGCGGGCTGTAATGTCATAGGAGTCGACGGACGCATGGACGAATGAATGCACGGACGGACAGATGAATGGACGGGCGCTTCACTGCATTATTCATTCACTCCGTGCATATGCTGTAATTTTGTTTATTTATCCCTCGCGTGCAGAACAGTGCTTTGCTTCTCCTTGACAAGTCCCACTGAACATGCCTCATATATAGGGAAGACCAGTTGTGTCGAGCACGGTTGGACGGCCGGCGTCTTAGCCTAAGAGGTGAAGAACGCTTCTAAAAAGCAATAAAACCACGTCGCGTCACAGCTGTGATCACATAAGGGCGTCTGGAAGAATTCTCGAAACGGCGTTACAATGAAAAGCAGTGCTAGTTCAATGAGAGATAGAAGAATTAATTCAATCGAGTGTAAACAGTAATCCATGGACCTCGAACGCTGCAGTCGTCTGACCTCGCTTGTGGATCGCGCTGCCATTTTTCTTTCTTCTTCGCTGGTGCCCCCTCCCCTTCTATACAGCCTGCCAACTGAATTTGATTGATTGATTTGTGGGGTTTAACGTCCCAAAGCCACCATGTGATTGTGAGACACGCCGTTGTGAAGGGCTCCGGAAATTTCGACCACCTGGGGTTCTTTAACGTGCATCCAAATCTGAGTACACGGGCCTACAACATTTCCGCCTCCATCGGAAATGCAGCCGCCACAGCCGGGATTCGGTCCCGCTACCTGCGGGTCAGCAGCCGAGTACCCTAGTCACTAGACCACCGCGGTGAAGCCAGCCTGAGAACTTCGAAGTATAGTTTCGAACAAATGCGGATTTCTTGCAGATACATCGCAATTTTAACTGTTCTAAAATAGCGGCACCAATCTACAGCAAACTAAACATCCCATATGAAGATAAAACGCCCCAGCATTTACTTTGCCTATCGTACTCCTTGACCCGACATTTCCAAACGAACACAAAGTTATATAAAAGCGCCCAACCATTTTTTTTTCTCACCACATAGAAGCTTCGAGAACAGCGCGCCAGCCTTTTCGTCCGAAAGAAAGAACGCCATGGTGCGGAGACAAGAGCGAGCTATGCCCACCTCTAGAAACAGGTGCTGTCTGTGCGATTGGAACGGCCGGAGAGAAACCCGCCGCGCGTCCGCAATCTTGGAGGCCGTGGCGTGGTAAACACCGACGAGACACGAGCCAAAGGAGCCGAGCGCAATCGTCTTCAACGCATCCAGACTTCCGTGTTTTTGCGTTTCAAACAAATGTTTACTAGTGTAGACACTAGACCGAGTTTCATTTCAAACCGTTCTTCCAGTTCCAGCGTCGACTCCTGTTTCAAACGAATCAATACCGTGTGTACGGCTGCTGCTTCGCATCCCATCAGGGCTGCCTTCGGAGAGATGATTCATAACTTTTTTCACACACTGAGTCGAGACTACAGGGTTAGCCTAAGGGAGCACATCCCACAACAGAAATTTACCATATCTCGAAACGTATTACACCAGTAAGCGACAGAACAGATTTATTCAAAGATCTTTTTTTTGGTTTGAAGCATCAATGACTGGAATGAATTACAGGAATACAGATCGAATGTTGCAGTTTGAAAACGTTTAAAAATTATCTGTCAGAAAATTTTTAACCTAGTTGCACTTCTCTTGCACATGTTCCTTCTTCAATTGTTTTGGTGTAGGTTGCCTGTTGCTTGAATATGTTCAATGTACCAGGTCACTTTAAATCTTTTTATTCTGTTTTTTTATGACGGGAACAGTATGTATTCAATGCATATTATTTTAAATGCCAAGCATTTCTTAGCAAACTTCGGTGACTTTGACCATATCTGTTTATTTATTTAACTAGCCGCCAATGACTTTTAGCTCTCCTGGCCGTTTTGATAATGCAATCTGTACCAAAACTGGTATAACATAACATGAATGTATCACGAGCACATGTCACTAGTCATAACATGGACGAAGATAACGAAGCGTATACGGTGAGCGCACTTGTCGCCCGAGTTAAAAAGGAGGAAGAGGATCAACAGGATCTCTTACCAGCCGGCCGCTTCTGAGTTGCCCCTCACGACCTAATGAACGGACCCTATGAAACTCTACCGATCTCTTTCAAGCGTAACAGTGTGGTAGAGGAGCTGGGTAAACGCTTGTACTACAGAACGATCACCACTACAACTTCGACAAAGCGGTCGACTTGCCGGCCTCCCACCACTGCCGGGAGTGCCTTCGACATACCCGAAGAAACAGGCGTTCCCAGGACAGCGCCATCTGGTCCACTTCCGTACTACTGAGTTCCCCAGCCCTTCGGGGAAAGAGCCAGAGAAGATGTCGACGCCTGGTTCACCAAGTACAAGCGAGTGAGCAAGTCCAATGGTTGGGATACAGCGGCTCAGCTAAGCAACTTGGGGTTCTCCCTGACCGACACCACACTGGTGTGGTACGAAAACTACGAGGACACACTCACGACGTACGACCTGGGACCTTTTTGTTGAAGAGCTGAGGGCTTGTTTTGGCGACTCGGTTGGTAAAAAAGAAGCGGGCTGAGCAAACACTGTTGCAACGGGAACATCTACCAGGTGAGACATGCATTACTTACATAGAAGTGTTACGGCTGTGAAAGGTGGCTTGCGCTACCATGCTGGAAGAGGATAAAGTCGATCATCTGCTCAAAGGGATTGCTGAGGACGTGTATAATTTTCTAATTAGAAGAGAAAACCTGAGTTCTGTTTCCGATGTCATTCAGCATTGCCGAACGTTTGAAACACTCAAGATGTGTCAAATCGCGCCAAGTTTGGTCGGCTGGCAAACGTTACAACTGTTGCCAGTGTGGACACAAATCCTGGCCTCGACCTTTTTTCTACCATTCGACAGAATGTTCACGAGGAACTGTCCCACCGAGAAATGTCGTGTTCGACAGCTAACCATGCCCAGTTGTGTCGGCCACGTGAGGCTATAGATGTGCCATCCTTTTACACCATGGCAACCGCCGATGAGCGCAGGAACTGTGGAGTACAGCCCAGCCCCACAGTTAAGGATGACAACCCGATTTCCCGCTTCGCGGTACAACTGACGCCCTCAGTGCATGCCTTCTCTACACCCGACGTCTCGTTACGACGTACCCGACCAGTATACCCATTATCCAAGAACAAATGATGACGCTAGATTCATCGACAAGCGACCGACGTTTCGACCTTTGCCGGTCTGCTATTCCTGCGGTGTTCCAAGTCACATATCGCGGTTTTGCAACCGTCGGGTGATTCCTTGGTATCACCAGCCATCCGACTTTTCACGACCCTTCGAAGAGCCTCATGGTGTTCGGCGGCTGGTCCACATACCACCTGATGACAACTATTGGCCCAGCAACTCCCGCAACAACTCCCCGGCATCTGACAGAAGTTTAACGCCTCCACCACAGCTTCGTGCTCATCGTTCTCCGTCACCGCTGCGTCACAAAGCAACCTCTGCGCCACCGGAAAACTAGCCAACGCGGCCGACAGGGGTGAGGTCACTGGAAACGTGCTACTGACAGAAATACCTCCTGTGTGTATGTTTAAAAAACAAAGTGCGTGTTTTTGCGAATAATGTGCTTGTGATGGCCTTGGTGGACACAGGTGCAACGATTTCCGTGATGAGTGCTTCCTTTAAAGGCGTGCTAGGGCGGAAAGTTTTTTTTACCGGGATTGAAACTTTGACGTTCTGTGGAGTGAGTAGAGAGCCGTTGCGCCCTGTTGGTGTGTGCAGTGCTGACGTATTTTCGGGAGGCCTTATCATAACGACAGAGTTTGCAATTATTCCTCGGTCGACACGTGACGTTATTCTCGGCAAGGACTTTTCGCGAGAACATGCACGGTGCAACTGTAAACTGTCGCACGGGTAAAGCATTTGTGAGTGATCAGATACCCTCAGAACTTCCGAAAACCCCTGCGAACAACCCAACTATGGTGTGTGTCGTTGGTGATGCGTTCATACCTGCGTTGTCTACCCTACGTGTTTCTGTTGTTTGTCGTGGCGCGGATTCTGACAGCTTTGATGCGAGCGTAAAGTCAATGCACATAAACTGCGTGAAAAAGAATGTGTTGGTTCCCCATTGTGTGGTGTCGATCGATGGCGGACGAACTGGCCTATGTACTGTAAACTCTTCCTCAGAGCCCGGGAGAGTACCGGATGGTTTGAAATCAGCTTCACTCAGCAGAGAACACGCGACCTTATCAGTGGTCGAGCTCACAGACTTACCGGAAGAACGTGCCAGAACTGGTTGTCACAGTTCCAATGGGGCGCTTATGGCAGCGATAAATAAGTCGCTTAGCTCAAGCGAGCACCGAACTTTAATGAATGCGCTGTCTAAGCACGTTTTGGTATTTGACTTTGCGCAGAACAACAAAGTAATCCCAATCCCCGTGTCTTGAACGCGCCATACCATCAACTGGCGCGGCAAGTCCAATTCGGCAAAACCATATCGTGTTTTCCCACCAGAAAGACAAATTATCAACTACCAAGTGCAGTAAATGATGCAAAAGGGAGTGGTACAAGAGTCAGCCAGTCCGTGGGCAGTACCGGTAATCCTTGTTAAGAAGAAAGATGGATCTTAGGAAATTTTGCGTCGACTATGGCTGACTGAAAACCACGACTAAAAGGACGTATATCCGCTGCCACGTATAGAGGACGCAATAGATCTTACATTCGGCCTCTTATTTTTACTCCATGCACTTACGATCCGGCTATTGCAAAATTTCGATGCACCCAGAGGGCAAGGAAAACACTGCCTTTGTAACCCCTGATGGGCTCTTTGAATTCAACGTGATGCAATTTGGACTATATATGCATTGCTCCGGTAACGTTCGAGAGGTTTATGGACAATTCTGCGTGGCTTGAAGTGAAACATCTTCATGTGCTACCTCGACGACGTCGCCATCTTTGGCCGCACGTTCAGTGAACACAGCTGGTGTTTGGATATTGTTTCGAACTGCATCCGAAACACTGGCCTATAGTTTTAAACTCGAAGAAATGCCACGTCGGAGACCGCAAGGCGCTTGTGCTCGGGCATCTCGTTGACAAGGATGGCATCCACCCTGGCCCCTAGAAGACGGCAGCAGTTAAGGCATTCAATGCGCCGCGTTCCATCAAGGATCTTTGTAGTTTCCTGGGGCTTTGTTTCTACTTCCGCCGCTTTGTTCCGAAGTTTGCCGACGTAGCGTATCCTCTAACATGCCTTTTACTAAAAGATAATTCCTTCGAGTGCACTCCGGAGTGCGATGCTTCATTCTGTCAATTGAAGTTTCTGCTGACGTCACGACCTGTCCTTCAGCCCTTCAGTCCTTCTGCTCCAACAGAACTTTATACGGATGCTAGTGGCATTGATATCGTTGCCGTCCTATTACAACGTTACGATGACCATGAACACGTCATCGCATACGCAAGTCGCTCCCTAAGCAGGCCGGAGCGAAATTACATTGTCACGGAACAAGAATGCCTGGCGGTAATATTTGCAATTCAGCGGTTTTGGTCTTACCTATACTTACGCGCATTTACAGTTGTCACCAGCCACCACTCGTTCTGTTGGCTTGTCAACCTTCGTGACCCTTGCGGCCGCCTTGCGCGCTGGGCACTCCAGCTGCAAGAATACAGCTTTACCGCCGCTTACAAGAGTGGTCATCGACATGCCGATGCGGACTGTTTTTCCACGTATGCCACTTAGCACAACAGACTGTGAATCCGAATACCTTGACCAACTTGTAGCATTTGTGTCGCCTACATTCGCGGACTACCCCAGTTTCAAAGCAGAACAGCGGAAGGACGCTGAACTAGCACCACTCTTCGCTACTGCATCCGTTTCCAATACTGCACGCCGCTTCTGTATGTGGGATTGACTGTTGCTCAAAAGGAACCTCTTCAGCAGTGGCGCGCGTTTCCTTCTAGTGGTCGCAGAGAGCCTGCGAACAGTAATTATGAGTGTCATGAACGACGACCCTACATCTGGACATTTAGGTTCAGCGCGGACGCTTAATCGTACTAAAAAACGCTGTCATTCGCCTGTTATGCAAAAGTCTGTTGAGACTTATGCCAGTTGCTTGCAATGTCTGCGTCACAAACGTTCATCTGCTGCTCCAGCTGTTCTTCTGCAGCCGATGACAACTCCAAGCGCACCTTCCGAACAAGTGGGGCTTGACTTCCAGGGCCCCCTTCCAAAATCGGCTAAGGGCAACCGATGAATAATTGTTTGCGTCGACTACCACACACGCTGCTACGAGACGGCGGCCGTCCCCTCCGCAACTGGCAGTGACGTCTCATCGTTTTTGCTACAGTACGTCATCCTCCGACACGGCCCACCTCACCTGATTATCAGCGATCGTGGACGACAATTCACAGGGGATGTCGTGGAGCAGCTACTTCGTTTGTGTCAATTTCGCCTGCGTCACTCGACGCCATACCACCCCCAAACGAATGGGCTGACGGACCGTACCAACCACATGATTATCAACATGGTGTCTATGTATGTCTCATCCGACCACAACAACTGGGATGACGTACAGTACTTCCGTTCATTACGTACGTGTTCAACACCGTGAAGCGTGAGACCACAAGTGATGTAACTTGACCCAGGAAGGTGTCTAAACGTTTATTGGAAACGTCAGAGTATATAAAGGGGGTGAAAGAGAAAAAATAATAAAAGGTAGAACAACAAAAAGCATACGTGCAGTGCTTTACATTACTCATCCATTATTATCTATCACACCATTCAAAAAAACAAGAAGAAAGAACTAGGCAGAGATTTATTAACCCGTTTAATCGTAGAATTGGCAGAAATGACACGTGATGATTTTAAGTGTGTTAGTGCATTTTTGAACTCGCTCACGTGGAAAGAACTTTGTTTTTTGGATGGTATGATAGATAATATCGAATGAGTAATGTACGGCACTGCACTTGTGCTTTTTTCTGTTCTGGCTTGTAATATTTTTGTCTTTCACCACTTTTAAGTTCTCTGACTTTTGCGCTTGTGTTGTGTGTTCCATGTAATAGTTGCTGCGTTTCCTACCAAGATGAATTCATACCAACTGGCCCAATACAATAGTTTATTGAACATTTGGGGCTCTGTTTAGCGCATTGCGTCTGTAATAGCACTGTCAATGTATAAATACCTAGGATTGTACCTACGTTAGTAACCAGCTATCCAAAGAAATGTTTGAATATCGGTTTTCGTTAGGGGCTGGGGAAAGTCTCGAATGGCTGCCACCTCCATTTCCGATGGACAGCGATGATCTCGACTGATTACATGCCCGACGTAGAGTATACGTCTGCCCGTGCCAGCTGGCAGTCGGGTGCTTTTGCTGTTAATCCCGCTTCGCGTAGGCGCGTCAGTACTGCTCTCAAATGCTCCAAGGGCTCAGGCAATGACGAGTGAAATACCATGACGTCGTTCAAGTAGGCAAAGTAAACTCCTTCATACCTCACAACACCTTATCCGTTTAGTTGGAAAAACAGTAGGGTGCATTCTTTAGGCCGAAACTGAACACGTTCGGTCGGAATGTCCCCAAAGGTTAGATAAAAACGGCGTACCGGCTTGTCCTCTCGATGAGCGGCACCTGCCAGTGACCTATCACTAGGTCTAGCGTTGAAATGAATCTCGCGCTGCTAACCTTCTCGACGCGCTCCTCAATATAGGGTATAGGGTACGTCTGATCCTTGATTATGAGGTTCAACTTACGATAGTCTGAACCTTCGTTATGAGGTTCAACTTACAATAATCTATACAAGAACGCGGATCATTACCGGGCACCAGCCTCCACGAAATCAACGGGGAGGTTGCTCAACGGGGAAGATACTGACTTTCACATGGCTCAATCACGCTTAATGCCAGCATCTTCTTAACCTATGCTTTAAGTATCTCAAGCTGACGAGGTGACACCCGATACGTCTTCAATTTTACCGGCTCCGACGATGTAAGCTCTGTGTCATGAGTCAGAACGAATGTCCAGCCAGGCTCGCTTACAAACCTGTCCTGAATCTCGGTCAAAAGACCACGCAATTCCTGTTTCTGCTTCGTTGTCAGCTGTGACTTTGATACTAAATCATCGATTGTTTTCTTGATTGTGACTTTGTCTGATTCGGGAGCTAATTCACGAATTTCTGCTGGAACTTCTTTCGGAACATTTGCCGTCATGTTCACGATTGCCTCCCTCTTTTTATAAGGCTTGAGTAAGTTGCTATGATATACCTGGTGTAGCATTACGACTTCCTGGCAGTTTTATCACATAGTTCGTTTTAGACAACGTCTGAGTGACTTAGTCCGGGCTGACCCATTGCACCTCCAGTTTATTCTTTTGAAAAGGCCTCAATACCATGACCTTGTCACTCATCTCAAATTGTCGTGCTTTAGCAGTTCGATCGTAATAAAGCTTAGCCTTCTGCTGTGCCTGGGTCATCGCACTATTCGGTGTGTTCATGGGCTCTTGTTAGACCATCCAGTAAGGAGAGAACATATTCCACTACCGGGAGATTGTCACCGTGACCTTCCCAAGAATCTCTGAGTATGCGTAGAGGAGACCACAGTCTGCGGTCGTAAACGAGCTCCGCTGGCGTAAACCCTGTAGTCTCGTGTGGTGCCATTCCCAATGCAAACATTGCTGCAGGTAAGCACATCTCCCAGCCAGTTTTGCGTTCAAAACATAAAGCCCGTAACACTCTTTTCACAACGGAGTGAAGCTTCTCAACCAAGTATGACTGCAGATGGAAGACCAAGCTATGCAATAACTTCACATCACACCGTTCTAGAAAGGTTGTCGTTAAGGCACTCGTGAAAATGATGCCCTGGTCCGATTGTATCTCGGGAGAAAACCCTACCCGGGCAAACACGGAAAGAAGTGCGTTCACTACTTCCATGGAACTTAGTTCTTTTAGCAGGGCCGCCTCTGGAAATTTAGTAGCTGGCCAGATTATTGTCGGGATGTGACGGTAGCCTGAAGTTGTCTAGTGCAAAGGACCTACCGGGTCAATAACCAACCAACGAAAGGGCTCCGTGATTACGGGCATCAGCTTCATTGAACATTTAGCCTTATCTCCCAGCTTACCCCCTCACGGACACACCTCACAAGATTTTACAAATCTCTCTACACCTTTAAAACATCCAGTCCAGTAGTATTCCGGTAAAAGACGACTTTTAGCCTTTTTTAGGCCTATGTGACCCGACCATGATCTTCTATGCACCGAACAAAGCAAATCCTGGCGATACACCTGAGGCACAACTACCTAGTAAAACTCTACTCCTCGCCTGCCTAGATATTTCCGATAGACTATGCCACTCCTCTCTTGGAATCTCAAATTTCGTTTGGAGATTCCCTCTTTTGAACTGTCCTTGAACTTTTTACCACCAGGAATTGGCTCGGGAGCAACGGCTTTCTCTAGTTCCTCAGTCCACGAGGCGTCAATGACCCCTTCCTATACGAGACGAGGCTCATTGTCGCCTTTAGGCACGGTTGTCTCCACGACTAGGGCTTTTCGGCAGCCTGTTCTCGAAACTGTTGATTTGTTATCGCGGTGTCCAACTCCCGACTAGGCCCATTGTCGATTTACCTTCCTCCTTAAGCATTTGGTCTGACTTATTTGAAAATAAGTAAAGATACTGAGGTGGGAGATATGGTGATACCACGGCTTCCGTTTCCAACGAGCCAAATGCATCTTTAAGGCTAACTTTAGCTACGGTAAATCACTTATTGCTTCAATGGCTTGTCTAATCCGGGCACAGTCTCCTCAATACTGTCCGGACTGAACAAAATACGGATGAACAGTATTTCTTTCTTTCTTTCTTGTCTGCATTTCTCTGTTTTCGCAATATTATCTCTGTTTCTCTCGTATTTCATTTTGTGTGTTTTGATTTTTTCCTTTCTACCTGCCCATTTTCTTGTTTCTTTCCCTCTCTTTCTACTTGTACTATCACCCACCAACGTTATTGCGTCTCACGCCGGACAAATTGGCACACGTGCTCTGGAAGCGAAGCCCAAGGTGAAGAAGAGGGCGCAGCGTGCTGATATTTATTATTCACGATTGACAGACTTCCTCTGAGCTTCAGTGGCTTCGTTGTGAAAAACTTTTGTTTAAAGGTGTTTTTCAACCTGGAGGGTATTTCTTGGAGCCGTGACTGATATTCATGTGCTGCGCTTCATATGTCGCCTAACAACGGAGACCGATGCCACGGCTACCAGAGCACTAATGTTGGTTCTCAGACGGTTAGGCAAAAGTGGTCTTCAAATTGGTTTCTTGGTCCATGCGATTGTCCTGTCCTCAATCTGAAACCAGACAAACACGCACCTCACTCTGTGAAATTTGGTTTCAAGGCGTGTGTTCCAACTAACGCTTATCCACTGAAAATAGTTTAAGTGGATATGAAACTGTTTTAAGAATGGCCACGTTATCTATTTCGGCTATTGCACGATAGAGTCAATTGCGTTTCCCAGCGCACAAAATTAGGGGTGGGCGAATATGCGAACATTCTGAATGATGAATCGAACAGTGTGAGGTTCGATTCAGTATTCGAATCGAATATTGCAAAATAAGAAAAAAAAACATATATTCTTCAATTATTTTTTTGAAAAATAGACACCAATAAAAAAAGTTGCCCACAGCTTCCCTCGGGGGAACACTGAGGAGGATGCGGAGCATATAATTGGTTAACGGGGTGTTAAAGTGCGACTTACTTGGGTCGATGGCTAAATTGGTTAACGTGGTTGTGAAATGGGGTGTTAAATTGCGACTTACTTGGGTCGATGGCTAAATTGGTTAACGTGGTTGTAGGAGGGGGTGTTAAATGAGTGAACACGTACACACGTATGCGAAAGGACGGCGCTGGTCGAAGGGACGTCGATCATTGTGTTTGTGGATTCGTTGGAATTCATTTCACCGCGACCTTGGACGTCGACGCGTCGTACAAACCAACCGACGAGCGGCAACTGAGCGAGCGAGCGCCGACCTTGAGTATATATACAGCGCGACGGCGCATGCACTGTCAGCTGTTCAATGTTCTCGAAGGAGAAGCGCGCGCGCGGCACAGATGGCGACGGCGCGACGGCGTCAGCTGTCGAATGTTCTCGAAGGAGAAGCGCGCGCGGCACAGATGGTGGGCGACGGCGCGACGGCGCATGCGCGCGCGTCAGCTGTCGAATGTTCGAGAAGCGGTGCGGACGGCGCGGACGGCGCACTACAAGGCGCGAGTATAAGATGCTTCCGCATCTAAAACCTCAAAGAAACGAATCGAAGAACTGCCAACGTGCACGCAAGTCGACGCTTTTTTTACAGGACTATTGACGCTAGAAAATTTACAGGATGAACGCATTTTTGCTTAAAATTCCAGTGTTGCTTAAATAAATGGGGTCAACAAAAAAAAACGCCGGCCTTGCGCGGAAGGCGCAACACAGTCACTGCAAAATCAAGAAGAGTGGCCTTTCAGAGCTCTTTCAAAACACTCATGGGCTAACTACTGCAAGTACACTTGCTTGATACTCACTAGGGCATTATTAAGAAAACTTTTGGGTAGTAGGCTGGCATTCGCTTCGCAATTTTTCATCATTTTTGTGAGAAACGTGGTATCCGCTAAAGACTTGCAAGGAATTTTGTGCCGATTGTTCATGGAGTGGCTGACGAGGATTAGGAATTATGTCTCAAGTAGGTATGCCACAGTTAATAGGGGAACAAGAATAAGCTTTTGTAATGGGTTGGAGCATTCGATGGTCCATTCGTTACGCTAATCGCATTGTGTGATGACTGGTTTATCTTTCGCTGTTTTAAAACGCTTTGTAAGTCGTACTAACGCGATTGCTTTCCCTACATCAAGCCTGGCTAAGGCAAGTTTGTCAAAGAGTCACAAGCACCGGCGTCTCTCAGTGGTAGAATGTGGGGCTTACACCTAACGGACCCGGGTTTGAGCTCAGCTGTGTCATCAGTGCTATTTTTGTTCTATTTTGGTACGTTGTGGGTACATACACCGGCGGCGGCAGCGGCAGTAGACAACTTCCCGTGGCCCAAGTTGTGATCTCATAACACCTTTCGCTGAAATACGCTATACCCTTCTCTTCACATTCATGACGATGTTGACTCATACTGTTTATTATTCAAATACAGAGTTTTATTTGAAATCAATCGACAAAGTACGAGGTAGTGTCACAAAGCAGAAACAGCAGCAGGTAAATACAGGAAACTCACTTTAATTGTACCAGAACACTGGCAAACTGATCGGAAGAGAACCTCTTCTTCTTTCTCCCGCTGCGCGTGTACTTCGTTGTTTTCTTGGTGCTGCATATTCAATGCGGAATTTGCCCCCCTCCAGAGAGCAGCGTCCCGATGCTCTTCTACAAAAGACGGTGTAGTAGATGTATGATGTAAATCAGTCCAAAAAATAGGGCTTCATTTGCACAACGTGCACAATTTCTGTTTTTTGCTGGCGAGTTGTCGAGGGAATGTCAGGAACGACCACGTAATTAACGTCGCTCAGGCGTTGTGAAACTATGTAGGGGCCAAAATATTTCTTTAGCAATTTTTCAGACAGTCCCCGGCGGCGGATAGGACTCCATACCCAGACTTTGTCGCCGGGCCGATAGACGACATGTCGGTGTCGCAGATTATAACGTTGGGCGTCGTAATTTTGCTGCTGGGTGATTCGGACGCGCGCAAGCTGCCTCGCTTCTTCTGCTCGTTGGGTAAAAGATGCAGCGTCAAAATCAATGTTATTGCCGTCGTGCAGTAACATGACGTCAAGCGTCGTCGTCACTTCACGGCCATGAAGGAGACTGAATGGCGTTCTTCGTGTAGTTTCTTGCTGCGCTGTATTATAGGCGAACGTGATGTACGGTAGAATGTCGTTCCAGTTCTTGTGATTCACGTCAACGTACATACTCAACATGTCGGCAATAGTCTTGTTGAGGCGTGCTGTTAAGCCGTTGGTTTGTGGATGATAGGAAGTGGTTTTGCGATGGGCTGTTCCACTGAGCTCAAGCACTGTCTTAAGGAGCGCGGCGTGAAAGCGGCACCTCGATCCGTTATTATGATTGTCGGAGCACCGTACCTCAGGACGATATTTTCTACGAAGAATCGTGCGGTTTCAACGGCGGTGCCACTTGATAAAGCCTTTGTTTCCGCGTAGCACGTAAGATAATCAGTGGCGACTATTACTCACTTGTTGCCAGCATGGGAAGTCGGATATGGTCCGAGGAGCTCCATTCCAATTTGGGCAAAAGGTACAGTGGGCACTTGAATTGGTTGTAATAGTCCAGCTGATTTTAACGGTGGCGATTTTCGTTGTTGGCAATCGAGGCACGTGCGCACGTAATGCTTCACAATAGCTGGAAGTCTTGGCCAGTAGTATCTCTGTTGGATTCTGGCCAATGTGCGTGTGTATTCGAGATGACCAGACGTTGGCTCATCGTGGCAAGCACAAAGTATCTCCTCACGGAGGGACGTCGGAACGACCAGTAGGTGGGTGCTTCCTCTGGGAGAAAAGTTCTTCTTATAGAGAACACCACTACGTAAGCAGAATGACGGCAGGCTCCTTGCAAATCTTCTAGGGACGGTTGTTGTCCGGCCATTCAAAAATTCAATAAGGGGAAGCAACTCGCTGTCTTCTTTCTGCTTGCACGAAATCGTAGTAGTGTCAACGACTCCTACAAACGCCATGCTGTCATCTTCTGTGTCATCGTCACGCTTTATCGGTGACCTTGATAAGCAATCGGCGTTGGCGTGCAGCCGTCCGGACTTATACACGACCGTGATATCTAACTCTTGAAGGCGTAAGCTCCACCGTGCGAGCCGACCAGACGGGTCTTTCAAGTTGGTCAGCCAGCAGAGGGAATGATGGTCGCTTACTACGTGGAAGGAACGACCATAGAGGAACGGTCGAAACTTCATAACCGCCCATACGACAGCAAGACACTCTTTTTTTGTTGTGGAGTAGTTGGACTCGGCGCGGGAAAGCGTCCTACTAGCATATGCGATCACACGCTCGTCTCAGTCTTGCCACTGGACGACTTCAGCGCCTAAACCTACGCTGCTGGCATCTGTGTGGACCATGGTAGGAGCATCCTCATCAAAGTGAGCAAGCACAGGCGGAGTCTGCAGGCGTTGTCGGAGATCGTCAAATGCCCCCTGTTGATCGTCGCCCCATGAGAACGAAACGTCTTCTCTTGTGAGTCGTGGTAACGGCGAGGCTATATGGGAGAAATTGGCAATAAACCTTCGGTAGTATGCGCATAGGCCAAGGAAACGCCTGACTGCTTTCTTGTTTTTTGGCACCGGAAATTTTCTGACGGCTGCATTCTTATCGTGATCAGGTCGAACACCTTCATGGCTCCCCACATGGCTTAAAAAGTGGAGCTCCTTGAAACCGAAATGACACTTCTCGGGTTTCAGTGTCAGGCCGGCAGACCTTATTGCCCTGAATACCGATAGCAGCCTGCTCAGGTGTTCCTCAAATGTTTTTGAAAAAACAATGACGTCGTCCAGATAGGCCAGAAGACATGTCTGCGACTTAAGGCCTGACAGAACGGCATCCATCAGTCTCTGAAATGTTGCGGGGGCTGAGCACAATCCAAATGGCACGACTTTAAATTCATAAAGCCCGTCAGGCGTTACAAAAGCCGATTTTTCTCTATTTCGCTCGTCGACCTCAATTCGCCAATGCCCACTTTTGAGGTCCATTGACGAAAATTAGCGTGCATACCTCAGCCTGTCGAGTGAATCATCGATGCGTGGTAATGAGTATACGTCTTTCTTTGTCACACGGTTCAGCTTGCGGTAGTCGACACAAAATTGCAAGCTTCTGTCTTTCTTTTTAACCAGCACTACCGGCGATGCCCAAGGACTTCTTGGCGGCTGGATGACGTCATCATCGAGCATTTTCTTCACTTGTTCCTGGATAGCTTCACGCTCTTTCGGTGCTACGCGGTATGGGTTCTGTCGTATTGGCCTTGCCATCTCCTCCGTTATTATCCGGTGCTTTGTCAGTGGCGTTTGACTTACCCTCGAGGTCGATGAAAAACAGTCTTTGAACTGATGAAGAAGATCTACTAGACGCTGTCTCTGCGCTGGTGACAAATTCGTGCTTACGGCGTGGACTAGGAGTGGACTAGGAGATCTCCCTCTTAGCATGTCAGTGGTGCTCCGTCTAAAGGATGGAGAATAACGCCCAGGAGAGGGTGAGCGCGACCGAAATCCAGGAGGAACATCCCGCGGGGTCGTGGCACTCGTGTCGACGTCAGGTGTTCCGTTGAAATTGCGCCGAGGAACAGTGGAAGGAAACCCTTGGTACCCTGCGACGCGATACGGGCAATACCGAACGATGTGGCCTGCTTCCCCACAATGAAAGCACAGGGGCCTATGGTCAGGGGTACGCCTGATGTCAGTTTTGCGAAGTGGTGGCCGCCTCGGCGTCGAAGTTTCTCTGTAGTACCAAGGCGCTGTCGGCGGATGTTGCTGGTGGTATTGATGCGGTGTCGGCACGTTCGCTGGCTGTCGGTGGACTATGCCTGCATAGCTTGCCCTGGGAGGGCTCGTGTTCGGCTCAGGAAGCGAGAGCGCTTGCCTGATCTCCTGGCGTACAACTTCCGTTATTGAGGCGATCGCTCAGTCACTCGGTTTGGCGACGAGCTTCTTGGCCTCTTCTTGTACGATTTCTCGTATTAGTTGACGCAAAGAACCTTCGTCGGGTGTTGTTGCTGGGGTCGTGGCTGCCACGCTGATCGGTGCACTGTGGGTTGGGCGGTCATACTGGCGATAACGTAAATGCAGTGAGCGTTCGATGGATGTCGCCTCCTTGGAGAATTCATCTACACTTGTAGGCGGGTTTCGTACGAGACCAGTGAAGAGCTGCTCCTTAACGCCCCGCATGAGGTGGCTAGCCTTTTTGCTTCGGGCATATTGGGATCTGCTCGACGAAATAGCCGCGCCATGTCCTCAACAAACATCGTAACGGATTCATTTGGTTTCTGAATCCGTGACTCGAGGAGACGCTGTGCGATTTCTCGTCTTTCAGTGCTCGCGAACGTGTCGAGGAACTTCTGCGGGAACTCGTCCCAAGACGACCACACGCGATTCGTGAACCATGTTCGGGCTCCGTCTTGAAGCGGAAAATAAACGTAGCCCAATTTCTGTGTGGTGTTCCACCCGTTAACATTCGCTGTGTGCTCGAATTCCTCGAGCCAGTCAAGAGCGTCCTCATGTGCGTTTCCGTGGAAGTCAACCGGAAGTCGAGGGTTCAAAACAGTTACCTGTGTCGTGCTTGGGCTGGACATGTTGGGGCCAGTGCTTCCAGGCACCGTCATGCTTTCTGGCACGGTCACGCTTTCCGGCGATGGACCGAACTCCGGGCTGAGGCCTAACAGGCGGCTACTGCTGCGGTGAACGGGGGTGTCGATGCACGGAAGTCTTTCTGGACTAGATGCGGGGCTGTTGTCAGGCGTCCCGAACATGTACCCAGTGCCTCCACCAGTGTCACAAAGCAGAAACAGCAGCAGTTAAATACAGGAAACTCACTTGAATTGTACCAAAACACTGGCAAACTGATTGGAAGAGAACCTCTTCTTCTTTCTCCCGCTGCGTGTGTACTTCGTTGTTTTCTTGGGGCCGCATATTCAATGCGGCAGTAGAATGCCGACTAACGTTTGCATTAACGCGATAGCGTCAAAGAGCTTGTTTCGCTCAAATTCTGCCATCGGCGTCGTTTCTTGTGAGCAAAAAGTAAGCATAATGTGGTTGACCAAAATTTGAGAAATAGTCCAACAAAAAAAGAAAAAGTTCCGGTTTTGAGTGAGGATCGAACCCGGGCCGTTTGCGGAAGAAACAAGTGCTTCACCACACAGCCATGCGCCTGCTTCAAAACGCTGTGAAAATACCTTCTTTTGCTTAAAGATGCAGTGAAAGTTACTCGTGCTTTACTGCACACGTGCTTCAAAATACCTCTTCTTATACCACAGTAATAGCGCTTGGTACAAGCGTACATTTCCATCGGGCGTCAAAACAAGATTATCATGATGACTTCATCATTAAAATGCAGCCACCCACTACAAAAGGCAAACTTTTTAGAGTGGGTGGCTGCCTTTAAACAATGAACTCTGGGAATCATAATTTGGCGCCTGATGGCAATGTACGCTTGTACCACGCATTATTACTGTGATTGTGGTTATAAGAGAGAAAAGAAGAGAAAAATGAGCCCCGTAACTGTCTGCATCAGAGTGCGACATCTCAACAGTAGCTTACAAGGGATGGCGGTAAGGAGGGATTAAAAGAATGGGTTTAAGGTAGAGAGAGATAGAGAAAGAGAGATGCGGGAGGACAGTGAGCGACGACATGAGAGAGATAGGAAAGATGAAAACACGGTCACAGGAGTCTGAGGACGGGGCACCACTTGCAAAAGCTATTCTCGGTGACAGGAGATGGCGTAGAGCTAATCGAGTCGGCCAGAGCTGCGCTGACGTCGTTGTAGGAGACCGGCGGCAGGAGGTGGCGTAGGACCAACCCAGTCGGCCAGAGCTGCGCTGTCGTCGGAGATCGCGACGGCACAATCGGTCGGCACGGAATCTAGCGAGCGGGAAACCATTAATACTGTGCTATTACACGTTGTATTGTGAAGCACGTGTGCAGAACGCAAGTGATTATAAAGCACAAGTAACGTTCACTGCATTTGCTAGCACAAGAAGGTATTTTACCTGCACTTGAAAGCAGACGCGTGGTTGTCAGGAAGAACACCTGCTTGCTGAGCAATTGGCCCAGGTTTGATAAAATCGGAAAAACTACCCTAGCGGGTACTGGAAAATATGGTAGATGTCGTGGAAATAAAAAAAGTCGGGAGATGCCACGTACCTGGAAATCAACGTCATGGGAAGAATGTAGAGGAAAGGTGACCGTGTTGCCCTTTTATTATTGAGCGATACGTAACGAAATGACGCTAAATAGATGTATAAATGTTGCATGCACAGACTTATGTTGAAGAGTTTCAGATGCTTATTTAACCAGTGGTTAGCATTTGCGCAATTATGCCAACTGGAACATGCGTATTAGCAACACCAGAAGCTGATATGAAGCGGCGCTGATGCTCACGAGGGTGCTGGCCCTAGACACTGCTACAAAAATCAACCTCAGCCCGAAGCAACTATCCACAATTGATTGATTGAGTGATTGATTGATTGATATGTGGGATTCAAGGTCCCAAAACCACCATATGATTATGAGAGACGCCGATGTGAAGGGCTCTGAGAACAAGATTTTTCTAGATTTAATGACAATTTTTGGTGTTTTACGCAGAGTCAAGCACACCATGTCAAAAGATGAGAAAGAAGCGCAAGCATATTTGAGAGTAATTTATAATGTCAATCTAAACTGGACTCCCCACATAGAAAGCACGGCATCT
This sequence comes from Rhipicephalus annulatus, assembly GCA_013436015.1. Lineage (NCBI taxonomy): Eukaryota > Metazoa > Arthropoda > Arachnida > Ixodida > Ixodidae > Rhipicephalus > Rhipicephalus annulatus. The sequence goes on from WOVY01010430.1 coordinate 545,984, forward strand.
AAAGCACAGCGCACCTTAGGAATTCTTCGTAGACTGAGCAGCCGCCGATATGGTCTACGCAGAAGCACAATGGTGATTATATATATAATGTATATGCGACCAATCCTAGAATTTGGGTGCGTATTGTTCTCAGGTGGCCCTGCTTAAAAAATAAAGCCTCTGGTTATGCTGGAACGAGAGGCCTTGAGATTGTGGCTAGGACTTCCTAGGTTTGTAACAAACAATGTTTTGTATCAGGAAGCACGATTACCTACATTGCCTTGCCGTTTTCACATCCTAACGGTTCAGACGTTTCTGAAATTTTATAGCTATGCACTAAGACGATCTGAATATGATTTTATAAATAACCCAGACACCTTTTTTCTTGCCCATTGGCCACGGTTTCGAACACCTCAAATTGCTTTTGTTCAGAAACAACTAGATAGGATAAATGTAAAAATTCGAGATGTGATTGCGGGGCAGGTTACAAATCAAATTCTTAAGATAGAATTCAATGAGATTATTCTCTCTAGGCCCAAATTACAATCCTATAGGGTCTTTAATAGCCGACTGCAGAATTATCTTGCCCACGCAGAAACGAATAATATTATAGCCACAGATGCTTCAGTAATGGATGAAAAGACAGGTGTAGCTATATACTCCCATTCGCTTTACTGCTCTTTTTCATTAAGATTACCGGATTTCACCCCAGTTTTTGAAGCTCAACTGTTGGCAATAGTTCTAGCGCTGCGAAAGCTACCTTTGAATGCTGCTAACGCGATCATAATCACGGATTGTCTGTCAGTATGTACGTCGATTACGGCGTCAACAAAATCGATGGCCTTAAAGATGCTCCTTATGCTAGTTCCTCCTCAGCTGCAGCTACTGAAATTAGTATGGGTATCCGGTCATTGCGGCTTAGAAGTAAATGAAATCGCCGACTCTAGTACGAGCAGCATTGGAAGGGCCAGTACTATCAGTCCTTCCCGAAGTGGCCACTATAACTGCGACAAGATACAGAAAACTTGCGCTTAGTGCAAACGCTATGGAAGCAATATTGTCAACACCAGAATTTACTCATTCAAGATTTCCATGGAAAATTCATTGGTGTCCTACAAGACAGTTGGAAACCATAATAACTAGATTTCGATGTCGTGTCCCCCCGTTAAATTTTTATTCACATAGGGCTGATGTGGCGATATCACCGCTATGCTACTTTTGTTCAGAATTAGAAACAATAGAGCACTATTTTTTACCATGCCACCGATACAAATTGCTCAGGAAAACACTCTTAGTCCTCCCACTCGCTAGCCTGGGGCTGAAATTCACAATAGAAAATATACTTTCCTTCGGTGCTTCTGATCTGGGCTTCAGCCACGAGAACGTTTTCTATGCAGTTTGCAAGTACCTTAATGAAAGTAAAAGAATTAAGCTTTTAATTGCGTGATTATTATTCCTGCAAAAATATTCCAACATTCACAGGAGCTTTGTTTGACCATGCTGATTCCTATTCAAGGTAATGAATGATTGTCTGATCTGAACGAGTGACAAACAACTATTGCACTCCTTTCATTCTGCCTAGGGTGTATTTTCTTTTTTCTTTCTTTTTTTCTCCGGTGGGTGGTTTTGATATTGAATAAAAAAATCTTACTGAATTAAGTCATCGCTTCTTGGCCGATCCCCCTGAGTGGGTACGAGCCACGGCTGTGGAATCATCATCGTCATCATCTACTGTCCTCACGCAAAGCATGCAGTGGTATGAGCCACAAGTAAAGGGCAACAAGAACAAGAACATGCTCTTTCGTTCATCCGCCATTTCGCTTGCCTAGGACCAGCAACCGTGAAGTTGAAGGACACGGCCATCCAGTACAGTGGGATCGGACGCAGTCAATACGAGCTGGAATCGTCCTCAGAATGCTCAGGTGGTGTATCGCCTCATGATGTTCCGGTGCTATAATGCGTGTCGACGTCGTGAGAAACCCTGCAATGAGGCAGGAGACGGGAATGCTTGAAGCAGAGCCTGGAGAGCCTACGCTGCATGGCCCTGTCCAGACACACTGGAGGCTGTATGCTCTGCACGCCACTGGATGGGCAATGCCCATGGCCATGAATGGTCCCCGATGCACGGTCGCCATTCGTTCAAGGCGAAAGGGGCAGTACTCGAAGCACAAAGGCTGGGCAGGTGAGCAACCAGTATATGCTGTGTGGAATCGTGCAAGCTTTAGTCGTGTACGACTCGCAGGACGTGCCTGGGGCAGTCAAAAGCATCGATGTTTGCGATGGCAGAAAGCGCTCGAGAATCAAGATGTGAACCGCATAGAATCTTCTGTGCTTGCACTGCCTTCTGCTGCTGCCTCATGATGCTGGTGGTGTCGTCGTGCTTCGAGGATAGGAGCATGCTGTCTGATATGCTTGGCCCGCTCTCCGTATGGCTTCCTCGCTTCATAGACGTAAATTTCGACGTTTCATCTTTTTATAGGCCCTATTTGTACAATAAAAATGTACAATTCGACACGCTGGTCGCTGGTATATATATTTATGGTAAATGCCTACCAAAGGCCAGCCATCCGACAGCCCGTCACGGTCGTCATTGTTCTGCGTTAAACCAGACGCTGTTTTTTTGTGGCTTTAGTGCATAGGTGCGCGAATATTGAGTTGTAGAACCGAAAGTAATACTTATCGAATGCCGATAATACTCTGAATTGAATACGAATATGTATGAAATACTATTCGAAAAGTAAGGCAGCCATTTCCATAGTAGCCCTATAGAATGGAAATATAACCGTTTATGAAACCAGTCAATTTTTGGACAAGAGTGAAAGCAAAAGCGCCACACATCGGGACAGGATCATTTTGAATACTTTAAGCACTAGAAATAAATTAGGTGTTTGACGGAATCTCCTGTGTAGCATGCGACTATAACTTCCGAAACATTCGGTAACTACCGATTGGAAAATTGGGGGGGGGGGGCCTTCAGCTTTGCTTCTAATAGTTGAACGCGATAGCGATAGTCTGTCCCTATAATTCGTATAATTCAAGCACTCTGGGAATACCTTTTATTGTGTGATGTCACTCGAAAAGTTTATATTGCAGATTACTACAAGATAATCGAAAACGTTGAAAGTGGCTTGTGTCAGGGAAGCTTTCCCATATGGCTGCATTCTATGTAATGGATAGCATGCTTTAAACCAGAAGAAATTATGCCCGCGAAATGTTTTGAACTTGCTACGCACCCATTACGCGGCCTTAAGAGAGTAGACGCAGTAACGCTGTAGTTGAAAAAAGTCAAATGGTGCCTATACTGTACAGCACCATTCACCTTTATAGTGGATTCATGTAGTGGTTGGAGACAGGATGCGAAACTTGAAACCATACTGGATAGCGATAGTGGTTACCGACACTGGATATCGATACTGGATACCACACTGGGTAACCATACTGGTTGAAGCGGATAGTGGTTGACGGAAGAGTTGGCGAATGGGATACAGGTAGCGAATAAACATGGGGGAGTTGAGCACAGAAAGAAAATTGCTGAATTGTGTTGTCAAGTCAAACATGCAATAGCTGATTGCACCAAGTAACAAACAACCTCGCTCAGAGAGTAACGTTATTCACTTTTCTATATTTCTTGTTGTGTGCTTACTCTTAGCCTTTACAAACAGCTCCTGCAGAAACCCATTACGTGGCCTCAACAGAGTAGACGCAGTAACGCATTAGTTGGAAAAAGCCAAATAGTGCATAACCTACCAGCAAAATTTGCTTGAGCCAAGCATGGTAAATCATCAGCGGAAGCTCTCCGTCCTTGGAAAGTTATTGGTGGCCAAGGGAAGTATGTGCTTGGCAAGTGGGACAAGCCTACCATTGGCCAAGCAAATGAAGGCTATGCTTAGAAAATCATTGGTAACACCCCTTTCCATAGTTGGCACTGTGTTAGAATACCATACAATGGGGAAGTATGTTCTTGGCATGGGAACTAAGCGATTTGGCCAATGCGATTCCTAGCACATTTTAGTTTTTGGTCTTGGCTAGGATTTTATGCCTGGCTACGTTTTTTCTAGATATATTCATGCCCCCCCCCCCTTCACGAGAAGTCACAATGCAAATATTTCTGGTAATAAGGTTAATTCAACACATCATCAAAGGAAATATGCCATTTCCCCATTCTTTCCTGAACTCTTGTGATGCTGAAGTATTGCATGGGCATCTCTTGGAGTCATCTATTGTAGTGGCAGGCCTTCTTTGCATAGGTGCGCCTTCTTGATCTGAAGCAAACATGAGCCATCCTTTTGTTACGTTTGAAACAGCTGCGTCAGTTTTGTTGAACAAGGTACGTCTCATTTGTAAAATGAGAGAGAAAAACATCAGGTCCTCTTCTTATTAAGCTGTCTCTTAGGAAATCACTTTCATCAACTTCCAACAAAACACAGAGCAGGAACATTTGTTGGGAAGCTAACTGGCTATGCATGATTATGAGGACGACAGCACCTGCACATAGGAAGAGATGTTCGACTGCGTAATGCTTTTTTATTACTGAAGTAGCGTGCATAGTGATGCGAGAACCCCATCAATATGAAAGAAATGAAGAAAAACAAGTTTTAAAAAAATCCACCCATCCTCGCACCCTTTTCTAGAACCTACTATATTCCCTCAAATTAGTAAAGGTAATGGTTTTTTTCTAATAGCATCATGAATCAGCGTTTGCGCACAATCTTTGTTGATTGTGTCCTTGTATTTTTCTTTCATGTACGTACGTTCATATTTATAAATGTTACTGAGGTAGTCAATGTACCTTTATTTACGAAAGTTATTTTTGTTGTCTAGCTTCTGTTGTCAATCCTTTATTTTATTTCAGTTATTATCGGCAGCCCTGCCCCTTAGCTGTGAAATAGAAGTTAAACGATAAAATTGCTTATGTGCTCTGGCTCTAAGCTCCAACAGAGTGGCAAGCTGATAGAGCAGGAAATAATACTGTACAACATTGAAGTGGCAAAGATATGGTGGCAGTAAAAAGTTTGGTTCACGCCAAGTTAATGCGGTGACCACCAGAGCACCCACACGTAAGTGGCTAGATAGATAGATAGATAGATAGATAGATAGATAGATAGATAGATAGATAGATAGATAGATAGATAGATAGATAGATAGATAGATAGATAGATAGATAGATAGATAGATAGATAGATAGATAGATAGATAGATAGATAGATAGATAGATAGATAGATAGATAGATAGATAGATAGATAGATAGATAGATAGATAGATAGATAGATAGATAGATAGATAGATAGATAGATAGATAGATAGATAGATAGATAGATAGATAGATAGATAGATAGATAGATAGATAGATAGATAGATAGATAGATAGATAGATAGATAGATAGATAGATAGATAGATAGATAGATAGATAGATAGATAGATAGCTAGATAGATAGATAGATAGATAGATAGATAGATAGATAGATAGATAGATAGATAGATAGATAGATAGATAGATAGATAGATACGCTCACAGTCGTCAAAGTTCACTAAGAAATGCTTCGCATTTATAATTGAGTATACTGGAAACCACTAAGGTCATAGTGTACAACGGCGGGTGGCGTAGCGTACGTTAATTGTATGGTGGAAAGGATGATGGAGAGGGCCAGCAAAATAGTGGGTATAGCGGTAGGATACTGGGCCCCCTTTGGCGCGTATACTGGAAAGCAGCGAGGGAATGGTGGGTGAGGAAAGTGATGGTGCACCATGCTGTACCATACTGTAAAAGCTTCGCCAAACAGTCACGGCTGCAATGATGTCACGTTCGAGAGCATCGGAAAAAAATTATTCAAGTACTGAGGCTTTGACCACTGATTGATGTGTAGGGTTTAACGTCCCAAAACCACCATATGATAAAGAGAGACGTCATGAGGTTTTGACCACTAGCGTCGCCAGTGTCGTGCTTTTTCTTTCTTGACGTGGCGCCTCGCTTCTTCAACGTGGTCTTTGCCTGGCGAATATATTAGTACGGCAGTGGGTGTTTTTTTTTGCGTGTTGTTGCTGTGTTTTATGATGCAGCCATTGACTAGAGCGAAACTTCTTGAAGGGATATGACGTGTGGTACACGCAAATTGTGGGAGCAGCAGCCGCCAGTTTCCCAAGTATGAATTCTGTGTTGCTGATAAATTTGGTTAGTCTTGGAATGCTCTGTCTTCAAATGCTTCTGCACACCATCAATGAGCAGCGCCGGCATAGCTTCTCGCAACGCGCTTTGTGGCATGAAGAATAGACGTGACAGTTTGTGCACATCGAGAGCTCACCACGTTGCGTCTAGATCGACGGATACCCGCAGATGGGAATGTCAGCCAATCGATACCTATCGATACTGAAAGACCGGCCGACGATGCAAGTCTACGCCGGAAGCGTGTCTTTTTGAGAATGGTAGATGGCTCTAAGTACAACTCTACGCATGTTATGCATTAGGGTTGCCTTCAGGTATAAGGGAGGGGGGGGCATCATCTGTAGTCCACACGGCTATCGTTATTATTCCGTTAAGCCTGAAATTGTAGCGCTTTTTGTTGCTGCTGCCAGCTGTCGTAAAATCCACCAACCAGTTTTTTTCCTCCCCCTCATTCCCCGGCGTCATATCCACCACGGCGCCACCTCTCGTCACCTGCAGGTTGCCACGAGGAAGCAAAGAGCCGGCTTGTTTTCGCCCAAATTCATCGGCAAAAAGGTGCTTGTCTTACGCCAATATTTAGCTACCGTCACTGTGCTTGCTTTAACACGACTAAAATAAATCGGGACAGGTAATTTTTGAGGAGCGATAAGGTGCATCAGTCGATAGTTTCCGGTGTTAATTTTGTGTCATATTGTGATGAAATAGTTAACATTGTTTTTTCCCCCCTGTAGTGTGATCATGCCGGCTGTGTAGCTCCACTGGCCAATTTCCAGCATTGTGCTTTGTGGGTTTGTTTTCCCGCTCCAATATAAGCTTAGGCTGTGATTTTTGTATGTTTCTTCTTGCCCTATTCGGACAAGCCAATCGTGCGTTTATTTTGTGAAGGAAATGCTTTTTTCGTAAGTAACGCGCTTGTGGCATAAACTAGATTTATTTCAAGAGCTGCCATCAAGCTAACGCTGTCGGCTTCTTGTGAGTGCCACTGGCCAGCACGAAATGGCGACGCGGTTTATGGCAGTTCCCGAAAACAATGTAATAACAGCCCTAAAAAGCTCACCAGCTCTAGTGATTTGTTGAACGATAGTACGATATTGTGATAGATAGGTTTAAACGTACAAACACATGCCCAAAGTGGAGAAAACACGCTTTATGTGTGTTTATTTTCTTATTCTAACGTGTCGCCTCGACCAAGAATAAACGTATCTGCTACACAAATAAACAAACTAGCCCAACAACGTGCCTTACCTGCAATAAGCACTCACTGTGTGTATTGAATTGCGTGGAAGGAGCAGTGTACGTAACACACATCAGTGTGGTGATTACCTGGAAAAAGCATTTTTACTGTTCGAAAAAAAAACTTTTTCATTGTTTTTCAGGTTTCTTGAAGAACCAAATTTCTTTGTAGCACCTGCAATTAGAGCCACCAAAGAAGTACCGTAATACAGTGGAGAAGGCTTTCTGCGAAGGTTTTTTGCAGGAGCTGTTTGTCTATAGGCAAAGGAGTAAGCATACAACAGGAAATGTAGAAAAGTGACTAAAGTTGCTCCCTGAGCGAGGTCGTTTGTCGCTTGGTGCAATAAGCAGTTGCTTGTTTGGCTTGACAACACAAAGGCATCAATTTTCTTCCTGTGCTTAATTTCCCCCATGTCAATTCACTGCCTGTAGCCAATTCATCAAGTTCATCTTTCATCCATTATCCACCCCAACCAGTATCGCTATTCAGTATTGGTATCCTGTATCGATATCCAGTATCGGTAACAACTACCGCTATCCAGTATGAGTTCGTATCGAGTATCCAACCCCTACAATATTGCACTATTAAGGAGGATGGTGCTTTACACTATATGCACTATGTGACTTTTTCCAACTAGTGCGTTAGTGCGTCCACTTTTTAAGGCCTCGTAATGAGTGCAAAGCAAGTTCGAAAACATTTCATGTGCATAATTGCCTGCGGTTTAAAGCATGCTATTCATTAAATGGAATGCAGCCATATGCGAAAGCTTCATTATATAGCATGCAGCCATATGCGAAAGCTTAGCTGACAAAAGCCACTTTGAACTTTATCGATAACCTTTCAGTAATCTGCAATGTAACTTTTCGATTAACATCACACATTAAAAGTTATGCGCTAAGTGGTTGCAGTTTACGAACTATGGGGACAGACTATCACTATCACGTTCAACTATTAGAGGCAAAGCTGAAGCCCCCCCCCCCCCCCATTGTTTCAATGGGTAGTTACCAAATGTTACGGCCGCTGTAGTTGCATGCTACACACGAGATTTCGTCAGAAAATTAATTTATTTTTATTGCCTAAAAGTGTTCGAAAGTTTTCTTTCTGAAGGTGCGGCTTTTTTGTTTTTACTCTTGTCAAATTATTGTCTGGTTTCGAAAACGGTTACATTACCATTCAATTGGGCAACTATTAAAATGGCTCCCTTACTATTTGAATACTATTCCTTATGTATTGGTATTCAGTTCAGAGTATTTTCGGCATTTGATAAGTATTAGTTTTGGTTCTACAACGCGCGCACCTCTACACTAAAACCACCGAAAAACAGCGCCTGGTTTAACGCACAGCAATGACGACCGTGGTGGGTTGTCGGACGGCTAGCAATAGTTAGGCCTATACCACGAAAAGATATATCCCAGCAGCCAGCGTATCGAATTCTAATTTTTATTGTATACATTAAGCTTATAAAAAGATGAAACATCGAAATTTACGTCGACGCAGCGAGGAAGGTATACGGATTGCGGGCCGAGCCTATCAACCAGCATGCTCTTATCCTCGAGGCACACCGACACCACCTGCGCCCTGACGTGGCAGCAGAAGGCACTATAGCCTCAGAATGTTCCACTAGGTTCGTGTCAAGCATAATAGCTAGCCCGCTTCCATCTACGACGCACGTCGACACCACCAGCCCCATGAGGCTGCAGCAGAACCCAGTGCCGGCTCCGAAGATATCACGTGGTTCGATCCAAGCACAATAGCTAGCCCGCGCATATTTCCGACGTACGTCGACACCACCAGCCCCATGAAGCTGCAGCAGAACCCAGTGCCGGCTCCAAAGATATCACGTGGTTCGATCCAAGCACAATAGCTAGCCCGCGCATATCTCCGACGCACGTCGACACCACCAGCCCCATGAGGCTGCAGCAGAACCCAGTGCCGGCTCCGAAGATATCACGTGGTTCGATCCAAGCACAATAGCTAGCCCGCGCATATCTCCGACGCACGTCGACACCACCAGCCCCATGAGGCTGCAGCAGAACCCAGTGCCGGCTCCAAAGATATCACGTGGTTCGATCCAAGCACAATAGCTAGCCCGCGCATATCTCCGACGCACGTCGACACCACCAGCCCCATGAGGCTGCAGCAGAACCCAGTGCCGGCTCCGAAAATATCACGTGGTTCGATCCAAGCACAATAGCTAGCCCGCGCATATCTCCGACGCACGTCGACACCACCAGCCCCATGAAGCTGCAGCAGAACCCAGTGCCGGCTCCAAAGATATCACGTGGTTCGATCCAAGCACAATAGCTAGCCCGCGCATATCTCCGACGCACGTCGACACCACCAGCCCCATGAGGCTGCAGCAGAACCCAGTGCTGGCTCCGAAGATATCACGTGGTTCGATCCAAGCACAATAGCTAGCCCGCGCATATCTCCGACGCACGTCGACACCACCAGCCCCATGAAGCTGCAGCAGAACCCAGTGCCGGCTCCAAAGATATCACGTGGTTCGATCCAAGCACAATAGCTAGCCCGCGCATATCTCCGACGCACGTCGACACCACCAGCCCCATGAGGCTGCAGCAGAACCCAGTGCCGGCTCCGAAGATATCACGTGGTTCGATCCAAGCACAATAGCTAGCCCGCGCATATCTCCGACGCACGTCGACACCACCAGCCCCATGAGGCTGCAGCAGAACCCAGTGCCGGCTCCGAAGATATCACGTGGTTCGATCCAAGCACAATAGCTAGCCCGCGCATATCTCCGACGCACGTCGACACCACCAGCCCCATGAAGCTGCAGCAGAACCCAGTGCCGGCTCCGAAGATATCACGTGGCTCGATCCAAGCATAATAGCTAGCACGCTTTCATCTCCGACGCACGTCGACACCACCAGCCCCATGAGGCAGCACCGGAAGGCTCTGCAGGCACAGAAGGTTGCATGCGGTTCATATCGAGATGCTCGAGCGCTTGCTGCTATCGCGAACATCGATGCTTTGACTGCCCCAGGCAAAGTTCTGCCTGTCGCACAATATACGCGCTCCCGCAATATCGCAACAGCATAAAGTGGTTGCTCACCTGCCCAGCCTTTGTGTTTCGAGTACTGTCCCTTTCGCCTTGAATGAACGGCAACCGTGCATCGGGGACTGTTGATGGCCACAGGTTGCACCCACCGGCAGAGCAGCCTCCGGTGAGTCTGAGCAGGACAGTGCAGGGTAGAATCTCGACGCTCTGCTTCGAGCATTCCTGTCTCCTTCCTCGTCGCAGCATTTCTCAGAGACACCTTGTAACACCGGAGGGTCCAGAGGTGCTAACCATCTGCGCATTCTGAGGAGAATTCCAGCTCGTATTGACTTCGTCCGATGCCACTTTACTTGATGACCGGGTCATTCAACTGCAGCTGTTGCTGGTTCTAGGCTAGCGAAATGGCGAATGAACGAACAAGCATGCACTGCGCGAGGACACGTAGGCTTGCGCTTCTTTCTCATCTTCTAACACGGTGTGCTTGACTCTGAATAAAACAGAAAAAATTGTCGGTAAATATAAAAATTTCTTTTTTACACACCTTTTTCACTCTTATATTCTCACACTTTGAAAAAGTTTCAAAAAATCTTATTTATTGGTGGTTATTTATGTTGGCATAAAGTAGTTACGAAACATACACTGCATAGCCTATAGTTTTACAGAACTAAAAGAGTCGCTCAAAAAGAAAATACGATACAAACCAATGCACTTTCTCGTTTTATCTGTATGCCGCGCATAAATTGTTACGGAGCTCAATATAACGTTTGTCCGTTACATTTTAGTGTATATTGCGGTTGTGAGTAAGAGCCCGCAATGGAAAACAAGTTAGATTTGGTATTGATTATCTAGTTGCTTCCAGCTAAATTTTAGGCTGCATAGCAAGGCCAAACAACCACATAGTTCCACCTCAACTGTTTTGGGGAACTTGCGTCATCGCCTAATCTCCCATCAGTCGTTGACGAGAGCTCCCCGAAACAGTGCAGTTGAGACGAAATCCTTATTCATTTCACGAGTAAAAAAATAGAGCATCCATAGTTGACGATAAGAAAGACACCATGTCGTCATACATTCTTACTTTGACAAAGGGCAAACCTGGATGTAGGGTGACTACACGGTGAAAAAGCCTCACGAGGAAGGAAGGGAGGGGGGGGGTGGAAGTACGCTTTGGGCAGAAAATGCGAAAGTTAGTTAAGAGCGTCTCCTTAAACCATAATATTTCGTCCAAACTTCCCTAAGGATTGTCTAACACGACTGCGAATTTTCATACTGACTGGTCACCCTCTTCTGTGTAGACTTCAAGAGGTGTACAATTCAAAAGGTATTAGAAATATTTCAATTTTCTCGCACCCATGCTTTCAGAAGAGAACCACATTGAAAGTTTAAGGGATCGTTTAAAGTGACGAGTAGCAATGTTACTTCCTGCGGGAAGTCTTTTGCCGCTCTATGCTCTAGATAACACCAATAAAAAATGTGCGTGCGTTGTTAATGTTGGAGGATCTGCAGATATGCTACAGTTGCCTCTATTGCACCCAAGAGAACAAACCTTCAAGCTGTTTAGTTTATTGTGTTCATTGGAGCTATAACGCTCGAAATAGAGGGATGGAGACAGGGTCCTCCTCCTCGGTCACTGTCTCCTTAACGCTACGGCATCATTTAGCTGTTGCAATGTATAAGCTACACTGGCCGAGGTTGAGCAGTTTCACGTGGCTCATCGGGAGCCATGTCCGAGGAGCAGATATGTCACACGGCGAAGAGGTGGCGTGCCTGAGAAGGCCTCGAAGCTCCTGGAGTGACGTGCCTCTAGTGGGTTGGCGCTTGTTTTGTGTGGGCTCGCTGGCTTGTCCGTCCATCTCTACGTCCATCTATATAACTAACGTTTTGCATATCCTGGTATAGCCGAGCTAAGCCCAAGCTAAGCTACTATTGCGCCTTTAAGCACCTGATACATTATCCTAATAAGAGCTCATGCGATATACGCGTCTCTCATAATCGTATGATGGTTTTGGGACGTTAAACACCACATATCAATCATCGAGCTCATGCGATATTTACATATTAAGGATCCAATAGAAACACACACCATGCAGTGTTCCACGAAATTCCTGTTTTAAACAGGAAGCACTTCCTATCGAACTTCGGTGACTTTGAGCGCATCTATCTATCTATCTATCTATCCGCTTACATTTGGGTGCTGTCATGGTCACCTCCTTAACTTGGCGAGACCAAAATAAGCAAGGGAGGGCAAGATTGTTTGTCGAATATGAGACACTGGTCAAGACATGAATAATGTTACAATTCCGTCGCTTATTTCGACAAAACACTTCCCGCCAGACAGTAGCACATACCCACGGGTGGGTATGTGCCGCTGGTATGCGGGTAATTGCAACGGGTGATTGACACTTAGCATCTACCCAGGAACAACGAGAACACACATGGGCAATTTTAATGCAATAGTGCAAATAAATACCCGACATAGGTATACGGTCGACCAGAATAATGCAAAGTATAAATGCCAGGGTCCCAGCTGGAATCGAACCCAAGCATTCTGCGTGGCAATGAAGCGTTTTACCACAGAGCTACGCCAGATCTCGGAACTACTTTTCAAATAGACGCTGAACTTCGTAAAACGTCAATAATGGTTGCAGTGCTGCCTACCCGATTTAAAAAAAGAACGTTACATACCTACTCAAATGATACATCCGTCTCCTCGGGTTAACGTCAATTGTGGATATTTGCCTTGTGCCGTAGTTGATTTATGTACCAGTGTCCAATGCTAGCATCCTCGTGAGCATTAGAGCTTCATATGAGCTTCTGTTGCAGCTAATATGCATGTTCCAGTTGGCATCGTGTCGTAAGTGGAAACAACTGGATATATGAACATCCGCAGCTGTTCACCATATTTCTGTGCGTGAAACTTTTGTACATATACTTAGCGCCAATCATGACGCGTCGCTCAATAAAAAAAAATGCAACATCGTCATCTTACTTCCGCATGCTTCGCATAACGTCGACTACTAGGTACGTGAATGATTTTTTTTTTCATTTCTTTTTCTTTTGTATTGATATTTCAGCGTTTCAGTCTCACTATACTTTTCTAGCTTTTTCGCCCTTTCGATCTTATTGCTCTTGCGTGGCTTTATTACCCTCCCTCATTCTTGTCTCTATTTCTCTGTTTTCGCAATATCATCACTGTTCATCTTCCTATTTCATTTTTGTGTGTCTACTTTTTTCCTTTCCACCTGACTATTTTCTTGTTTTTCTCTCTCTCTCTCTACTTGTGCTATCGCCCCCCACCCCCAATGGTTTTGGGTCTCACGCCAGACAAATTGGCGCACGTGCTATGGAACCGAAGCCCAAGGTGAAGAAGAGGGCGCGTGCCTACTGATAATTATTATTCACGACTGACAGACTTCCTGTGAGCTTCAGTGTCTTCGCTGTCAAAAACTTCATTGAAAAGCGTTTTCAACCGGGAGGGTATTTCTTAGAGCCGTGATTAATATTAAAGGGCTGCGCTTCATATGTTGCCTTACAACGGAGAACGAAGCCGCGACTACCAGAACACCAATGGCGGTTCTAAGACGGTTAGGCAAAAGTGGTCTTCGAATTGGTTTCATGGTCCGTGCGATTGTCCTCTCCTCAATCTGAAACAAGACAAACACGCACCTCAATCTGTGAAATTTCACTTGAAGGCGTGTTTTCCAACTAACGCTTATCAACACAAAATAGTTGAAGTGGATATGAAACTGTTTTAAGAATGGCCGTGGTCTCTATTTCGGCTTTTGTACTAGAGAGTCAATTGCGTTTCCGAGTGCACGAAATTAGGTGTGGGCGAATATGCGAAAATTTCGAATGAAGAATGCACACTGCTTAGAGAAATGTCGTAATGAAATATTGCTTATTGATTGGCCCCTTTACTGCTTATTGCTGACCCCGAAACTGCATATGAATATCTTCCCGAAAAGATTAAAGCTTCATATGAGAAATGTATTACGTAAAGCTTCCTAAACCTAGTCACAATAGTAAAAAGTTCTGGGTCGCAAATCAGTGTTTACAGGAAATAGGCATAAAAATTTATTATTCCATATATTTCTTTCAACGCGGTCTGAAGAAACCTTGCGTGAATTCAAGGTTCAAAGGAATAAAGTCAACAGTCTTTCACGTCGAGAGAAAAGAGTATACTTGCAAAATTTATTTAACATTGATGTTACACAAAAATCTGACATTCTTTGGAAGCGTATTAATACTGTTCCTGGGCGATATGACTGTACGGAGGCTATTAGGCAGATAAATATTGATGGAAATGTAAATGTACTTTTTACTCTTGCGGCTAGGTTTAAGAACCTTCACGTAAAACATTTCTCATATGAAGCTTTAATCTTTTCATGAAGATATTCATATGCAGTTTCAGGGTCAGCGATAAGCAGTAAAGGGGCCAATCAATAAGCAATATTTCATTACGAAATTTCTCTAAGCAGTGCGCATTTACGTCCCGTACAGTAAAATATGGACGATTGGCGCTTTCAGCTGACATGACTTGCTTAAGTATTATAATCGCTAAGATGAACGTCTACAACACCTGATGATAAACGTGTATTTTCAATATTAGTTATAAAGGCGTCTATCAGTGTAGTTGAGTCAAGTGAAATATAAGTAGAATAATTTATTACATTTTCAAAGGCACTGCATTCAAGTATCCTACATATATCTTCTCGCGGTGTTGAAGTCTTCAAGAACTCCATGTTTATATCACCTACCATAATGAGTGTGAAACGGTTATCATTACACCAGCTTAGGTAATCGTCCATAAAAGAAAGCTAAGTGTGCTCGCACCTGGAGATCTATACATAACACAATACATATTATGATTGCATTTCGCCGAAAGAAATTCATAGTCAAAAGTAACAAAGGAAAATTACTAATTATCTGGCAATCATAGCGTGTGTTTTGCCATTAACAGCGTCTTCTCCTCTTCGTATATCTCAAGCGATGTTTGGCAACAGCTTAGATCCTTCATTCAAAATTTTCGCATATTCACCCACCCCTAATTTGGTGTGCTGGGAAACGCAATTGACTCTCTCGTACAAAAGCCGAAATAGAGATTGCGGCCTTTCTTAAAACAGTTTCATTGCCGCATCAACCATTTTCAGTGGATAAGCGTTAGTAGGAAAACCCGCCTTGAAGTGAAATCTCGCAGATTAAGGTGCGTGTTTGGTTTCAGATTGAGGAGAAGACAATCGCATGGACCAAGAAAGCAATTTGAAGAACCACTTTTTTGTAACCGTCTTAGAACCGCCATAGGTGTTCTGGTAGCCGCGGCTTCGTTCTCCGTTGTAAGGCGATATATTAAGCGCAGCACGTGAATATAAGTCACGGCAAAATGAAATACCCTTCAGGTTGAAAAAGCCTTTTAAACGAAAGTTTTTCACAGCGAAGCCACTGAAGCTCAGAGGAAGTCTGTCAGTCGTGAATAATAATTATCAGCAGGCACGCGCCCTCTTCTTCCCCTTGAGCTTCGCTTCCAGAGCACGTGTGCTAATTTGTCCGGCGTGAGACGCAACAACGTCGGTGGGCGATTGCACGAGTAGAAAGGCAGAGAGACGAGAAAATAGTCAGGTGGAAAGGAAAAAGAGTAGACAGACAAAAATGGAATAGGAAGAGAAACAGAGATGATATTGCGAAAACAGAGAAATGCAGACAAGAATGAGAGAGGGAAATAAAACCACGCAAGAGCAATACAATCGAAAAGGCGAAAAATCTAGAGAGGTATTGTGAGATTGAAAAGCAGAAATATCAATACAAAAGAAAAAGAAATGAAAAAAATCATTCACGTACCTGGTAATCGACGTTATGCGAAGCATGCGGAAGTAAGATGACCGTGTTGCAATTTTTTTATTGAGCGACACGTCATGAATTGGCGTTAAGTATATGTACAAACGTTTCACGCACAGAAATATGGTGAACAGTTGCAGATGTTTATATATCCAGTTGTTTCCACTTGCGCAATGATGCCAACTGGAACATGCATATTTGCTGCAACAGAAGCTGATATCAAGCGCTGATGCTGAAGAGGATGCTGGCATAGGACACTGGTATATAAATCATCTACGGCGCAAGGCAAATATCCATAATTGACTTTTACCCGAGGAGACGGATGTATCATCTGAGTACATATGTAATGTTTCTAAAACTGGATAGGCAGCACTGCAAGCACTATTGACGTTTCACGAAGATTAGCGTCTATTTGAAAAGTAGTTCCGAGACCTGGCGTAGCGCTGTGGTAAAACGCTTCATTGCCACGCAGAATGCTCGGATTTCATTCCAGCTGGGACCCTGGCATTCATACTTTGCATTAATCTGGTCGACCGTATACCAATGTCAGGTATTTCTTAGCACTCTTGCATTAAAATTGCCCATGTGTGTTCTCGTTGTTCCTGGGTAGATGCTAAGTGTCAATAACCTGTTGCACATACCCGCGTACGAGCGACACATACCCACCCGTGGGTATGTGCTTCTGTCTGGCGGGAAGTGTTTGACGAAATAAGCAACGGGATTGTGACATTATTCATGTCTTGACCAGTGCGTCATATTCGTCAAGCGATCTTGCCCACCCATGCTGATTTCGGGTCACGCCAAGTTAAGGGGGTGACCACGAGAGCACCCAAATGTAAGCGGCTAGATAGATATATAGATAGATAGATAGGTAGATCGACGCGCCCAAAGTCACAGAAGTTCGATAGGAAGTGCTTCCAATGGAAAACAGGAGTTTTTTGAACACTGGTGTGTATTTACATTGGATCCTTGATATGTCCATGTCGCATGAGCTTTCATTAGGGTACTGTATCACAAGCTTAAAGGCGCAATAGTAGCTTAGCATGGGCTTAGCTCGGCTATGCATAGACATGCAAAACGTTAGTTATAAAGACGGACGTATAAACGGCCGGACAAGCCAGCGAGCTCACACAAAACAAGCGCCAACCAACTAGAGGCACGTCACTCCAGGAAGCCGGTCTGAGAACTAGCTAACTTCCCTGTCCTTCCTCATTTATTCCACCTCCTCCTCACTCCAGGAGCTTCGAGGCCTTCTCAGGTACGCCACCTGTTCGCCGTGTGACGTATCTGCTCCTCAGACATGGCCTCCTATGAGCCACGTGAAACTGCTCGACCCCGGCCAGTGTAGTGTACACATTGCAACAGCTAAATGACGCCGTAGCGTTAAAAAACAGTGACGGAGGAGGAGGATCTTGCCTCCATTTCTCTATTTTCAGCGCTATAGCTTCAATGAGCAAAATAAACTAAACAGCTTAAAGGTTTCTTCTCTTGGGCAACTGTAGAAACTGTAGCATATCTGCATATCCTCCAACATCAACAATGCACGCACATTTTTTATTGATGTTATCTAGAGCATAGAGCGCAAAAGACTTCCCGCAGGAAGTAACATTGATACTAGTCACTTTGCATGAACCCTTAAAATTTCAATGTGGTTCTCATCTGTAAGCATGCGTGCGAGAAAATTGAAGCGTTTTTAAATACCTTTTGAAGGCTGCACAGAATAGAGTGACAAGTCACTTAGTAAGAGAATTCGCCTTCGTCTTAGACAATCTTTAGTGAAGTTTTGACGAAAGATTACCGTTTAAGAAGACGCTCTTAACTTACTTTCGCATTTTCTGCCCATGGCGTCGTTCCATCTCCGGGCTCCCTTCCTCGTGAGGCTTCTTTCACCGTGTAGTCACCCTACTTGCAGGTTCGCCCTTTCACGAAGTAACAATGTACGACGACATGGTGTCTTTCCTATTGTCAACTGTGGATGCTGTATTTTTCGCTTCGTGGAATTAATAAGGGTTTCGTCTCAACTGCACTGTTTGGAGAAGCTTGCGTCAACGACTGATGGGAGATTAGGTGATGACGCAAGCTCCCCAAAACAGTTGAGGTGGAACTATGTGGTTGTTTGACCTTTTTAGCTAGAAGCTAGAGGCAACTAGATAATCAATACCAAATCTGACGTGTTTTCATTTGCGCGCTCTTACTCACAAGCGCAATATATACTAAAATGTAACGAACAGACGTTTTATTGTGCTCCGTAACAATTTCTGCGCGGCATTCAGATAAGAAAACGAGAAAGTGCATTGGTTTGTATCGTATTTTCTTTTTCAGCGACTCTTTTAGTTCTATAAATCTATAGGCTATGCAGTGTATGTTCTGTAACTACTTTATGCCAACATAAATAACCACCAATAAATAAGTTTTTTTTGAAACTTTTTCAAAGTGTGAGAATATAAGAGTGAAAAAGGTCTGTAAAAATGAAATTTTTATATTTACCGACAATTTTTTGTGTTTTATTCAGAGTCAAGCACACCGTGTTAGAAGATGAGAAAGAAGCGCAAGCCTACGTGTCCTCGCGCAGTTCATGCTCGTTCGTTCATTTGCCATTTCGCTAGCCAAGGACCAGCTACTGCTGCAGTTGTAGGACACGGTCATCAAGTAAAGTGGCATCAGACGAAGTCAATACGAGCTGGAATCGTCCTCATAAGGCGCAGGTCGTGTATCACTTCAGGACCTTCCGGTGTTACAAGGCGTGTCTGAGAAATGCTGCAACGAGGAAGGAGACGGGAATGCTCGAAGCAGAGCGTCGAGAGTCTACCCTGCACTGTCCAGCTGAGACTCACTGGAGGCTGCTCTACCTGTGGCCATCAACAGTCCCCTATGCACGGTTGCCGTTCATTAGAGGCGAAAGGAACAGTACTCGAAACACAAATGCTGGGCAGGTGAGAAACCACTATATGCTGTTGCGAATTTGCGCGAGCGTGTATTGTGTGCGACACGCAGGACGTGCCTGGGGCAGTCAAAAGCAGCGATGTTTGCGATGGCAGCAAGCGCTCGAGCATCTCGATATGAACTACATGCAACCTTTTGTGCCTGCAGGGCCTTCTGCTGCTGCCTCATGGGGCTGGTGGTGTCGACGTGCGTCGGAGATTAAAGCAAGTTAGATATTATGCTTGGATCGAACCACGTGATATCTTCGGAGCCGGCACTGGGTTCTGCTGTAGCCTCATGGGGCTGGTGGTGTCGACGTGCGTCGGAGATTGAAGCGGGCTAGTTAATATGCTTGCCCGAACCTAGTGGAACATTCTGAGCTTATAGTGCCTTCTGCTGCCACGTCATGGCGCTGGTGGTGTCGGTGTGCCTCGAGGATAGAAGCGTGATGGTTGATGTGCTTGGCTCGCAATCCGTATACCTTCCTCGCTGTGTCGACATAAATTTCGATGTTTCATCTTTTTATAGGCTTAATGTATACAATAAAAAATTTAGAATTCGACACGCTGGCCACTGGGATATATTTTTTATGGTATATGCCTAACTATTGCTAGCCGTCCGACAACCCGCCACGGTCGTCATTGCTCTGCGTTAAACCAGGAGCTGTTCTTCGGTGGTTCTAGTGTAGAGGTGCGCGCGTTGTAGAAACGAAACTAATACTTATGCAATGCCGAAAATACTCTGAACTGAATACCAATACATGAGGAATAATGTTCGATTAGTAATTCAGCCATTTTAATAGTAGCCCAATTGAATGGTAATGAAACCGTTTTCGAAACCAGTCAATCATTTGACAATAGTAAAAACAAAAAAGCCGCACCTTCAGAAAGGGACATTTCGAATACTTTTAAGCGATAAAAATAAATTAGGTGTCTGACGGAATCTCGTGTATAGCATGCAACTAGAACTTCCGAAACATTCGGTAACTACCGATTGAAAAATTGGGGGGAGGGGGGGATTCAGCTTTGCCTCTACTAGTTAACGCGATAGCGATAGTCTGTCTCGATAGTTCGTAAACTTCAACCACTTAGCGCATACTTTTTATTTTGTGATGTTAATCAAAAAGTTTATATTGCAGATTACTGAAAAGTTATCGATAAAGTTGAAAGTGGCTTTTGTTAGCGAAGCTTTCGCATATGGCTGCATTCTATGTAATGAATAGCATGGTTTAAACAGCAGGAAATTATGCACGCGAAATGTTTTCGAACTTGCTTTGCACCCATTACGTGGCTTTAAGAGAGTAGACGCAGTAACGCACTAGTTGGAAAAAGTCACATAGCGGATATAGTGTAAAGCACCATCCACCTTAATAGTGGAATATTGTAGTTGTTGAATACTGGATACGAACTCTTACTGGATAGCGATAGTGGTTTCCTATACTGGTTATCAATACAGGATATCAATACTGAATAGCGATACTGGTTGGGGTGGATAATGGATGAAAGATGAGCTTGATGAATTGGCTAGAGGCAGTGAATTGACATGGGGAAATTAAGCACAGGAAGAAAATTGATGTCTTTGTGTTGTCAAGCCAAACAAGCAACTGCTTATTGCACCAAGCGACAAACAACCTCGATCAGGTAGCAACTTTAGTCACTTTTCTGCATTCCTTGTTGTGTGCTTACTTCGTTGTTTATAGACAAACAGCTCCTGCAGAAATCCTTCACAGAAAACCTACCCCCCTGTCTTAGGGTAGTTCTTTGGTGGCTCTAATTGCAGAGACTACAAAGAGATTCAGTTCTTCAAGCAACCTGAAAAACTTTTAAAAAGTCATCATTCGAACAGTAGAAATGCTCTTTCCAGGTAATCACCATACTGATGTGTGTTACGTACACTGCTCCTTTCGCGAAATTCAATACATAAAGTGAGTGCTTATTGTAGGTAAGGCACGTTATGGTTAGTTTGTTCATATTTGTAGCAGATACGTTTAATCTGGGTGGAGGCCACATGTTAGAAAAAGGAAATAAACACACATAAAGCGTGTTTTCTGGGTTTTGGGCATGTGTATGTACGTATAAACCTATCTATTACAATACGGTACAATCGTTCTACGAATCACTAGAGCTGGTGAGCATTTTAAGACTGTTAGGATTTTTTTAGGGAGCCGCCATAAACCGTGTCGCCATTTCGTGACGGCCAGTGGCACTCACAACAAGCCGACAGCGTTACCTTGATGGCAGCTCTTGAAATAAATCTAGTTTATGCCACAAGCGTGTTACTCACGAAAAAACCCTTTCCCTCACAAAATAAACACACGATTGCCTTGTCCGAATAGGGCAAGAAGAAACATACAAAAACCACAGCCTAAACTAACATTACCGCGGGAAATCAGACCCACAAAGCACAATGCTGGAAATTGGCCAGCGGAGCTACACAGCCGGCAAGATCACGCTACAGGGGGGGGGGGGGGAGTAAAAAACACAATGTTAATTATTGCAACACAATATGACACAAAATTAACACCAGGAAATATCGATTAATGCACCTTCTTGAACCGCAATGATTACCAGTCACCATTTATTATAGTTGTGTTAAAGCAAGCCCAGTGACGGTGGCTAAATATTGGCGTAAGGCAGGTACATCTTTGCCGATGAATTTGGGCGAAAACAAGCCGGCTCTTTGCTTCCTCGTGGCAACCTGAAGGTGGCGAGAGGTGGCGCCGTGGTGGATATGACGCCGGGGAATGAGGGGGAGGAAAAAAACTGGTTGGTGGTTTTTACGACAGCCGGCGGCAGCAACAAAAAGCGCTACACTTTCAGGCTTAACGTAATAATAACGATAGCCGTGTGGACTACAGATGATGCTCCCCCCCTTCTCCCTTATACCGGAAGGCAACCCTAATGCGTTACATGCGTAGAGTTGTACTTACAGCCATCTACCATTCTCAAAAAGACACGGTTCCGGCGTAGACTTGCGTCGTCAGCCAGTCTTTCAGTGACAATAGGATTCGATTTGCTGAAATTCCCGTCTGCGGGCATCAGTCGATCTAGACGCAACGTGGTGAGCTCTCGATGTGCACAAACTGTCACGTCGATTCTTCATGCCACAAAGCGCGTTGTGAGAAGCTATGCCGGCGCTGTTCATTGATGGTGTTTTGAAGCACTTTAAGACAGAGCCTTCCAAGACTAACCACGTTTATCAGCAACCCAGGAATCGTACTTGGGGAAACTGGCGGCTGCTGCTCGCACAATTTGCGCATACCACACATCATATTCATTCAACAAGTTCTGCTCAAGTCATTGGCCACATCATAAAACACACAACAGCAGCACGCAGGAAAAATCCACTTCAGCGCAAACATATTCGCCACGCTAAGACCACGTTGAACAAGCGCGGCGCCATGTCAAAAAAAAAAAGCACGACACTGACGACGCTAGTAGTCACAGCCTCAGTGCTTAAAGAAGTTTCTCTTCCGATGTTCTCGAATGTGACATCATTGCCGCCGTGACTGTTTGGCGAAGCTTTTACAGTATGGTACAGCATGGTGCACCATCCCTTTCCTCACCCACCATTCCCTCGCTGCTTTCCAGTATACGTGCCAAAGCGTGCCCAGTATCCTACCGCTATACCCACTAGTTTGCTGGCCCTCTCCACCATCCTTTCCACCATGCAATTTAACGTACCCTATGCCACCCGCCGCTGTACATTATGACCATAGTGGTTTTCAGTATACTAAGTATAAATGTGAAGCATCTCTTGGCGAACATCAAAGATTTTGAGCGTATCTATCTATCTATCTATCTATCTATCTATCTATCTATCTATCTATCTATCTATCTATCTATCTATCTATGTATCTATCCGCTTACGTCAGGGTGCTCTCGTGGTCCCCGAATTAACTTGGCGTGAACCAAAATTTTCCCGTCCACCATATGTTTGCCACATCAATGTTGTATAGTATTATTTCTTGTTCTATGAGCTTGCCGATCTGTTGGAACTGGGAGCTAGAGCGCATAACGAATTTTATCGTTTAACATCTATTTACAGCTAAGCCGCAGGACTGCCAAGAATCACTGAAATAAAATATAGCAATGACAAGAGAAGCTACATGACAAATATAATTTTCGTAAATAAAGGTGCATAAATAAAGGTAACGTTTATAAATATAAACGCACGTACGTAAAAGAAAAGTACAAGGACACAATAAACAGTGCTTCTGCGCCAATTCTGCTTTCATAATGCTATCAAAAAACATTATATTTTTTCATTTGAGGGAGTACATATTGTGTTCTTGAAAAGGGTGCGAGGATGGATGGATGTTTTAAACTTGTTTTTCTTCATTTCTTTCGTATTTACGCGGCTCTCGCATGACTATGCATGCTACTTCAGTAATAAGAATGCATCATGCAGTCGAAAATCTCTCTCTGTCTGTAGGTGCTGTCGTCCTCACAATCGTGCATAGGCATTTAGCTTCCCAAGTTCCTGTTGTGTCTTTTGTTAAAAATTGGTGAAAGTGATTGCCTAAGAGACGGCTTAATAAAGTAGAGGACCTGATGTTTTTTCTCTCTTATTTTACAGATGAGACAAACCTTGTTCAACAAAACTGACACAGCTGTTTGAACGAAACAAAAAGATGGCTCATGCTTGCTTCAGATCAAGAAGGTGCACCTATGCAAAGAAGGCATGCGACTACAATAGATGACTTCAAAAAAAGGCCAAGAGACACTTCAGCATCACAAGAGTTCAAAAAATAATGTGAAAATAGGCTTATTGCCGTTTATATTGTGGTAAATAATTCTTAAGTACCAGAAATATTTGCGTTGTTATTTCTCGTGCTTCTCGGGAAGAAGCGGGGGGGGGGGGAGGCATGCAATAATATAGAAAAATGTAGCTAGGCATCAAATTGTAGAGAAGACAAAAAACTAAAATGTGCAAGAAATTGCATAGGCCCAAATGCTTAGCTCCCGAGCCTAGAACAAGCTTGGCTTTTGCATGGTAATACAGGGCCAGCCATGAAAAGGGTTTTTCCAATGATTTTCCAAGCACGGTCTTCCTTTGCTTTGCCAATCGTAGGCTCGTCACACTTTCCAAGCGCATACTTGCCTTGGCCATCAATAACTTTCCAAGCATGGACAGCTTGGTCAATGATGATTTACCATGCTTGGCCCTAGCAAGTTTTGCTGGTAGGTTATCACGATTTGACTTTTTCCTATCAGTGCGTTACTGCATCTACTCTCTTAAGGCCACGTATTGGGTTTGGGCAGGAGCTGTTTATATAGGCAAAGAAGTAAGCACACAACAAGAAATATAGATAAGTGAATAAAGTTACTCCCCGAGCGAGGTTGCTTGTTACTTAGTGCAATTAGCTATTGCTTGTTTGGCTTGACAACACATGTCACCAATTTTCTTTATGTGGTTTGAAGCATGCTATACATTACAAAGAATGCAGGCATATGCGAAAGCTTTCCTGACACAAGCAGCCTTCAAATTTATCAATAACCTTGTAGTAATCCGCAATATAAACTTTTCGAGTAACATCACACGATAAAAGGTATTCACTAAGTAGATGAAATATACGAATTATTGGGACAGACTATCGCTATCAAGTTCAACTATTACAAGCAAAGCTCACCACCCCCCCAAATTTTCAATGGGTAGTTACAAAATGTTTCGGAAGTTCCAGTTGCACGAGTTTTGGTCAGACAAGTATTTTATTTTTATCGCCTAAATGTATTCTAGATGTTCCTTTCTCAATGTTCAGCGTTTTTGTTTCTATTCTTGTGAAATTATTGACCTGCTTCGAAAACAGTTATATTAAACTTCTATAGGGCTACTATGAATATGGCTTCCTTCCTATTTCGATAGTATTCAGTATCTATTCGTATTCAGTTCAGAGTATTATCGGCATCCGATAAGTATTAGTTTCAGTTCTGTAACTCACTAGTCGCGCACCTCTGCACTAAAGCCACCAAACAACAGCGTCTGGTTTAACGCACAGCAATGACGACCAAGACGGGTTGTCGGACGGCTTGCCATAGGTAGGCATATACCATAAAATATATCCCAGAGACCAGCGTGTCAAATCGTAATTTTTATTCTAAAAATTAAGCCTATAAAAAGATGAAAGGTAGTAATTTACGTCGGAGCAGCGAGGAAGCCATACGGAGTGCGGGCCAAGCATTTCAGACAGCACGCTCCTATCGTCGAGGCATGCCGACACCACCAGTCCCATGATGCAGCAGCAACAGGTTCCGCAGGCTCCGAATATTCTGTGTGGTTCATATCGAGATGCTCCATCGCTTGCTGCCATCGCAAACATCGATGTTTTTGACTGCCCCAGGCATGTCCTGCGTGTCGCACACGATTAACACTTGCGAAAATTCACAACAGCATATAGTAGTTGCTCCCCTGCCCGGCCTTTGTGCTTCCAGTACTGCCGCGTTCGCCGTGAACAAACGGTGACCATGCATCGGGGACCGTTGATAGCCACCGGCTCCACCCATTCAGTGGTGTGCAGAGCAGCCTCCATTGAGTCTGGATAGGACAGTGCAGGGTAGACTCTCGACACTCTGCTTCAAGCATTCCCGTCTCCTGCCTCATTACAGTGTTTCTCACGACGCCGACAGCCTTATAGCACCGGAACATCCTGAAATGATACACCACATGGGCATTCCGAGGAAAATTCCAGCTCGTATTGACTGCGTCCGATGCCACTTAACTGGATGTCCGTGTCCTTCACAGTTGCTGGTCCTGGGCTAGCGAAATGGCGAATGAACAAACGGGCATGCACTGCGCGAGGACAAGTAGGCTTGCGCTTCTTTCTCATCTTCTAACATAATGTGTTTGGCTCTGCATAAAACACACAAAAAATTGACATCAAATCTAAAAAAAATCTTGTTCTCGGAGCCCTTCACAACGGTGTCCCTCATAATCATATGGTGGTTTTGGGACACTAAACGCCACATATCAATCAATCAATCTATCAATGTATCACTCAATTGTGGATAGTCGCCTTGCGCTGAAGTTGATTTATGTAGCAGTGTCCAGGGCCATCATTCTCGTGAGCCACAGGGCCGCTTCATATCAGCTTCTGGTGTTTCTTGTACGTGGGTTCCCGTTGGCATCGTTGCGCAAGTGCTAACAATTGGTTATATAAACATCTGCAACTCTTCAACGTAAGTCTGTGCGTGCAACATTTATACAAATGTTAATACATTGCAAAACGGTGCCTTCAATCCACATGCTTCGCAAAACAACGATTTCCAGGTAGGTGGCATCTGCCAATTTTTTTTATTTCCCCTACATCTACCATTGTCTACAGTATCCAGTAGGCTAGTTTTTTTTCGATACTGTTGATCCCAGGCCATTTGCGCAGCAAGCTGGTGTTCTACTACACAGCCATGCGTCTGCTTGCAAATGCAGTGAAAATACCTTCCTCTGCTGGAAAATACAGTGAAAGTTACTCCTGCATTACAAGCACATGCATTCTGTACACGTGCTTCACAATACAACGTGTAATACCACAGTAATAATGCGTGGTACAAGCGTACATTGCCATCAGGCGCCAAAATATGATTCCCAGAATTCATTGTTTAAAGGCAGCCACCCATTCTAAAAAGTTTTCCTTTTGTAGTGGGTGGCTGCATTTTAATGATGAAGTCATCATGATAATCTTGTTTTGACGCCCGATGGAAATGTACGCTTGTACCACGCACTATTACTGTGGTATTAGAAGAGGTATTTTGAAGCACGTGTGCAGTAAAGCACGAGTAACTTTCACTGCATCTTTAAGCAAAAGAAGGTATTTTCACTGCATTTTGAAGCAGGCGCGTGGCTGTGTGGTGGAGCACTTGTTTCTTCCGCAAACGGCCCGGGTTTGATCCTCACTCAAAACCGGAACTTTTTTTTGTTTGAATATTTCTCAAATTTTGGTCAACCACATTATGCTTATTTTTTGCTCACAAGAAACGACGCCGATGGCGGAATTTGAGCGAAACGAGCTCTTTAACGCTATCGCGTTAATTCAAACGTTAGTCGGCAATCTACCTCGTTCTTTGTCGATGGATTTCGAATAGAACTCTGAAGTTATATAATAAACAATATGAGGCAACATCGTCATGAATGTGATGAGGATGGTAGTGCATTACAGCGAAAGCTCTTATGAGATCATAACTCGGGTCACGTGAAGTTGTCTACTGCCGCCACCGCCGACGGTGTCCGTACCGACATCGCGCCAAATAGAAAACAAATAGCACTGATGACACAGCTGAGCTCTAACCCGGGTCCGTTTGGTGTAAGCCCTGCATTCTAGCACTGAGTGACGCCGGTGCTTTGACTTTGACATACTGGCCTTAGCCAGGCTTGATGTCGGGAAAGCAATCGCGTTAGTACGACGGACTAAAAGCGTCGGCTTGCATGCACGTTGGTAGTTCTACGATTCGTTTCTTTGAGGTTTTTCATCGGTGCATATTTTTCGAAAAATAATCGAAGAGTATTTGTTTTTTTTAGTATTCGATTCGAATACTGAATCGAACCTAACACTATTTGATTCATCATTGAATATTTTCGCATATTCGCCCACTCCAAATTTCGTGCGCTGGGAAACAATATTGACTCTCTCGTACAAAAGCAGAAATAGAGACCACGGCCATTCTTAAAACAGTTTCATATCCACTTCAACTATTTTGTGTTGATAAGCGTTAGTTGTAAAACACGCCTTCAAGTCAAATTTCACAGAGTGAGGTGCGTGTTTGTCTGGTTTCAGATTGAGGAGAAGACAATCGCATGGACCAAGAAACCAATTTGAAGACCACTTTTGCCTAACCGTCTTAGAACCAACTTTCTTCTCGGGTAGCCGTGGCATCGGTCTCCGTTGTTAGGCGACATATGAAGCGCAGCACGTGAATATCAGTCACGGCTCCAAAAAATACCCTCCAGGTTGAAAAACACTTTTAAACGACAGTTTTTCATAGCGAAGCCACTGAAGCTCAGAGGAAGTCTGTCAGTTGTGAATAATAATTATCAGCAGGCGCGTGCGCTCTTCTTCACTTTGGGCTTCGGTTCCAGACCACGTGTACGAATTTGTCTGGCATCACATGCAATAACATTGGTGGGTGATAGCACGAGTAGAGAGACAGAGAGAGAGAGAGAGAGAAACAAGGAAATGGATGAAAGGAAAAGGCAGGTGGAAAGGAAAAAAAGTAGACAGACAAAAATGAAATAGGTAGAGAAACAGAGATGATATTGCGAAAACAGAGAAATGCAGACAAGAAAAAGACTCGGAGTAAAATAAAGCCACGCAAGAGCAATCAAATTGAAAGAGCGAAAAAGCTAGAAAAGTATAGTGAGACTGAAACGCAGAATTATCAATACAAAGGGAAAAGAATTGAGAAAAAAATCAGCAGATTTCATGTACCTAGGAATCGACGTTATGCGAAGCGTGCGGAGGCAATCTGGCCCTGTTGCATTTTTTTTCTTGAGCGACAAGTCATGAATTGGCGCTAAATATATGTACCAATGTTTCACGCACAGAAATATGGTGAACAGTTGCAGATGTTTATATATTCAGTTGTTTCCACTTGCGCAACTATGCCAACTGGAGCATGCGTATTAGCTGCAACAGATGCTGATTTCAAGCGCTGATGGTCACGAAGATGCTGGCATTGGAGGCTGGTATATAAATCAACTACGGCGCAAGGCAAGTATCCCCAATGGACGTTAACCCGAGGAGACGGATGTATCATCTGAGTACATATGTAATGTTTCTAAAATTGGATAGGCAGCACTGCAAGCACTATTGACGTTTCACGAAGCTTAGCGTCTATTTGAAAAGTAGTTCGGAGACCTGGCGTAGCGCTGTGGTAAAACGCTTCATTTCCACGCAGAATGCTTGGGTTTGATTCCAGCTGGGACCCTGACATTTATACTTTGCATTAATCTGGTCGACCGTATACCAATGCCGGGTATTTCTTAGCACTCTTGCATTAAGTTTCCCCATGTGTATTCTCGTTATTCCTGGGTAGATGCAAAGTGTCAATCACCCGTTGCACATACCCGCGTACCAGCGGCACATACACACCGGTGGGTATGTGCTTCTGTGTGGCGGGAAGTGTTTGACGATATAAGCAACGGGATTGTGACATTATTCATGTCTTGACCAGTGCATCATATTCGTCAAACGATCTTGCCCACCCATGCTAATTTCTGGTCGCGCCAAGTTAAGGGGGTGACCACGAGAGCACCCAAATGTAAGCGGCTAGATAGATAGATAGATAGATAGATAGATAGATAGATAGATAGATAGATAGATAGATAGATAGATAGATAGATAGATAGATAGATATGTGGGGTTTAACGTCCCAAAACCACTCTATGATTATGAGAGACGCAAGATAGATAGATAGATAGATAGATAGATAGATAGATAGATAGATAGATAGATAGATAGATAGATAGATAGATAGATAGATAGATAGATAGATAGATAGATAGATAGATAGATAGATAGATAGATAGATAGATAGATAGATAGATAGATAGATAGATAGATAGATAGATAGATAGATAGATAGATAGATAGATAGATAGATAGATAGATAGATAGATAGATAGATAGATAGATAGATAGATAGATAGATAGATAGATAGATAGATAGATAGATAGATAGATAGATAGATAGATAGATAGATAGATAGATAGATAGATAGATAGATGCGCCCAAAGTCACCAAAGTTCGATAGGAAGGGCTTCCCATTTAAGACAGGAATTTCTTGGAACACTGGTGCGTATTTACATTGGATCCTTAATATGTAAATATCGCATGAGCTCTTCTTAGGATAATGTATCTTTTGCTTAAAGGCGCAATAGTAGCTTAGCATGGATTATCTTGGCTATGCCAGGATATGTAAAACGTTAGTTATACAGACGGACGTACAGACGGCCGGACAACCAGCGAACCCACACAAAACAAGCGCCAACCCACTAGAGGCACGTCACTCCAGGAGCTTCGAGGCCTTCTCAGGCACGCCACCTCTTCGCCGTGTGACATATCTGCTCCTCGGACATGGCTCCCGATGAGCCACGTGAAACTGCTCAACCTCAGCCAGTGTAGCTTACACATTGCAACAGCTAAATGACGCCGTAGCGTTAAGGAGACAGTGACCGAAGAGGAGGACCATGTCTCCATATCTCAATTTCGAGCGTTATATCTTCATTGAACACAATAAACTAAACAGCTTGAAGGTTTGTTCTCTTGGGTGCAATAGAGGCAACTGTAGCATATCTGCAGATCCTTTAACATTAACAACTTTTTTTATTGGTGTTGCGAGTACTTTATTGGTGTTGCGAGAAAATACTTTCCGCAAGAGGTGACATTGTTACTCGTAACTTCGCATGGACCCTTAAAATTTCAATGCTGTTCTCATCTGGAAGCATGGGTTCGAGAAAATTGCAACAAATCTCTTAGTAAGAAAATTCGCAGTAACCTTAGACAATTCTTAGGCAGGTTTGGACGAAAGATTACGGTTTAACTTGAAGCTCATTAACTTACTTTCGCATGTTGTGCCCATGGCGTAGTCAAACCTCCGGCTCCCTTCCTCGTGAGGCTTGTTTCACCGTGTAGTCGCATTAGTTTCAGGTTTGCTCTTTGACAAAGTAACAATGTATGACGACATGGTGTCTTTCCTATCGCCAACTCTGGATGCTGTCTTTTTCCACTCGTGGACTGAATAAGGGTTTCGTCTAAACTGCAGAGTTTTGGGGAGCTTGCATCAACAACTGATGGGAGATTAGGCAATGACGCAAACTCCCCGAAACAGTTGAGGTGAACCCCAGAGAGTCTGGAAATTCGATCAATTAATCTCGGGTTCATTTTCACTATGTAATATTTTATAGTATCATATTCAATTTCATAATTCGTTTGAATAAAAGGGCATTTTTGCCTTTTCATATGCACATGTACAAACATGGAC
The DNA here is from genome assembly GCA_013436015.1 of Rhipicephalus annulatus. Lineage (NCBI taxonomy): Eukaryota > Metazoa > Arthropoda > Arachnida > Ixodida > Ixodidae > Rhipicephalus > Rhipicephalus annulatus. The sequence goes on from WOVY01010430.1 coordinate 577,102, forward strand.
TGTTTCATGTATTTGTGTTTTCGTTATGCATACAGTTTCAAGGCAGTGTTTCCTATATATATAATATATGTTCTTTTGTATTCCTTTTCACTTTCTTCTCCCATATTATGCCAAACTCTTTCAGTGTTTGCAATTTTACATTATGTAAAAGTTTGCTGCTAAATTTGTTGATTATTTACTTGCTTGTGTTATGCGTTCTTGTACTTTTTCTGTTTCACTTGCTTGTATGTATTTCTTTTTTACATCACCACGAGTCTGCGACCAATGTGCTCAGGGTCAGGAATCTCGTCAAGCTGCTTTTTTGACAGCTTGTAATTCCTGTCCCTGCATCTTTTTCACTTTTTCATCTGATTTACATTTTGTTTTGTGTTGACCATTGCCATTGTATGAAAACATTGAATCACTGTACTTTAACATGATTGCGGAAAAAAATATTGCTAAATAAACTGAAACTGAAACAAACTATGTGGTTGTTTGGCCTTCTCTGCAGCCTGAAGTTTTAGCTAGAAGCAACTAGATAACTACAAGTTTAATTTGTTTTTCAATTGCGCGCTCTTAATCACAAGCGTAATATACACGAACATACGTTCTATTCAGCTCCGTAACCATTTCTGCGCGGCATTCAGGCAAGAAAAAATGAAAGTGCATTGCTTTGTATTTTCTATTTCGGCGACTCTTTTAGTCCTGTAAAACTATAGGCTTTGCAGTGTATGTTCTGTAATAACTTCATTGCCAAAGTAAATAGGCACCAATAAACAAATTATTTTGACAATTTTTCAAGGTGTGAGTCTATAGGAGTGAAAAAGTTCTGTTAAGAGCAAGAAATTTTTATATTTATGACAATTTTTGTTGTTTTGTTCAGAGTCAAGCACACCACAATAGAAGATGAGAAAGAAGCGCAAGCCTACGTGTCCTCGCGCAGTTCATGCTCGTTCGTTCATTCGCCATTTCGCTGGCCAAAGACCAGCAACTGCTGCAGTTGAAGAACACGGTCATCAAGTAAAGTGGCATCGGACGAAGTCAATACGAGCTGGAATTGTCTTCAGAATGCGAATGTGGTTATCACCTCAGGACCTTCCGGGGTTACAAGGCGTGTCTGATTAATGCTGCGGCGAGAAAGGAGACGGGAATGCTCGAAGCAGAGCGTCGAGAGTCTGCCCTTGTCACAGAACGAGCGCTAAAAATGAGCGCGCCGCCAAATTCTTGCGACAACGGGCGGGAGAAACGCCGCGAGGTCAAAAGAAAAAAAAGAAAACAAACATCCACGGCTCCCGGGCGCGCGCTCTTCCCGCAGAAGCATGGCTTCGCAGACGAACCTCCTCACTCCACATCGGCGGCCCAGCAAGCCCGCGATTTTTCTAGAACGAAGGGGGCGGGGCCACGCCGAGTTGAGTCATCCGACGCGGAGGGCAGACAAACCATCTCGCCTCTCCCTCAGCCTTCGCTGCGTATCGCGCCGACGAAATGACGAGAAATTTCTGGAAGGTGGCGCGGAAGGTATTTAATCGAGCGGCCGAGACGAGAAAGCAGGAGGAGACGGAAGTGAGCGCCAGAGTGCGTAGGGATTCCGCCGTGTAGTCGGCGAAGTTTTTGGTCCGTAGGGACGAGGCCGGAGATGAAGAGGATTTACACCTGAGGGGTGACGACTCGAGCTACCGGCAAGAGTGTGTGTTTACCGCCATCGAGCGAAGACGCGGGGCAACAGCTGCGTGCGTGAAGCCGACGTGTTCCGGCGAAGAAGTTGAAGTTTGAAGAGTGGCCACTTGAAGACGGGAGGTTTCCTGGAAGAGAAACTTCGAGGGCTGCGGAACGACAACAACGCTGGACTTTGAGTGAGTAATTCTCGGAAGAGTATCATCTCGACTTTGGTTCCAAGAACTTTGGACTGAATAGGTTTTCTGTCTCTTTAGTCTTTAAGTGTCTTGGTTGTTCAATGCATGCGACTGCATTGTAGTGCGTATTGTTGTCCGTGTCCGTTGTTTCAAGTGTGGCTGATTGTTTTGTGTAGTACGTTGATTGATTGGTTTGATTGGTGACATATTGTATGCAACTATTGTGGAGTGTGCATTTTTTGTGTATTGTTTTCGATCTGCCATTATTGAGAATATAATTTGTTTGTTTATCAACTCTCGGCTGACTTGTTCTTTGGGCCACAGCCGGCGTCCGCTGGCGCACCAAAAAGGACCACTTCTAAATTGTCCACGCTTTCGTGGTGCGGTTCGGGGGGCCGATACTTCGGCTCTTGGAATTAGCCCGGCGATCGCCTCCCTAACAAACGGGACATGTGTGACCATTAATCTGGCGTCCGCGACAGGACCTTTTGGTGCACAGTGTGTCCAAAGTGTTGAGAAAGAGCCTCGAGTTGTTGATACTGCTATCGGAACGATTTTGTGTGTTGCTCTTTGTTCTCATTAACGAGTGCAGGGGAGTGCTCCGATAGACTGATTTAAGCAGATACTTTTTGCACGCGGCAAGGTTTTATTTGCGAGACACCATGGATCTCGAAAAGTTAGTTGCTCTTGGTGAAAAGATGGGTCTTTCTGGCGCCGAACTACGGAAGTGGGTCACCCAGAAGGAAAAAGAAGAAAAAGAGAGAGCCAAGGAAGAAAAAGCAGCTGACTTGGAACGAGAGAGGTTGGCAGCTGAGAGAGCGAAGGAAGAAAGAGAGCAACAATTGAAGTTGGAGTTGGAGAGAGAAAAGCTGGCAGCTGAAAGGGCGAAAGAAGAAAGAGAGGCAAAGGAGCGACAGCTGAAAGAAAAAAGAGAGCTACAATTGAAGTTGGAGCTGGAGAAAGAAAGATTGGCAGCTGAGAGGGCGAAAGAAGAAAGAGAGGAAAGGGAACGGCAGCGGCAGCACGAGATGGAACTCGAGCGGCTCCGTTTGCAACAGCGAAGTGAAACTCCCGTCCAAGCTAGAGTGGAAAGCAGCGAACGGGAAGATCATGGCTTCCGCTTGAACCCGAGCAAGCTGCTCGTAGCGTTTGATGAAAGGAAGGACGACCTTGACGCGTACCTTCACCGATTTGAGACGATTGCGAAGAGCCACAATTGGCCGGAACATCAATGGGCAACTGCTTTGAGTACTTGCTTGAGTGGTGAAGCGCTCAGTGTGTACGGTAGGCTGACGCCGACCGATGCAGCCAACTACGCAAAGGTGAAAGCGGCTTTGTTGAAGCGATTTAGATTCACTGTGGAAGGATTCCGGGACAGATTTTGGACAGGAAAGCCAGCTGACGGTGAGACAGTTACGCAGTATGCCGCCCAACTTTGCCATTATTTCGACAGATGGATTGAACTTTCAGGGACAGCGCAGGAGTACGATGAGCTTAGAGAGCTCCTAATTAGAGAACAATTTCTTACTAGTTGCCACCCAAGCCTGTCGCTGTATTTGAAAGAGAGGAAGGCTGAGTCATTTGAAGGAATGCTTGAATTGGCTGATCAATTCTTGGAAGCAGAAGGTGGAACTAATTTGGCCAAAGTCAAGAAGGATTGTCCCGATGATTCGAAGAAATTGGCTCCCGAAGAAAAGAAGCGTGCACCGGAGAACACTCCGCGTTGTTTTCTGTGTAACAGAGTGGGTCATCGCGCGAAAAACTGTCGAACGATCTTTACGAGCCCTACGGTAGTAAAATGTTTTAAATGTGGTCAGACTGGGCACAAAGCAGACGCATGTCGAAACGGAGCGAGTCAAACTCACCAGGTATCCTGTGTGCAAGCGGCACCAAAATCCGGTAATAATGCCGTCACCGATGGATTCGTAGAGTTGAAGAATGGGGAGAAAATTCCTATTGTGGGTGCTGTAATGTCAAAACAGCCAACCGGTGTTACGAAAGGAATGCCAACGCTGCCTGGAAAAGTTGCGGACAAAAAGATTACGGTGTTAAGAGATACCGGCAGTTCCACTGTTATCGTGCGGAGAAATTTGGTACGGGAAGGTGAGTTAACAGGCAAAACGAAACCGGTTTGCCTAATTGACCGTACAGTTCGGATGCTTCCCGAAGCAGAAATTGAGGTTGAAACCCCGTACTTCAGCGGGAAGGTTACTGCTTTATGCATGACGACCCCCCTGTATGACCTTGTCATCGGAAACATCGACGGGGCGCGAGGGCCAAGTGATCCAGAATGTTTGGGAGAAGACCCGAAGATAGAGCCCTCGCCAACACAGCGGCCGCGAGATACAGTGGAGGAGCATCCCGTGACGGATCTCACTAGAGCCCAAGGTGAAGCCGCGGCCCAAGAGACAGGGAATGATAAGATGATCGTGTTGAACAAGTTCACGGGCCGAGCAACCGGACTTACGTCGGCACGACCTCAACCGACCGACAGTGTAAGGGAGACGGAGTTGGCCAGCCGGACAAAATGTAGAGGCATGATCAAGCGGGTAAATAAACAGACAGGACCCGTCGAATGTAATGACACGTTAACGGTGTCGGAAGAGACAACGATGGCTGAGACGACGCCTGAGAAATCGTCGTTGGAAAAGGCTCGCCGAAAAAGAACAAGGAAAAACAAGAAGAGATCGAGCGAGCACCGCAAGAAAGGACGCAAGCGCAGCTCGAAATACACAGGATAGGTGCGGAGGTGGAATCGGAATCTGTCTGGCAGGGCTGAGTGACATATGTTGTGTTAATGTTCTTGTTATCCTGTGTCTCAAGTGTATGTCGAGCGAGTCAAAGTGTTCTGTGCGATGATGTGATGTATAATGTTGTATAATTGTTGTATAGACAGAACTTTGTACGTTTGTATTGTTTAGAATGTGTGATGAAGTGTTGTTTGTAGGCATGTAGCTGTGGCTATATTTCATGTGTTGTGGAATTGAACTACAATGTACGATTGTATTGAGCGATCTATTGTGAATGTGACGTGACATGAGCGACGGACCATGTTACAGTCTTTGAATGTGTGGTGACTTTTCGCGCTCGTTTGTGTGGTTTTAAATATTATGAGATAATATTCTTAAAGTGGGGGCAGTGTCACAGAACGAGTGCTAAAAATGAGCGCGCCGCCAAATTCTTGCGACAACGGGCGGGAGAAACGCCGCGAGGTCAAAAGAAAAAAAAGAAAACAAACATCCACGGCTCCCGGGCGCGCGCTCTCCCCGCAGAAGCATGGCTTCGCAGACGAACCTCCTCACCCCACATCGGCGGCCCAGCAAGCCCGCGAGTTTTCTAGAACGAAGGGGGCGGGGCCACGCCGAGTTGAGTCATCCGACGCGGAGGGCAGACAAACCGTCTCGCCTCTCCCCAGCCTTCGCTGCGTATCGCGCCGACGAAATGACGAGAAATTTCTGGAAGGTGGCGCGGAAGGTATTTAATCGAGCGGCCGAGACGAGAAAGCAGGAGGAGACGGAAGTGAGCGCCAGAGTGCGTAGGGATTCCGCCGTGTAGTCGGCGAAGTTTTTGGTCCGTAGGGACGAGGCCGGAGATGAAGAGGATTTACACCTGAGGGGTGACGACTCGAGCTACCGGCAAGAGTGTGTGTTTACCGCCATCGAGCGAAGACGCGGGGCAACAGCTGCGTGTGTGAAGCCGACGTGTTCCGGCGAAGAAGTTGAAGTTTGAAGAGTGGCCAATTGAAGACGGGAGGTTTCCTGGAAGAGAAACTTCGAGGGCTGCGGAACGACAACAACGCTGGACTTTGAGTGAGTGATTCTCGGAAGAGTATCATCTCGACTTTGGTTCCAAGAACTTTGGACTGAATAGGTTTTCTATCTCTTTAGTCTTTAAGTGTCATGATTGTTCAATGCATGCGACTGCATTGTAGTGCGTATTGTTGTCCGTGTCCGTTGTTTCAAGTGTGGCTGATTGTTTTGTGTAGTATGTTGATTGATTGGTTTGATTGGTGACATATTGTATGCAACTATTGTGGAGTGTGCATTTTTTGTGTATTGTTTTCGATCTGCCATTATTGAGAATATAATTTGTTTTTTTATCAACTCTCGGCTCTGACTTGTTCTTTGGGCCACAGCCGGCGTCCGCTGGCGCACCAAAAAGGACCACTTCTAAATTGTCCACGCTTTCGTGGTGCGGTTCGGGTGGCCGATACTTCGGCTCTTGGAATTAGCCCGGCGATCACCTCCCTAATAAACGGGACATGTGTGACAGCCCTGCATTGTCCTGGTCAGACTCACGAAAGGCTGCTCTACCGGTGGCCATCAACAGTCCCCGATGCACGGTTGCCGTTAATTCAAGGCGAAAGGGGCAGTAATCGAAACACAAAATCTGGGCAGGTGAGCAACCACTACATGCTGTTGAGAAATTGCGTGAGCGTGTATTGTGTGCGACACGCAGTACATGTCCTGGGGCAGTCGAAAGCATCGATGTTTGCGATGTCAGCAAGCGCTCGAGCATCTCGATATGAACCACATGCAACCTTCTGTGCCTGCTGTGCCTTCTGGTGCTGCCTCATGAGGCTGGTGGTGTCGGCATGCGTCGTAGATGAAAGCGTGCTAGCTGATATGCTTGGCCCGAACAACGCAGAATCTTCGGAGCCTTCAGTGCTTTCTGCTGCTGCCTCATGGGGCTGGTGGTGTCGGCATGCGTCGGAGATGAAAGCATGCTAGCTGATATGCTTGGCCCGAACCTTTTGGAATCTTCTGATCCTGCAGCGCCTTCTTCTGCCGCCTCATGGAGCTGGTGGTGTCGACATGCGTCGGAGATGAAAGCGTGCTAGCTGATATGCTTGACCCGAACCATGTGGAATCTTTTGAGCCTGCAGCGCGTTCTGCTGCTGCCTCATGGGGCTGGTGGTGTCGGCATGCGTCGGAGATGAAAGCATGCTAGCTGATATGCTTGGCCCGAACCATTTGGAATCTTCTGAGCTTGCAGCGCCTTCTTCTGCCGCCTCATGGAGCTTGTGGTGTCAACATGCGTCGGAGATGAAAGCGTGCAAGCTGATATGCTTGACCCGAACCATGTAGAATCTTCTGTACCTGCAGCGCCTTCTGCTGCTGCCTCATGGGGCTGGTGGTGTCGGCATGCGTCGGAGATGAAAGCGTGCTTGCTGATATGCTTGACCCGAACCATGTGGAATCTTCTGGGCCTGCAGCGCCTTCTGGGGCTTCCTCATGGGGCTGGTGGGGTCGGCGTGCGTCGGAGATGAAAGCGTGCTAGCTGATATACTTGGCCCGAACCATTTGAAATCTTCTGAGCCTGCAGCGCCTTCTTCTGCCGCCTCATGGAGCTGGTGGTGTCGACATGCGTCGAAAATGAAAGCGTGCTAGCTGATATGCTTGACCCGAACCATGTGGAATCTTTTGAGCCTGCAGCGCATTCTGCTGCTGCCTCATGGGGCTGGTGGTGTCGGCATGCGTCGGAGATGAAAGCATGCTAGCTGATATGCTTGGCCCGAACTATTTGGAATCTTCTGAGCTTGCAGCGCCTTCTTCTGCCGCCTCATGGAGCTGGTGGTGTCAACATGCGTCGGAGATGAAAGCGTGCTAGCTGATATGCTTGACCCGAACCATGTGGAATCTTCTGTACCTGCAGCGCCTTCTGCTGCTGCCTCATGGGGCTGGTGGTGTCGGCATGCGTCGGAGATGAAAGCGTGCTTGCTGATATGCTTGACCCGAACCATGTGGAATCTTCTGGGCCTGCAGCGCCTTCTGCTGCTGCCTCATGGGGCTGGTGGGGTCGGCGTGCGTCGGAGATGAAAGCGTGCTAGCTGATATACTTGGCCCGAACTATTTGGAATCTTCTGAGCCTGCAGCGCCTTCTTCTGCCGCCTCATGGAGCTGGTGGTGTCGACATGCGTCGAAGATGAAAGTGTGCTAGCTGATATGCTTGACCCGAACACGGTGCAGGAGCTGCATTTAATGTTTTTTTTCATAAGACTAGTATTGAAATTGCAATGCAACTAAAAGAGGTCGATAACTTCTTGCTTCGAGGCTTGTCTCAACCCACTAAAATTGTTAACTAAAGAAAAAGATGATAGCTTTCGTTGCTCTTCACCAAGTTAAAACCAACAAGCCCAGCTGACCATGGCTTAACCAAATTTGTTCTACTTTCATGCTCTGAATCAATAGAAAAACTGCTGATTGAAGTTGCGCAAGCTACATGTCACTCCTATTTTGTTTACCTTGAACTATCTGGAGATAATGCCATGGCAGAATATTTATGTATTTTGTGGGCATCCACTACCGTAATCAACGATGTATCTGAGTGTATTCCGTGTTTGTATGCCATTTGTATGCTGCATGTTTCTTTTTTTTCCAAATGGTCAAATAACGTTCAATCTATTTATCATGTTCCACAAGCAATGTGTTTGGATTCGTAAGGCTGAGATTGTAAGCACTGTTTCACTTCGTGCAGTCCATACGTTATTGTTGCTGGAACCCTCTTTTGGCAATACACTTGGGTGAAATGCAGAGATCGAATTAAGGAGTGAATTAGCAAATACTAAAGCATGAGTACTCTGGCTTCATAACATGCATTATATTGCATTTCTACTAATTCAGTGAAGCACTCGCAGATAGTTGTACTAGTTCGGCTGACACAGCAGTATTGAGTGCATCAAAAGGGGGGGTGGGGGTATGCAAGTGAGGTATAGCGTATGGGAACCAATCTGCAAAATTGACTCAGCACGAGACTCAGTTAAACACCCCTGGGGCCCTCTGTCTTGATGCGATTATGTTGTCCTTCAATGCCTTAGGTATGTGAAAATAGAACCACACACAAGCCACCTGATCTATGAGTAAGAATCAATGTGGACCTCATCCGATGTCACATGAACACATGAACTCGTATGTTTACTCAAAACAACAACAAGCCTGAACAGTTGTCCTACGCAGAAGCCAGTAGGATGCAAACACCTTCTTAACTGATACAGATAGTAAGACAATAGCTCCAACTACCAGTGCACGCAGCATCCTGCAAGAGTCGTCTTGCGATCACTTAACAACAGACCCAACATATGGCCACGGGATATGTGGCTTTGCAATCTGTAATTAAAAACCAATTAGTCACCATTAAGCTACAATAGCCAACAGGGCCCTGCAAAAGGGGCTCGATCCATGGCTAAACCCAGGATTTTTTTTTTGGGGGGGGGGGGCAGTGTTTATGTGGTAAACAGCTAACTTTGGCCACTGGTAGTTGATGTGAAGGCATGTAAATACTTTGTGCAACCCAAAAAGTTCAAGATTTAAGAAGCTGTAAAGGGTGTCAGAAACCCATCAACTCTCCCCTGGCCCTGGCTCCTTCCATAGTAATCAAGCAGTCTTTATTTGAATATTGTTGTTTTTCTCTTTCTTACGTGTAGTCTCGAACCGCAGAAGTTATTTTGACTGAAGATTCATAGATGGATATGAAGCAAAACTATATTTAGTCTGGTGACAGAGCCAATTCTGATATAATGTCAAAATTTCACGATCAGTGTGTCATATGGAGTTTTAAAATTTGTTTATTGACACCTAGAAAGTCCGTTGCTGTTTACTTTTCACTGAATGAAGTGCAATATCAACAGTTACGCAGGTTAAGGCACCATTTCCGATGGAGGCGGAAATGTTGTAGGCCCGTGTGCTCAGATTTGGGTGCACGTTAAAGAACCCCAGGTGGTCAAAATTTCCGGAGCCCTCCACTACGGCGTCTCTCATAATCATAGCGTGGTTTTGGGACGTTAAACCCCACAAATCAATCAATCAGTCAGGTTAAGGCACCTCTCTAGCGTTTATAGCGTCCAAATCCGCTACAATGCAACTAGTGCCGCTGCAAAACAGAACGCAACAGTGCACGTACTTCCTTTAAATCGAACCCACATGGGCAAAAGTAAACGTTTTGTGTCGTCTGCTGATGACAGTCGCCACCACACACCTCTGTTTTGCCGAACGGTATGCCAGAACTTGGCGAACATCGCGTCGGCCAATCAGCGTGCCCATGCATTCCACTCGTGTGGCCCCACCGTGAACAGCCTCCGTCTCCAGACCGGCTGAAAACGGAAACAGTTCAAAAAAACGGAGCGGAACAGGACGTGCGGGCGTACCGGGGTTTGGCCTTTACCAACCTCCAGTCCAGCCAAATAAACAGTTTGCTCTTGGACATAGTCTGCTATATTCATCCACGTAACGACCCCGTTATAATACACCAAAACAAGTATTGTGTAACCTGTTTGACGAACATAAATGACTGGTCATAAATTGTAGAACAGTACATGCATGTTATGTACGAATTGATTTGCTCCTTGCTGGCTGCTTCGCTTTCCATCGATTCCCACAATGCGCGGGATATCAGCTGTTTTTTTCTTCTCTATGGCATTTATCTATTCGCCGAGCAGAAATAATCACTTGGCCAACATGTCTTAAAACATGACCATTTCTCAAAAAGTATCCTGAGAACTCCAGCATGCAAATTTCTTCTTTTGTATTCTGCTATAGAAAATTGCGTGAGGAGCAGAGATAGTGCGCTAGGCATAGAAGTTGGGAACAGTTTCCTACTCTAACATCGTTTTCACCCATAAACTTAAAACTATCATGCATATGCGCTAAGGAAGCAGGGTAAATAAAGGTAAACTATGCTACCCATCTTCGATCACTTTTATACTGTCTTATTACCTTACTCGATAGGGGAGCACATGCAGGCAAACATACGACAAAAGTTTAACATGGATTTATGAATGGTAAAAAGCAGCGCAGCATGGAATGACAGCACAAAGTATATAAGTGCGCAGAACAGGCACTGAATACTGCCTTTTGTTCCCGTTGCTGCGCTGCTTTTAAAAGCAAAGTAATTGTTTGCGTACTGCAGGCACTCTTAGCATCTATCTATCTATCTATATATCTATCTATCTATCTATCTATCTATCTATCTATCTATCTAGCCTCTGATGTGGGCTCGGGTTCACCAACGCGGCCCCGCTGACGTCAGGTGCCGAAGCGTCAAGTTTGCTTAGAACCCGGACTCCATTTGGTAGCTTGGAAAGTGTCCGGGTTGAAAAAACAATGCTAACAAGTTAAGAAAATGAAAGCAGATCATTTTGATTGATTGATTGATATGTGGGGTTTAACGTCCGAAAACCGCCATATGATTATGAGAGACGCCGTAGTGGAGGGCTCCGGAAATTTCGACCACCCGGGGTTCTTTAACGTGCGCCGATATCTGAGCACAAGGGCCTACAACATTTCCACCTCCATCGGAAATGCAGCCGCCGCAGCCGGGATTTGATACCGCGACCTGCGAGATCTTTTCGCGCTTTGTACAACTATTTACGACAAAAAGAAAGGGTGAGAGTTAAGCAAGCCGCGAGCGTAGTGGATAAACCTTCAACTCATGGTCTAGAGCGACATCTTGCTCATTGTGTCATCGTTTTAAGCCCTCAGATAGACTCCTCCTTCTTGATTGAAAAAATATTACACCATCTGCCACTAAAGGAAACTGTGTGTAGATGCGAAGCAACGGGCGCTAACGCTTACACTGGCGGCAGCGTTCACGCTGGTCCTCATGGCGGCCTTGTGCAAGAGAGAAACAAGGGGAGGCGCAAATCACGCAGTGCCAATATTGGCTAATGGGCAATGATAGACAGAAGACTGCGAGTGGGCACAGGGACCCGCAGTCCGGTATCAGTTAACGCACACGCTGCGAAGTTTTTGTTCAACAACGCACAGGAGAAGTCTCCAAACCGGCACTATACCTTGGAGGTCAAGATTCAGTGCCTGAATATATGGCGTGACCTGTGAACAATTGTGTAGTGTAATCAGTCGGGTTTTTTTTTTTTTCAGTGAAGAAATTCGCTAGCAGGCGCTGTTCGCGTTGGCTTTGGAAGGCAAGATATGGTGGAGCGTAGAAGAGGAGAGAGAGGGGGAGGACACGTGCTTGCGCAATAGGGGTGTAAATGCCGCTGGGAAGGACGCCTAGAGGAGAGAGAAGGGCGTGCGCACGTGCAGTGAGGGCGGTCATGCCGCACACCGTATGGATCTCAACTATAAGACGCCTCGCATCTACAACCAATCACACACACGACAACATACACCACGGCACCAGCCAATAACACACTGCAGTGTTTGCCGATGAGTCGTTGCACTCGTTCATGTCATGTTCCTCCGGTCGTTTTCTTTCAAGAAGGGGGGAGGGGGGAATCCATCACGGGGGCAAGTTGGCGGACGGGTAGCTTACTTCCGTCTTTCTGCAGTAGGGCCGCAAAGGATTAACCGCACTTAATTTCATTTGTCAGGCCCTATACGAGGTTGGCCGGCCGCGTAACCTGCCCAAATAAGCCATCGTGGAAGAAGCGCCAGCATGGGCGTTGGCTCGCCGTCCCGTAGAAGCTTGACTGATTCCCATCCCTTTGTGGTTCTTCCCGCCACTGGGGGCTCGTTTCAGAGTGGTGTGAAATCGTGGGAATGCACGCCAGCTACGCTTCTCATGTGACTCGCATTCATCAATGACTGAGAGTCACAATACCGCCTACGTGTGGGTTCTCTTGTGACCGCCGCGTCAACATGGGGTGAACCAAAATTAGTATGTGTGGGTAAGATGGTTTGACGAATATGATTCGCTGGTCATGACATAAATAATATGACAATCCCGTCACGTACGTCGTCAAACCCTTTTTGACAGACACGCATGGCCCGTATTCGCATATTCGGGAAAGGATTGAATGATGATTGATATGTGGGGTTAAACAAACCACAACCACCGTATGATTGTGAGAGATTCCGTGGCTGGCTCCCGAAATTTCGACCACCGGGGCTTCTTTAACGTGCATTGAAATCTGAGCACACGGGTCTACAGCATTTTCGCCTCCATCGAAAATGCATCCGCCGCCACCGGATTTGATCTCGCGATTTGCGGGTCAGCAGCCGGGTATCTTTGGCACTATAGACTACCGTGGCGGGGCATATTCTGGAAAGGAGGAACTGACGCCGAACGGGTATGTGCCACAGGTAATGAATGGGCTGTTGCTGTCTACGTGCATGAACGGCGAGAACAGACATGGATAATTTTAAAGGGCCACTCGCCAGGTTTGACAATTATTAGCTGATGCGTACGTGGAATGTTCATAATCTCGTCTGCCAAAGTTTGCAACGCTACTCGCAGCGGAAAGGGGTCTAATTTCAAGATGAATGCTGCTCTTCCTTCATTTCGTGGGCGCGCGCCCAAATAATGAGGGCATGGCGTACACGAATTTGCCTAGGTACATGGCAGTGCTGTGACGTTGGTCCTCTGCGTAGACGACTGTTCTCTGACGTTAGCAACAGTAGCACGTGACATGGCGAAAATATTTCACTCGACATGTGTATATTACGTCATTTGTTGCTTGAGTAGATATAAAAACTTGAGATAAATAATACGGCGCAACGAGGGAATGTGAGCGTGTTTTTCATTTGTTTTCTCGTGAATTGCAACGAAATTCCGGGGTAATGTGCTTGCGTTTCACATGCGTTCGTGTACCCGTGGTTAGCGCATCCGGCAGAAGCCAGCCGTGGAAGCGAAAGGAATGCTCCTACGCGTTCGCGCATTCATTATGCTCATCTGTTCTACCGCGTCTAAGGAAACGTTAGTCGGGGCACTGGATCATGATACCACCACTCTCGAGCTAGTGAAATGTCACAGTTTGCGCGCTTATTAATAGGTCACAAGCCTGGTGATCGGCGTGGGTGCATTGGACATCACTTTGCGAACGATGAAGTGCTGGTCAACAAAACAACACCGCGTGCGTGCTCGGGGATTGAGTTTGTTCGAGCAAGTCATGCACACGTGACCTCTTGGACGTATGCCGGAGAGTATGGGAAGAGATTTAGCTTGCAAAGGCTACGCGGGGTAAGCGGCAAGGGTTTCGAGTTTTTCTCCTCGCATCTTTCTTTCATGCCGTTTCAAAAAAAAACATTTTTCTCTGCTCGTGATGAACCGATTGAAATAATTTTGTGGCATAATGCTCTTCATCGGACACACAACAAATTGCACCGTCCAACTAAAATTTGCTATGGGGTCTGGTGAGTGGCCCTTTAACGCGAGAACGTTAGAAAAACTGACATGGGCAGCGTTCACAACATGAATGCCGAGAATGCTGGGGCCTTGGTACTTATCATGGCCTCAGCAGGAATCAAACAGAAGAATTCTGCATGACAATCAGGCATTCTACCACAGGGCCACGCTAGATCGCGGAACTAATTTGGGAAAAAACTCTATTCAGGCGTAACGTTGGTAAAACATCAATTTCGGTAACGATGCTTACTATTCAATTTTATAAACATCACATATACACCCTTATGATACAGCCGTCACGTCGGGTTCGCGTCAGTTGTTGTTAAGTGCCATGCACCGACCTTGATTTATTTACCAGTGTTCAGGGCCTCCATCCTCACGAGCACAAGGGCTACATATCAGCTTATACCGCTTCTGCAGTTGCTAACACTCATGTTAGTGTTGACATATGGTTACGAAAGCGTAAATAACTGTTTATATCACAAATATTTGATGGTGCAACCTATGCGCGGGCTTACAACATTTGTACATACCTTCGGCGTCATTTCACAACGTTTCGCTGGCTACAGCACAGTCACCTTCTCTCCGCATGCTTCGCATAACGTATTTCATAACCTACGAGGGATCTCCGGAATCTTTTTACCACAATTATAACCAAACTCACACAGTTGTGCTTTCTAACGGATTCATGCATTTCTCATTGCCCAGAGTGGTAGAACATATGGAAGATAACAAACACTTAACAGATACAATGTTCGGGGTGCTTTCGCCGCCACGTGGAAGCACTAACCACTGTCTCAACCACTTTTCGTCCACGAAAGCGCTGCAAATGTCGCGAGCGGCAACAAGAAGGCTGACTGCTTCGACACCGTGGAGAGGGCGCACAACGCTGAGACAATGCGCCGTATCTCTCTCGTTTCCAAGCGAAACGAAAAAAAAACGGTGAGCACTGAGAGGAAAGAGTGCGTGACCACCGGCAAACGAGACCTTTGCTCACCACGATGCTCGGAATAAGGTAAGTCGTCCACAAGTGGTAGTGAAATATTGAGTAGTGGTCGTATCCGCCTGAATTATTTGAAGAAGGTGCACGAAAGGGCTCTGCAAATGAAGAGAACGAAAACGCGCGGTCAAACTCAATGAGCTCCTCCTGCTTGGCCAAGATGACTTCATGGCATTGCTGGAAAGCACGCAACAGGCTGGCCTAACCTGTTATCAAGCCGTCGGGCGTAGAAACACCCTTGGTAATGGCAGTTCAGCGAAGACGTGCTTGGTACTGAGTTGCTCCTTCGTTGAAACCGAGGACCTGGAGTGTCAAGGTCTGCAATGACCTCAATCTCATTGTTTCGCTACATTTTGTTTGGGACCTAAAACCAGGAGAATGCATAGTGTATTCCTTGAACGGTCCATACAAAAGTTGTTTCTGCTGCTGCATGGCGTGCATCAATAATCAAGTTATTGGTCTCGTACGTGGAGGCCCTCTCCTAAATATCTTAGCCAATGTACGCCTATACTCTAACAAAGAAATCGGCAAATCCCAAGTAGAGTGAGAATCGATGATGTGCGAAGTATGAATGGGGAAGGTCGATACGTCACGTTAAAAACAGCACAACAATACGAGGTGGACGTAAAGTATGCCACCCATACATGACTTCCATGTCATGATTATCATGTTTGCGCCTGGCATTTGTGCTAGTATTCCATTTACGTCACGTAATACAAAATTTGCTATGTGTGAAGCTAGCGAAACGGCCGCGAGCGCATCATTAGCGTGGCGTCGCGGTAGTCAGTATTTACATGACATGAATGTCATGATTTCTACGTTGGCGCCTATCAATTATGACTAGTCACTATGAATGTTATGACTAGTCACTTTTGCTCACCATACAGTCATGCTGTGCCAAACCAAATTTGGTATAGATCCCATTATTGAAACGGCCAGGAGACCTTACTTGATGATGTGATGTGCGGGGTATAACGTCCCAAAACAACCATATTATTATGAGAAGTGCCGTATAGTGAAGGGCTCCGAAAATTTTGACCATCAGAGGTTCTTTAACGTGCACCCAAATCTGAGCACATAGGCCTACAGCATTTCTGCCTCCATCGGAAATTCAGCTGCCACAGCCGGGATTCAATCCCGTGACCTGCAGGTCAGCAGCCGAGTACGTTAGCCAGTAGACCACCACAGCGTGGCGGCCAGGAGGGCTAAAAGTCCTATAGGCGGATAGATAGATAGATAGATAGATGAGTATTATTATTATTATTATTATTATTATTATTATTATTATTAATATTATTATTATTATTATTATTATTATTATTATTATTATTATTATTATTATTCAAATTTTACCATGTCGTTTGCATGCATCGATTAGCTCCCTGTCTATGCACACATATTAAATAAAACATGAGAATTATTGGAGGAGCAAAAACTTTTAGTTATAATTGATATTCTTGGTAAGCACATGCCCACTTTCTTAGTGTCAGGTGAACGCGGGTACGACGACATAGGTTTATTGCACTGCAATACGCAGAAATTCAGCTGCCATATTATGAGTACAAATTACACACAAGAAGCAAACATATACGCAACATTATAAGAAGACCCGAAGAACAATGAAATTGCAGTAAACGCACGAAACTGCACATACAGTGCAAAACGCAACATAGTTGCCGCAGCACTTGACTCTGGCATGAACCGCAAAAGGAAAAGGAAAATATTGCTGGCGTTTTCTTTCCCGCCTTCGTACAAATTATCTCCTACGCTTTATTTACACCACTCTTTCGCGAAAACAGGCCCAAGCAGTGACCGCAGCAGAAACAAAGCAAGTATAGGTGCCATGCTTTTAACGGGGCAGGAGTGTTTATTTGAAAGATTACGTCCTAGCTTTAGCTAACAAACATTTTTGCAGATTTACCACTTCTCTCTTATTGCACTCGTCAGAGCTTTAAGCAATTTTCGAATGCCACAGATAATGATACAAAGCATAACAGCACTTTTCGAAAACTCTCACTCATGCACTGAAGAACACGTGTACCAGCACAAAGAAAACCTAACAACGCGAGCGGCGACTCATTTTCTTGAGCCAAGAATCTATTTTCTCGTAAAGGTGCTGCGTATCATTCCAAACAGTTTCTTTTTTTGTGTGTGTGGGTGTGAAGCAATCCACGAAAATAATACGTGAAGTGAAGAGCACAAAAAAGCTCTTTGCAAAAAATAGCACAATGAGACAAATGTTAGGTCAAGGCTTTAACGACAAATGCAATACGCACTTAACATGGTATTAATGGCGTTCGTACCTATAGCATTCCCTAATTTGAGAGGCAGATGAAACAAGTGATTAGCACGATGCACGGCGGGCATGGTATTGCACATCTTTTATGGCGTCTCCCTGCTGATGTCCACATTTTTTTCCATTGCCCTAAATGCTCATGAATACTGAGGGTGAAAAAGTTGGCATCAAGTCGATACCATGTGCACTTCTCTCGCACCCGATTCATGCCTAATCCCAGTCCAAGCTCGACGATATCGCACTGTTCAATGGCAGATGATAAAGACGGATTCAGGCACGGAGGAAGGAAAAAGGTAGGGAGAGGGCATGCCCAGCCGGCGCAGGGCGTAAAAAATGTGGCGGAAATGACATCATGGCGGCCATATTCACTAGGCACAATGGCGGCGTTGCTATGGTTACGTGTTGCGCAGTGAAGCTGGTCTAGCAGTGAGCGGCCGTGGCTGGCGGCGGAATCTGTGCCTCCCCAGGTCTCGTGCTGAGCCGTGGCGGACAATATCTGTGCTCTGCGCCGCGTTATTGGTTACGCAGTGTTCTCCTGGCTGTTACATTACTCTTAGCAACGTTTACAAATCCCTTTGTCCATCACGGGGTTTCAACAGTGCGTAGAACAAGTGCATATCCATGTGTCGTGCGGCGGATGACGCGGATGAAGCAGTGAGTGTTCAGCGAAATCGCGTTGGGCACCATGACGAAGCTGAATGACGACGAACGCCTTGCAGGTCAGTGACGGTTGAGCAGTGCTCTTGCTTGTGACAATGGACGACGCTGTTGAGCCCAGCAAGACGCCATGAGGACTATGTGCACATACGTATTTTGTGTTGTGTGTGTACAGTAACAATTTGCATGTGCGTATTAAAACACCTTTTCTGTTCCGCTTGGTACACTCTCCACCAGCATTGCATGTAATCGCAGCGTAACAGCAACCACCTTCAACTGTCACTAGCACCGTGCTCAATGTCACCACGGTCGCAGAATGCTGGCGCCGGTGAGTTTCACGCGGAACACGGACACAGTGGCAGCTTGCTGCGTCGGCCGCGTGGCGGAATCCAACCGTAGAAGGCGCACGATCGATCGTGTTGTCTGTACAGTTGCTGAATTAATGACGTGAAAGCACTCGCCGTTGTCAGTACATCTAGCACGCGTTCTCTCGTAGTTGCTTCTTTGTCGGCGAGCTGTTACTCCTTGTTATTACTCGGACGAAGCGATTTCGCTGAAGGTGTCCCGCTGGCTCAGAGTGATGAGCCCAGTTCCATTAGTTTCGGATCGTCACGACACACGCGCTGCGCAGCCCACGTGCTTTCCGAGCCGGAGAGGGAGTCACGCCTTCTGCTTCGCATTCATATGTAAACAAGAGAGGAGAATTTGCCTAGTCAATATGGCCGACTTCCGGCTTCATCGCGGCTTCACAACGAGTGACGTCAGGGCCGCTCCTTACCTTTCCTTCCTCCGTGGATTCAGGTCATAATCACAGTCGCAAGCACACATAGACGTATAATGCACTAGAAAAGGTACGGTAGTAAATAACTATAGTACGCGTGTTTCCTTGAAGCAGTGACTGACGTGTTGCCATCCTGCGGCCGGCGTGAAGCTCTGTTGCACCGCCGCTTTTCGCCAGAGTGACCGCTCTTGTAGTTTATATGTTACTCTGTGCTTCAACGCCGAAATTTTACTCTGCAGTGCCTATGTCTTTTGGCTTGTCTGTCTGTCGACCGAAACAACTTTACTAGGCTACAGTTCAACCACTTCCTCAACGCCCTCTCATCTCGATCAGATATCTGCGTTCATGCTTGTGTACAGGCTGTTTCACATTTGGGGGAAATCTCGAAGCGCCTGGCATCGTGATGCGGCCAGCACTGCCACCACGTGTCGTCAGCAGCTCGCGCGTGCACAGATGATTTAGGAGTGTAGTTTTGAACCGCGTTGTCTGCTACAGCAGCTCTTGCTTTCCGCATTGCTGGCCAGCGCGTTTATATCATCGTTAGTGCAGGAACTGGGTCGATAATCTGCTCTAAACGTTGCGCGACGCCAACCTCTCAGCTTTTATTTGTGATAATGGGGTTCTACAAGCAGAATTTGACACCATACCTTGTTTGCTCTTTCGAAATGCCTTGGTGCTGTGTGCGTTGATTAATACTTCACTGTGTGAGTGCACCGCAGTACACTTGAACGAGGAAGACACAAAAATTAGCACGCATTGTGCGTTGTCTCAAGTTGGACTTTGAATAAAAAAGCACTCAACCGTAAATGTCGCACTGCTGCGCTGGCTTAGCATGATAAAACAAATGGGAACAAATTGAGGAATCCTTTAGGTGAGGACAAAGCCTGAACGTATCTCTTTACGACGACATTTCATTGCTACAATACTAGCTAGCCGGCTCTGAAATGAAGTGTACTTTTTACAGCATAGTTCAATAACCTTAAGTCCTTCTTTTTTTTTGCGGGGGGGGGGGGGTATACGAGACATGGTAAACCTGGCAAACAACGCAGTACTGCTCTTTTCAGTCAATAAAAATAAAAATACGTACGACAGACGAACACCTGTTTAATTCAGCTCAATCTGGATCTTGTGATGCCAGGCCCCCATCGTCAATGACAGGGGCATGCTGCGGCGGAACACATCGCTGGCACCATGCATTCACTGCCGTATAAAATGAGCACTATCATCGCTCCTGCTGGGAACGTGAACTTGGAAGCGTCAGGAGTGCATTTCGGCGCCGAAAGTTATTCCTTTCTGTTGTGATCAAATGTCGTCGAGAATAAGCACGTTCAGGTCGTCGATCTATTCTAAGTCATTCCTGAATTCATTTCCATTTCTTTTGTTGTGCTAAATCTGCTCAGCTGCTCAACAGTAACCACCGAGTGCTTTGTTTTATGTAAAGTTAAATAGAGACAACGCACGCTGCATGCACATTATCATGTCTTCTTTGTCCAAGTTAAACTGCGGCGCTCACACAGTAAAGAAACATTTCTGAACGCACACAGTGCCACAATGTTTCGATAGAGCAAACAAGGTATGTTGTCAGGTACTGTTTCTAGCATCCCATTATCACGAATGAAGGCAGAAAGGTCGGAATTCCACAACGTTTAAGGCGGACAAGCGTTGAAAGTTGGGCAGCTTGGTAGGGGAACATCTGAGAAAAAAGTGCACAGTCAGAGGGGACATGAAGACGCAATGCACGCGCAGTTTGTCGTTCCTTGTTTCTTGTTATCTCATCTTGCCCCACAGATTTTTCTGAAAATGATTAGTGTGGAGTATCGGCCCAGTGCCCACATTAACAATGATATCCTGTGTGCTGGCCGACAATGCGGCCCTCACCTTGCCGTAGCAGACGACACGATTCAAGTCTACATCCTTTAAGCGTCTGCGCACGAGTTAGCTGCTGCCGGCGCGGGATTGCAGCGTCAGAGTCGCATCGCGATGCGAGACACTCTGAGATTTCCCCTGATTATGAAACAGTCGATACATTGTCGATTAAAAAGCAAATATTACACGTATCTGAGGCGCAATATCAACACGCCAATATTTTGCGGTGTGTTTCTTTATATTATAAAATGCATAGATACGTAATTATACACACCATAGTGTTCATTACTCTGCGCTAACAATGCCACGCTATGCACGAAAAGACAGGTGTTTCCTACGGTTTCTTAAGACGATACGGTGCTGCCACCTACCCGTGGGTCTGCGTTCTACAGGGCCTTTAGTTTTCTAAGATCAATGTCACATGGCGTTCAGGCATACGCGAAACCTCCAGGATCCCATTCACTTATCTTCTCGCGCAGAACATCAAACAACCGTCTTATTATCTCCCTCTAGACAGAACATAATTGTCTTTCGATGACATTTGCAGTGAAACACTGGGTGTGTTCCAATACTCACCGTATAGACGGCTAAACAGATATCTAAATGGACCGCGGCCATTTTAAGTCCCATTTCAATTCTCACGTCGCCGGCAAAATAGACAGCTCCGAGTAGACCACATCGTTAACAAATACGATGCAGGCTACTTGCTGTATAAACAAGATGGTAGCTCAGCGAATTGCTCAGAGAGATCGGATCCCGCCGGGACGGTCGTCTGCACACAAGCAGACGCTTCTCCAGACGCTCAATGTGAGTAACGTTTATTTTTTTTAGATTTGAACACAAAATAAGCCAGAAAATACAACTGTTACGTTTCTTTATTTTCGCTTTCTCTTTTCGACGTAAGGTGGCGCATCGTCGCGTAAAAGTCGTCCAGACGTGTTCCGAATTTCAGACAGCATGAGTTCGGTGCTGTCTTCTAAGCAGTCTGCGTAGACTGTCTACGTGCTGTCTATAAATTGGAACACATCCAGGCGGACATGTACGCATAAACGTCATCTTGCATAATGCATCTTTATTTCCAAGTGATATGTCGCATAAAGAAAGCAGCCATTGTTATATTTGCCTCCAGCAAAACAAAACACCTTCTCCACATCTATATGAGTTGTTTCTTGCCCTGCATCTTCCAACTTTATTTTCCGTTAATTATGACAGTGTGAATACATAATAAAGCATTAAAGTCCAAAGGCATCTCATCAACACTTGAGAATATTAACATTGACTCTGACCTTTTAATTTATTTTACTGATTGCCGCACAAGTCCACGGGATACCTGTTTTGAGAGGCCTTGCATGCACCCTTTGACCCTTTTTGTGACCCAACATTTTTGTACCCTGAGATCAGTGCATATTAACATCAGCACATATAAAGAACCCACGAAAAGAGGTAGAAATCAGTGCGCATAAATCATTATAGTGTCACGTCACGCTGTTGCTTAGAGAGCCAATTAGGGTGAATAAATGGGCACACAGAGTTTGCTTGCGCTGGCGCTGAACCCCGAGAAAGCTTCCACCGCTTTTCTCATCGAACAGAGTGGATATAATGCGATAACAACGCCCTTAAACCAGTTTCCCTCCCAATTAGCAGAGCTCCTGTTTTGACCTTCGTAAGTTGAAACAGAGCACGTAAATAGCCTGTCGTCTAGCCCTCGGCTTCTGACTCTTAGTAAACGCGTATTGTAATATGCGTGATTAACGGATCGTAGCGCGACACGCGTCAGCCTGTGTTTCCGACTAATGGCAAAGTTCTGTGCAAGCGAGCCAGATATCAAAAGATGTCCCGTATAGTGTGGCCCGGCTTTAAGCACTGTGTCCGCACATGGCTTGTAGCGCTGTAATTAACGAGCTTTTGAGAAGCACGCAAACGGTGCCGTTAGAAGCACTTCGTCCACACTCTTGAGACCACTCACACCTCAACAGTGGACGAGAACACTGGCCGCGGGGAAAGATTCACGGATAAAACATGATAACCCGATAAAAACAAGTCGGTGAGCGCCTTTGCATCGAAGATACAAGTAGTTTGCTTTCACCCGTGCATAATTCATTGCTAGTGGCATGATCAATCATTTACTAACGATTCCCGCAGGCTTTGTTAGCCGTTCTAAGGTCTCCTATATCGCTGAGTGGGATAAATTAACATCCGTACTCGCGCACACAATGCTTGCTTTACTCTGGAAGCCAAGTTCAAAAAGGCAAACAATAGTTCTTATTCTCCATAGCCCGGGAAACCCAAGCCTTCCGCCATGCATATATGTGCCAACGCGCATCCTGAAAAGCGCCAGTCAGCCAGTTCCTACTTAGGATGAGAGGCATAATTGGATCGTACGTACGCAGCCATTGAGCCTCCTTATTATTGCTTCCCATCAGGTACATATTTCTAGGGCTGGTTAGAGAAAGTGAGCAAGGAAAACATCAAAATAAGGGTGGGGAGAAAGAAAGCAGCTTTGCGAGAGCAAAACATGAATATGTGTGAGGTGGAAACAGTGGCTGTGCTTGAAAGGCACACCTAAGAGCTAAACAAGTTTTTTGCGTATTAGTAAAATGCAATAGGTTCCCAATCCCAAAAACACCACTCTTACCGCGATACGACGCTGAGAAAACGCGCCTAAAGAAAATGCGGGTGGAGACGCCACCTTGAGATTCACGCACAAAGCACCGTGACCTCATAAATTTTAAACACGTCCACCGGGTGCTACACAGCTTTCAATTGATAAAAATAAAGCACTTTGTCATTTGTGCGTGTCATAGATTTAGTAAAGAAAGTTTTTGAGAATTTTATTGAGCCAATGTCGCGAAAGTACAAAAATACATTTTAAAATTTTTGACTTATAGCATGGAGAATCTGCCGTGAAATTTAAAAATGCAACTTCAACCATCATTTTTTTCTGCTATTATTAAACTTGTGATAGCAAAACACATAAAGTTAAACTTCTTATAGAGCAGTTTCTCAATCTAAACCAAGTCATTGTTTCTTTGTAGTCTCCCTTTAACTCTTGTTAACGTATAGTTATCATGAGCGGAAGGTGGTATGTCCGGCTTGGTTTTGCAAAAACTAGACACGCAGGGAGTAACTGCAGTAGCTCCCTTCTTGGCACTCTTCAGCGCTTTGCAAGCTCCTCTAAAGCATGCTAATCTGGCATACCTTTATTCCTGTTTTTCAGCACGCAGTTGGGTCTTTGTTTGTGATTTCGCTGCATGCCACGTAGCTATACCTACTAGATGATTTTATTCGGTCTGTCGCACAGATAGCCCAGCCAACGCAACACCCGTGGCTACGCTTGAAGGCCAAGGCATTGCTGCGGGAAGGCTCCGACCGAGAGAGCGCAGCTGTGACGCCTCCTCGCAGCGGTTCACGCCGCGTGACTCGGGGCTGTACGAGAGAGAGAGACAGGGACGAAAGATCAACAGCGGCGACTGCAGCGTGCGAGCTGGCCGAGAGCGTCCTTGGGCCTTGCCACTCTTCTGCTTGCCGGCCGGATGCACATTGCGTTTCGTTTGCGCTCTGGCACCTCCATGTCATTGCGACGCAATGGATGACATTGCGATAGATGGAGTAGTAGAGCTTTCGAATTCACAGTTTCGTCCGATGGCGTCGCATTGATAGATGACAGCAAAATATAAGTCAGCTACATATATAATGTTTTTGGCTCGTCATAGCGTGAAGTACATTTAACTTTCTCTTACAAACTATGTTAGCTTCAGTGGTGTCGTGCGTGTGCCCCGCCGCGGTGGTCTAGTGGCTAAGGTACTCGGCTGCTGACCCGCAGGGCGCGGGTTCGTATCCCGGCTGCGGCGGCTGCATTTCCGATGGAGGCGGAAATGTTGTAGGCCCGTGTGCTCAGATTTGGGTGCACGTTAAAGAACCCCAGGTGGTCTAAATTTCCGGAGCCCTCCACTACGGCGTCTCTCATAATCATATAGTGGTTTTGGGACGTTAAACCCCACATATCAATCAATCAGTGGTGTCGTGCACACATGGGCATACCTTCACATATTTCACTCTATGACCACAAACACTCGCTCTCAGTTCACTGTTGGTATGAGGAGCGCAGCCAGTGTAGAGTGAACGCTTCGGGCTGCCTCCCGCTGCACAAAATCTCTGGAACTGGAGATTACGCAACCCCTACCAGCGCTGGAACACATGGCGCCTAATATGAAACGTAGGAGAGGTATACTTGCACCCTTTTCTGCACCCTGGAAATCCAAACTGCGATATGTAGGCACGTCCCTTGATGCTGCATTCGGGATGGGTGCATACTGGACATTGTTGAGAAAGCTGAGCCACGTCTATTTGCGCCTAATAAAAAAGAAAGAATGATATGTGGGGTTTAACGTCCCAAAACCACCATATATTTATGGGAGACGCTAAATAAGAAAGAAAGAAAGAAAGAAAGAAAGAAAGATAGAGAGAGAAAGAAAGAAAGAAAGAAAGAAAGAAAGAAAGAAGAAGAAGAAAGAAAGAAAGAAAGAAAGAAAGAAAGAAGAAGGAAGGAAAGAAAGAAAGAAAGCGACGTCAGGCGGAATTGTATGCATCGAGGAACCCAGATCTACCACGTAGCCGTGCACATGCCAACCATAGAGCAGCAAAGGCGCATATGCACAAAAAGCAGCTTTCTCGACTGCGGTGGCGTGAATGGTGTGAGAAACTTGGATCTGGCATGAGAAACAGAGTCCTTTGGCGTACGTTCCGGTCGATGGAGTACGGTCACAAGCAACCTGACCCTGCAGCGAGCGTTAGGTTATCGGTGCAAAGTTCGTCACAAGAATTAGCAGAGCAGGCTGCAAGAGCATTTTTCCCGAAGTATGACAGAGAATCTTCTATAATCTGGCCCGAAATCGACAAGCTTGACCCAACTGTTAAATCCGATATATCCAGTTCTTTCGGCATGACCGAACTAATAGCGGCTATTGAAACTTCTCACAAAGGAACAACGCCTGGTCATGAAGTTATTCCTTACGAAGTTTTCAAGAACACGGAAGGTGAAGCCCTTGATGCACTTCTGCATAAAAAAAGGGGAGAATGGGGATGTCACATCTGATTGAAAACACGCAGTTGACATCCCGATTCTAAAACCAGGAAAGGCTAGAAATAACATGCAATTCTTACGCCCAATTTCATTGACTGCTACTGCCTGCAATCTTACTGAAAAGATGCTGGCCACACGTGTTTCCTGGCGGATTTATCGACACAATAAGTACCATTCAGCTCAAATCGGGTTCCATTCTCATTTGGGGACTGAAGACAGACTTTCAATCATGTCAGACGATATTTTACAAGTTTATCCACACAGCTAAACAGTACGCACTTTAGTAGAAACGGACGTAACGAAAGCCTACGACAACACATATCATGATGTCATTATATCCAACCTCATCGAGCTTGGAATTCCACCGAAGGTAGTAAGATTTATTTACTGTTTTCTTCACAACCGCACATTTGCGATAAAAGTAGTTATAAAGCATGAAGGCTGCTTCATGTCCAACAGAGGTGTCCCGCAAGAATCCCTTTGAGATCTTCTTCTGTTCAGCATTGCTATACCTCTAACTTAGCAACTACACCGAATTCCAGACGTGAAGTTTCTGATATACGCTGAAGATGTGACTTTGTGGTCTGGGCATAAATACGTCTCAAGACAAGCACGACAGCTTATGAAAGCCCTTTATTTACTTTATAACTGCACTCGGAACTCAGGGTTAGACAAGTTCCCCCAGAAATCAAGCTATGTTCAGGTGGCTAACAAGGCAACACGTAGAAAAGTCAAGCAGTGCCCCTCTACATTTACACTAGGTGCAGTGACCATTCCTGAGGCTTTGGAGGTCCGCATACTAGGCCTCGATATTCACCAGTCCGGCAGTAGTGTGCACTGGCCCCACAAAGTCACACAAAGTTCCACAAAAACGCTTCATCTGATTCTCTGCAATGCATCAAAAGCATCTGGAGCTTGTACAGGTGTAGCTCGACAGCTCGTCTTCAAAGTTCTGCAGCCAAAAATCCTATAGCAGGCGCAATTTCAATGGTTAAATTTCGCATAGCCGGCACTGTTGGAGACTATAATCGTGATGCTATGCGCACAATAACAGCGTTACCTCGCATCACTCTCATACCATCTTCAACAGGAGCACGTCCAGCTAAACATAATCACAGAGCCAATTTCTCAAAGAGAAAAAAAAAAACTCATGAAATCAGAAATAAGCTTGTTCCAGTTAGTTGTTGTTGCGTTGCTTGTTCACTTTCAACGGGGCTCTCGCACTGACAACCAGCCCGAGTCTATGCCTCTGTGGGAATTCATGGCCATCACATCTAATAGGATAACAAAGCTACCGTGCTCACCGATACATCAGCTACAATTTAGGAACTCTCCATCATCAAAGCCCCATGCGCTAATACCTGCAAAGTATATACAGATGCTGCAATCCTACAAGACGGCGGAAGGACATCATTCCTGAGTACTACGCACAATTTCTTTCAGTGGTCACCAGTGTTATCTATCTACGGAAGCCGGTGCTCCAGAGATGGAACTTCAAGTCATTCATGACGCAATCCAGGATGACACCTCTAAGCTGCCTACAATTAACCAAAGGGACGTTTCCATGATTCCTTGGGAGTTGTTAAGGAGCTCAAGAAAGTTCACAAGACGATAGAAATCTGTGAGGTGATTCATAGGATGAAGCACAATACGGCTACTTGCGTCAAGTTAATTGAATTCAAGGTCATGCTGTGAACCCACACAACACCACTGTTGACCAGCAGGCGCCCTGCACTCCAGATATAGACCTTTCAGCTATTTCCTTTCCACCTCAGCTCCTAAACTGACTCCATACCAGCAAAAATGTTCTCCGGCAGGATACACGTGCTCTTATTCCACCGTGTGTCTGCTCTCTCCCCGCTCACATTACTATTGGCTGAGGAAGTTGTACTTAGGAGGATTCGGCAGGGGTGGCCCTTATACCGGCCGTTATATCATCATGGAACTGGTCGCAACCACCAGTGGTCCGTATTGTACCACTCCAGTGATGCAAGCAGATGCATTCCAACCTACATGTCAAGGGTTACAGCCGAAGAAAGCTGCTGTCGCCTCCTTCAAGCCGGCCTTCGCTGCAGCGACTGAACCAGTTACAACCGCTGGATACACGACAACACATTCTACAAGGCACTACTTCATTTAATACACAACACTGGCCTAACGGCGGAGATTTATTACACATGTACGCAAAAAAAATATGCCTTAAGGTCAATCTTTGTCGCAATGAAGAAAGGGTCATGCATAGCTGCGTATCAGCAAGTTAGCAGAGAGAGACAAAAGGGGGATCAAAGAATAAAAATGAAAATTACCCATCCCCTATCACACTTTTCTTAACGTTCAGTCTTAGCTTATCGCTTCCCTTGGTGACTTCGCCGTGGCTATAGAATATACAAGGTGTATAAAATGAGCTCTAAAAAGTCGAAAGTAAAAAAAAAAATTGGAATATTTGCTACAGGCCTTCATAATTATCTTATACGTAGCGCCCGACACGTTAGGAATAATATGAACATCAATTGAAGCTATATTTGACTTAAATAAACCGATACATACGGTCAAATCAAATGGTGCAACAGAATTCTTTCTATTTCGCTGAGCGTTTGCGTAACGCACCTTGCTCGTCTTTGTGCTTTTTTGGGTGTTTCACTGCATTTGTGTGGTCTATCACCCAATTCATCGCGGTGATGCATGTTCAACCTCATGGGGTGCCGTACGAGTCTGCTTCGACGCATGGAACTGCTTCGAGGAAGCGAGGAAACGCGTCTAGTGAGAGTGAGGACGCTCAGCTGTACTCCGCATTAAGTGACGAGTCCTCGGATGACGGCTTCCAACTCGTCCTATACCGCAAGGCTAAACGACAGATCGTCAATGCATCTCCGGCATCAAGCATGGTCACCGTGAAAACTGCCCCTCAGCAATGACCTCACTCCATCCTGTTTGTGCCACTGAACGCTACCGACAGTCTACGTGGGCTGAACAGGCAAGCACTCTATCTGCATCTTGAGAATACTGCACCAAATGATATAAAAAAATACTACTAAACGGAAGAAGGAACATCTTCATCAACGTGCCGAACCCTTGTGCGCTGAACGTGTTTCAGAAAGTAACGCAGCTGGGTAATATCAGAGTCAAGTCTATATTACTCAATGATAGCAGCACTTCAACAGGAGTCATTTACGACATCGACACCTAAATTTCAAATGCGGATCTTCCAGTGCTGATAAAACCGGCTAATGAAGATAACATCATTGTGAATGTCGGCCGCCTTGGTAACACACGTTGTATGAGAAGTACTACGTTCAAAGGGGACTGTCTCTCCTCCCATGTGAAGGTTGGCCACTTTCATCACCAGGTCCAACCATTCATTTCAAAACCTATGCAATTTCATAACTGCCAGAACATTGGCCATGCGCAGGATGCGTGCAGGAACTCTGCAGTGTGCCCCCGACGCTCAGAACCACACTCCGAAGACAACTGCAGCGCAACCATACTGAAGTGCCCTAATTATCAAGGTGCTCACAGTGCATCTTCCAAAGACTACCCGCGCATAAAGGAGTTTTCTATTCTTAGACAAATAGTGCGAGACAGCTCTACTCACAAAGAGGTCACTGAAAAAGTCCGGCAAAGACGACGACGTCACCGTCGAAGGTCTTCGCGAAGAACTAAGTCAACTACAAGAAGTCAACGCGTCTGGGAATGGCGCCCGCTGCAGTGTACACAGCGGCGAACGCAGACGATAGAAGAGAGAAAACGAGCAGACCTCTTTCTGCTAAAGAGTGGCCGCCACATACGCGCACGCGACTTGTGGAAGAACCACAACAGAAGCCGCCTCCATCAGAACAAGCTGCGATAACAGAGGAGCAGCGGAACTTGGATATGCAAGTGATTGCTCTTCTATGACCCTTAATAATGCCGTTTGCACGGTGTTAAACTACATGCACACAACGTCAGCCTGAAGTGCGCTTCAAGTACTGGATGCACTGAGTCCAGTAATGGCAGCTCTTGAATGGATAATGGCTCACCAGCCACTGTCTTTCAGGGAAGAGGTCAGAAAAGCAACAATTTCTCAGTGGAATGCATAAGGACTGACATCACGCATTGCACATTTCCGTCGGATTGTTTTCTTTATTATGTTTTCCTTTATCGTTATCTGCGAGCCAAATTTATCGAGCGCTATCAGACTCTCCGGATACGAATCATTTATGTCGGCTTGTTTTAGTGGAAGCAGCAATGTCCTGCTATTTATTCACCATAACCTGACTTATATTCGTCATTCTGTACCACCTGAAAATGATAAACCATATGTATGTTTCACATAAAGAACAACGTCAATAACGAGGAACTTCTTGTCCCTTGTTATTGGCGCTGTTTTTATGTGAATGATATCGTACCAACTCGCCCAAGCGACCACGCTAGCGATATGTATGCTTAACAGTGAAAAAACAAGGTCTTGCTGTCACTATTGTCGGTGCCTGCTTGTCACCATCAAGTATATTTCACCATCAAGTAAAAGTGAATCTAGAAGACTAGGATTCACTTTTACCACGTAGGTCATCATCGGGGACTTCAACGCCCACCATACGCTGTGGGGGAGCCCTAAGATCAGCGCAAAGCGCGGAAGTCTGATAACGTTTTCTTCAGACAACGAGCTGTGGTTCTTAAATTATGGCAGTCCCACATTTTTACGTGGCCATGGATAGAGCAGCTGCCTCGACTTGGCTTTTGTCTCTCTAAGTCTCGACAGATGCGCTGGATGGTTAGTGGACATAAAAACACATGGGAGCGACCCTATTCCCACGTATGTCAAGGTCAGAGGATTATCACCTTGCAGGGTACGCGACACTATCCAAAGAGTGGACTCGACCAAGCTTGAATATCTCATGGAAGAACGCTGTCAAGAAAACACCTCAATTGACTTAGAAGAGGTGATGAAGTCCACAGTGCAAGACACGATGTGAACGCTAACATGTTCTTCGAGAGTAACTGAATTTGACGAACTAAAATGACTTCGGGCTCTCCGATGGCGTGTAAAACGAAGGTACCAACGCATCAAAGGAATCGACTATTTACGAACCACTAGACGTCTTCAGAAGAAGATACAACGCCGCATAGACAAGCTAAAGTCACAACGTTGGGTTGCCTTCTGCACATCGTTAGATCTCCGACACCCTTTATCATACTTGTGGAGGACAGTAAGAGGGTTCCGGACAGTTCCCATTCAGTGGTCTCCATTCAAGGCTATAGCCCTCTTTCAACAGAGATTGGAGGTCGACGCGGCAGAAGAGTTCTGTGCCAAATTATCTGGTCAGCTCGCAGATCTTAACATCTTCACGCACTCACGTGGCGGCACGATATCACACGATCACCGTATGGACCAACTTTTTTCAATTCATGAGCTTAAAACAGCACTGGCTTTGCGTAGACGGACATTAGCACCCAGGCCTGATGGAATAATCTACAGAGCACTGTGTCACCTTGGTGAGTGTGCGGGAAGTTCCCTTCGCGAGATAAACAATGATTCGTGGCGAGAGGGCACACTCCCAGTTAATTGAAAGACTAGCCGTTTATTTTCATTACTGAAGCCTGGAAAGTCACCAATGGTGCTCACATCGTTCCGCCCGAGTGCACTGGCTAGTTGCTTGGGCACAGTCATGGAGAGGATGGTACTACGACGGCTAGAGTGGTACCTGGAGCATCACAACATATACCTAGACGCTATGAGGGGTTTTTGCCGTGACCTATCATCAATGGATAGCATCATAGACCTTATATATAGCATCACAGATAGCATCCCAGTCACTGCGGAATCATAGGCAATGAACAGGACGATCAAGCTGCCAACTCAGCCCACGCAGAATACCATGAACTGCTACTACCACTTTCTTGGACAGATGCTGCACGAAAGGTCCACTGACTTACTCGCCAGCAAACCGCGTCACGATGGAATCAGCCCCACTTCAAGCATGACCGACTGTACTCGCTTGACATTACGTCAAGTCTTCAAGTCCCGTCGAGGCTTTACCAAGCAGACCAGACCATTTTATGTAGGATGTGGTTGGGCGTTGCGTTTACCAACGCCAGCGCTTTCCGCATTGGAATGGCCGACACCGCAGCCTGTGGCCACTGTGGCAAACAAAAAGACATCTGACATATCTTTTTTGATTGCCTAGAGTATAGTAGACAACGACTATGTCTCTGGAAGACACTCAGCAAAAGTTATATTCAACCTATGTTGGAGGAAAGAATTTAACAATATCGACAAGATGCAACTTCACAGAAGAAGGCCCTGAAAGCGCTGCTGCACTTCTTGCGATCGACCATCCTTTCTGAACGGTTGTAGCCAGAACGCCCTTCCTGTGTGTGTTTTCATGTTCTCATGAGTGCGCGTGCGTTTTTTAAAGACAATAGTTTTTACTAGAGACCTTCATCGCAAGAATTTTGTCTGTCTGTCGGTACACTTGTCTGTTTGTCTACCCTTAACTGTGTTTTAAAAGGCACTAGACGATACCCCGAACGACCTACCCCATTCGCAGCGGCCACCAATATTGCTCAAGGTTCAGCGTTCATGCTTGTGCATTTGTCAATTAAAAAACAATTATTACGCAATCTGAGGCACCATAACAACACGTCAATATTCTGCATGTGTGTTTTCTACTAGAAAAGGCTTACATAAGCGATTCTAAGGACCGTAGCGTTTATCACGCTGTGCTTACCATGCAACGCTTGCACGAAAAGGCAAGTGTTCCCAACGTTTTGCTAACACGACACGGTGGTGGCACCTACCCGTCGCCTTGCATTCTACACCTTATCATCTCTGAGACGGGCGCTCGCCGTGCGCTTCGTTTTCTAAGATAACTGCCAGATAGCGCTCATGCCTCACGTGTGACGTGACTTGATGCACTTGTTCGCCTTCGCTGCACGCTAGAGGCACTCTAACGCAGCGCCTCCAGAATACCATTCACCAATTTTCTTGCACAAAACATAAAATAAACGTATTGTTCACTCTCTCCAGGCGGAAGATTATCGTCTTTCGACGACATTTGCAGTGTAACATGCAGATACGTGACCATTTTTTTTTCTTTGCTCTCTATCTACCCCCTCTTCCTTTCCTCTATTTCCCCACCACCAGTGCTGGGTAGCAAACCAGATGCCAATATTTGGTTAACCTCCCGGCCTTCCATTTTCTCTATCTCTCTCTCTAAAAACTCGGTGTTTTGTAATTATTGCAGAGCAAAAAAAATAACCAAATTCACCGGCGAAACCGAAACCAGAGCGCCAATGAATGCAACCAGCAGACTAACGGAATAACGACATTGTTCCCGACAATGACTACCGTTGCGATATTTTTTCTGCATGTGGCAACCTCCCTGCGTGATGTGTGCTATAATCGCAAGTACAGCACGTACTCCAGTCAAGTCAGGTCAGTCGATGGCTGATATAACGATACTCGCTCATTGCGGATGTCTCGAAAGAATATGGGAATTGTGCTCTTCCGCGTTTTCGTTTCACTGGCAAAATTGATCAAATTGTATTACTCTTAAAGTTATTTGTAGCCTTTTCTTGTGAATTTTGAATTGACAATAGGCTCCATCCCGAATGAATAAACAGCGCGAAAGACTCGTCCTCTTCTTGTCCTTATTGTCTGTCATGCTGTTTATTGGTTCGAGGTGGAAGCACTCCAACATGTTCAGCTAAGCGTCCTGATGTCGATGTAGGCTCTTCGCAAAAAAAGCTTCCATTCATTCATTTGACCTAACAGTCAGTATCCCCTGATTAAAATGTTAGTTTAATTTCTCTCATAAAATGTGTGAATTTATGCATCTAGTAATCCTAAAGGACCACTAAACAGCATCCGGATATATGAAAAACGAGTGCGTTATTCCCTCCAGGCGTCCGCCTAGGTGCTTCAGTGGTCATCGAGCTGGGCTGCTGACCAGAAGGTCTCGGGTTCGATCCCGGCCGTGATGGTCGCATTTGGATGGTAGAGGTCCGTGCTTGTGAAATCCACGTCAGATGCACACAAGAAGGTCAAAATTTCCGGGGCCCTTCACTACGGCGTCTCTCATAATCATATGGTGGTTTTGGGACGTAAAACCTCACATATGTTGATTATTCTCGCCCAGCGTTTCCCGTCTTATGGGCACAACTCATGATGTCCTAGCCTCTCCACGTCACGTCAAGATGAAATGAGTTCTCTATTAGTCAATATAGGATAAATAATTGTCGGGAATTGCCGCCTACCTTGCTTCCCCATGCAGTCACACACCCGTTCTACCTTATCGTACATGTGTATAGCGCCCGACGAAGTTAAATCCCTTTGTTCACCACGTTTGCGGCAGTGCAAGCGGAGGTATAGCAGCGTGCAGCCATACAGAGCGAAATCCTGACTGGCCCAACGCTTATTGCGGAGATTGCACCAGTGTACTGAAGAAATAAGTGGCGAAGAGAATATAGCCCTTGCAGGGAAGACGAGAAAAAAACTGCTTTCTCGCTTTTGAACTCGGTGTGGTTTAGGGGCCCATTAAGGTGCCTTCCACTACTGAAAAGGTGAGTATACGAAGGTAGCGGGTAAGGCATTCGCCTTACTTTTGAGAATATTCGGACATATTTCTTTGAGTACCCTGCAATGTTAACCTTTTTATCTATAGCGGGCTCGTAATGGACCCCTGGCAGCCTAGCCCATGGCAGTATCAATAATTTCTGGACAATTAAGTTTTATTCAACTCACCTAAGGTTGTTTGAATTGTTTTCATAAGCTATATGACTGTTTTTGTTTTTCCTTGGTCACGCTAAATTTCTCGCCTAAACTACAGGTAAGCGCATGCGGCATGGTGCTGCTTTGTCGGGCCTTTGTTGGCGTTTTGAATCGATGTCCCAGGGTATTTCTGCACGGTTACCTGAATAAACACATACGTGAAAGGATGGCATCTTACCACGGACATTAATTAAAGGCCTCACTTCCAAGACATGTTTCTTGCACAGCTAGAATCCGCCACACAGGACGCACCCCCTGCCCTATGTAGTGCTTCTTGAGCAACACTATGCAACGTGTATTATGGTAGCGTTGAGGAATCTCTTACTGGAAACGCTCGCAAACATGGAGAAAACCTTTTGCGTGGAGTCAACTCGCCTCCACGACTTGCCTCCGTTACCCTGAAGTGCTGCCATTTGTTCTTGTTCCCGCTTCTATTTTCACATAACTGCATGTAATATTTACTGCAGAGGGCAGCAGGGTCGTACGTATGCATGCAAACTGACACCTCATTTTCTCTCAAAGCCAGGAGCTAGAGCAATATATACCGTGTCCAGCCGAGTGCTGCGGCGGCGTGATCTCGCTCGAAATACGCAGTGACAAAAGCGCGCATGTGCGCATGTGCTTCTTTTCTCGATCTAGCAGCAGCTAGATAGGGATCAGAAGCACAAAGAAATCGCTCGACGAGACAACAATGCGTGTCATGAAGTGGAAACTCGTGCTCGCTCGAGAATATGATTGTGCACGGCGACAATAGAATTTCCTCGGTGTAAAACGCGTACCTGTCTTATAGCTCTTATTCTTTCTTTTTTGTTGGACCTGCCCAGTGCATTTCCTATAGTTTGTCTCCGCACCACACTTTTCTTGAGGCGAGCAGAACGATCTGGCTGATCTTGTCCGCTACTTATACACTCTTTTTGCTTGTTTGTTGGTTTGTCTGCTTTGCTTACGTGTTTGCATAACTATGCATCGCGGTGTTGCGCTGTTTTAATGGTTCTCTCTATTTACTATTACTGTGTACAGACTTGGCCTTTCATGCGATCGAGCATGATCGTGCTCATGTCGATTCCGCATTTTGTTCCTTTGGAAAATGCATTCACGCGTTTGCTGTGCATGTTCCCATAAAAGTGAACTGTACACACTGTCCGCATACCCTTACCGCCAAGAGAACACTAGCATAAAACAGTAAAAAAACAAAAATTACGTTATAATGACGCACTTTTTTGCGTTTGCTTAAGAAGGTTGAAGCTGTAGACAAAAGTCCATCCCTTGTGCTAAGTGTATAATTCTGAAAATTTGAAGACCTTAATTACAACAACAAAAGAAAATGAACGCATTAGCAAATCTTTGCATGCTTAATCTTGCTATTTATTATACAACCTTACTTTGTGTAGTTGTCAAGTAATTTTATAATGCAGTAAATTCTTCGTCTTCGTGAGGACATCCTCATGCATATTTGGTAGCTCTCCGAAGTGCGAGCTCAATGCGTTCTGCAGGCTCCAAGCTGACATGTGGCATACACCGAGGCAATCTATACGAGCGTTCCAGTGGGCACGCAATGTGCAGAGAAGTGCACGGTATCAGTCCTTCTTTTCCCCTTCGTATTCACACTTCTCAACTTCTGAGGTCTTGCTGTTTATTTATTTATTGCGCTGGATTCAGGTGAAACCTGAATCTAACGCCTCCTTTAGCTTTATTTGCGGGGAATTATTTCGTGTTTTGGAGGGTTCTTCTTAATATTCACTAAACCTATCAGTGACTACTCAGAGCAAAATAACTGCAACTGAGCTGTGACTGTAGCTGCCACAACTGGAAAGAAGAACTTAGTGAGTCTGTTGCGGCGTGCAAACTGACGCTGCACAAACTTTAGGCGGTTGGAATGAACACATCTGTACATCTCCCCTGGATTCACGCACGCGTCTAGCTAGTAACAACATTAAGTCAGCCTTAATCTCTGTAATGCAGAATTCTGTTACGAATGTCACGGGCCTGACAACAGGCAAAAAAGAAATTGTTCCACGCTCCACATAGCTCAGTGGTAGAGCGCAGGACGCGTTATTCTAAGGTCACAGGTTCTGTTGCTGCCGGCGGCAAGTTCTAATTTTGTTCAATTTTTTATATTATTATTATTATTATTATTATTATTATTATATACTATTATTATTATTATTATATTAGGATATTATTATTATTATTATTATTATTATTATTATTATTATTATTATTATTATTATTATTATTATTATTATTATTATTATTATTATTATTATTATTGTATTATTATTATTATTATTATTATTATTATAATATTATTATTATTATTATTATTATTATTATTATTATTATTATTATTATATTATTATTATTATTATTATTATTATTATTATTATTATTGTTTTTATTATTATTATATTATTATTATTATTATTATTATTATTGGGGGTGTGCGTCCCGAAATCACCATAGGAGTATGAGGGACGCCTTAGTGGAGGGCTCTGTATACTTCGGCCACCTGGTGTTCTTTAACGTGCACTGACATCGCGCAGTACACGCTCCTCCACCATTTCGCCTTGGTCTAAATGGGATCGTTAACTTTACATTCACGTTTA
The DNA here is from genome assembly GCA_013436015.1 of Rhipicephalus annulatus. Lineage (NCBI taxonomy): Eukaryota > Metazoa > Arthropoda > Arachnida > Ixodida > Ixodidae > Rhipicephalus > Rhipicephalus annulatus. Next base: position 614,053 of record WOVY01010430.1, read on the forward strand.
CTTTACAATTACCTGTAGTAACAAGCCCTATAGGTTCCTTTGCATAATTACCTATTAGTTCTCATTATATTGCATGACAGAGGAAGACTAATTGTCTCTGCGTTATTGTGAGTCCAATTCGCAGCTGCGTCCCCTACATTGTTTCCTGGAATGTTGCAGTGACATGGTATTCATTGAAATGCAGTTATGTGGTTCACTGCACTTGCTTTTGCATGCTCTTTTGAGAGCCTCATATAACGAGGGACGAGTTTCGAGAATTTTCGCTATTGCTTTGTAGCGATGTGAAAGCTGCCGGCGAATTACTAAAAATGGCCCATTTTTTGCATATTTTCTGCACATTTTACGAAGGTCAAAGCAGATAAAATTGCAAACAGTTCCGCAACTATAGAAGACGTCTCTCAAGACATTATCAATGTTTGCTCTATCGCCAATTGCGGAAGGACCAGAAGTGAAAAGGAGGAATTTTTAAGACAAGAACCAACTGTATACACGTAAATATACTGCTGGTATATGTTATAAATCAAGATTAGAGCCACCTGCTGTGCGACTATCATGAACATGTCCCTTTTAGATATTATCCCCTCAACCGATAACTGCATTTTCGGGCTTGGTATCATCCAAGGAGGGTAATTATTATCTGTGTTCATCTTATATCTCAGTAATAATAGTCTATATTCTTGAACAGTGTTGTGTAGTTTACATTTTTTTATTTCGTTAAGTACAAGTACAGATGCTTCTCGTGGGGAGTTAAAATACGGTAAACAAGGCGAAAAGTTTTCGCCGTTCGTATGACGGAAAATGTCGGATGAAAAACTTCAGCGATTATAAGAGAACTTTAGCTTGCCTGTACGACGCTCAGGCACACTCTTAGGCCCATTGACCTCTGAAGATGCTCCTCGGTAATTCAGGATAACCGATGAAAGATAGGTGCAGAATATGCAATTTTTAAAAGACGATAGTCTTTCTTGGGGACTTTCGACGCAAATATTTTGGTCTGTCTGTCTGTCTGTCTGTCTGTCTGTCTGTCTGTCTGTTTGTCCGCCCTTAATGGTATCCTAAACGGCACCAAAGTGGCCAAACAATACTCCGAACGGCCGACCCCATCCACAGTGCCCACCAATATTGCTCAAGATTCAGCGTTCATATTTGTGTAATTGTCGATTGAAAAGCAATTATTGCGCATATCTGAGGCACCTCAACAACACGTCAATATTCTGTATGTGTGTCTGTTACTAGAAAAAGCATACATAAGTAATTCTAAGGACCATAGCGTTTATCACGTTGCGCTTACCAGGCAACGCTTGCACGAAAAGGAAAGTGTTTGAAAAGCTTTGCTAAGACGACATGGTGGTGGTACCTACCCGTCACCTTGCGTTCTACTCCTTATCACTTCCGAGACGGGCGCGCAGGGCGCGCGCGCTTCATGTCCCAAGATAACTGCCAGATAGCGCTCATGTCTCACATGTGACGTGACTTGATGCGCTCGCTCGCCTCCGCTGCACGCTCGACGCAGTGCATCCAGAATACCATTCACCGATTTTCTTGCACAGAACATCAAATAAACGTTTTGTTCGCTTTCTCCAGACGCAAAACTATCGTCTTTCGACGGCATTTACAGTGTGACATGCAGATACGGGGGGGGGGGGGATTTTTTAAAATCCGTAGTCTTTCTTGGGGGCCTTCGACGCAAAAATTTTGGTCTGTCTGTCTGTCTGTCTGTACATTCGTCTGTTTGTCCACTCTTAACGGCACCAGGTACTTGAAATGGCTGACCCCATCCGCAGCGTCCACTAATGTTGCTCAAGATTTAGCGGTCATACTCATGCAATTGTCAATTCATAAGCTATTATAGTGCATGCCTGGGGCACCATAACAACACGTATATATTCTACATGTGCATCGTTTACTAGAAAAGGCATCCATAAGTAATGTTAAGGACCGTAGCACCTATCAGCTGCGCTGACTATGCAACGCCTGCACGAAAAGGCGAGTTTTTCCAACGCTTTGCTAAGACGAGACGGTGGTGGCACCTACCCGTCACCTTGCGTTCTACACCTTATCACCTCCGAGACGAGCGCACATGCTGCGCGCTTCGTTTTCCAAAATAACTGCCAGATAGCGCTCATGTGTCACGTGCGACGTGACTTGATGCGCTCGTTCGCCTCCGCTGCACGCTCGAGGCACTCTAACGCAGCGCCTCCAGAATACCATTCACCGATTTCTTGCGCACAACATTAAATAAATATTTTGTTCACTCTCTCCACACGCAAGACTATCGTCTTTTTGTTTTCTTTTAATCAGTGCATTATGCACTTAAAGTAGTTAAGGGACTGATTGATGCTTCCCGTGCTGCGCTAGTGAATCAGAAAAATATGTTTATAATTGTGTTACCTGCTTTTATAGTGCGTGGACATGAGAAGCCAACGACAGATATCTGTCAATGATAATGCCAAAACAATGTATGTTCTTTCACGAACATCAGCGTTCGCGCTGTCAGTGGAAGTTGAACTTTCTTCATCCGTCGTCCTGAAAGGTGATACATATGTCTTCGCGTATGAAAGACTTACACCTTTGTCCTTCAAAAAATTGACAATATTATCGAGAGCTTCTTGTGCCACTGTTTGAATTTTCTTAATGTCTGATCCTGAGGCCCATATGCAAATGTCATCAGCACGGAGTGAATATATCGCCATCCACATGGCAATTTTTGTGGTAACGCCGTCATTACACAATTGAAGAGCAGTGGACTTGGAATGCTGCTTGTAGAACACCCTGTGTGATGGAATAGTAATTACCTGGGTCAATCACAAAATGAGGGTCATTTGCTAATATTTCATTATCTACATGTCAAAATTAACATTTATTTCCTCCAGGCCATCTGCTCATTGTTAAGCAAGTTATGACTGGCAACGGAGATGACACTGTCCGCGAGAATTATTGCTCCCGCCAGCTAGGAAGTTCGAGCTGTAATTTGATTTTCGCAGGCAAAAGTGTCCTGACTCATCAGCTTCTGAAGTTTATGGGGAGTTGTGCCTAAGTTATAGACTTATAGGGATGAGTGAATAAAAAGTCAGAAAATGATGCCGATATTTTAAAAATTGCTGCATGATTTACACAACTAGGAGCACCGGGGCTGGTACGCATCAAGACTTATGAAATTGATCGACAAATAGACTGAGATAGAGAGCGAGAAAAAATTGAAGAGGAAAGGCAGGGAGTTTAACCAAGATTTGGCTCATTTGGCTACCTTTTACTTGGGTGGGGGAAAGGAGGAATAACTGAAAGGAAGGAATAGAGAAGAAGGCAGAAGAGTAAGAACGAGATGCTTGAAAGGTTAGCCTGGAACTACACGACGTGAACTCGTGCTGTCAGTTCTCAGGCCATCCTGAGATCCGATGGTCCCAAAAAAGCACAAGAAGGATATCGTGGCCTTCAGCATATCTGAGATCATAGGCCAAGGTCCCATGATCTTCTTTTCTGTCAGTGGTCTTGAATCCAGGTGACGAAACTTGGTTTCCAAATCACGTCTTTGAGTCGAGTATGCTGGGCAGTGGCATTTAATGTATTCAAGCGCCTCCTCACAGGCGCGAATGTTGCATGCGACACTGCTGGCCATTCTTATGAGACACGAATATGCATTAGTAAATACCATGACCAACCACAAGTGACACAGCAAGGTGACATCGCGTCATGAGAGCCCAGATGACAAACGAAGGTGCAAATTTGAGTCAATCGCGAATACAGGCGCAGAAAAAACCATGCATATTCCAGTAGAAGCGTCTTGCGGAGAACAAGTAATTTCAGCTGCCGCCCGGCGTCCGTTATCAAGAGTGGTATGGGTGTCCGCTGGTCTTGGTCATGAGCCGATCGGGCAGCTTCATACGCGTGGTAATTGCTGACAATTCTGCTATAACTCAGCAACCATTGAAATATAATATCATGTCTTTCCTCAAGCTCTTCGTAATAGTGGTAGTGCCTTATCACAAACAATTTTTGTTCGTGTAGTTCATGCCATAGAGCGACTCGAAGTGTTTGTAAGGCTGACCTCTAGTTATAAATCATCACCGATAGATAAGGTGGCTGCTGAAGAATGCACATGACGAAACCTTGAAGCCCCGCAGTATCTGCCTCTGTCGATGTCGTGATGTAAGAAAACTTGAATTGTCATACCAGATGGAACAGCCACCACTTCCGTAGAGTTGTTGGAATTAGTGGAGCCATTGGTGCATACATGCATGCCGTCAAAGTAAGTTTTCTCCAACAGACGCAATGACAACTGACCCAGGGCTAGCGGTGACATGCGTGCCGTCTTAACGATTTCAGTAACGAATCATTTCGATTAGCCTACATCTTCGACTGACAGTTTGTAGTTTGTCGAATAGATTTCCCTTTGTTTAACGCTCTAACATTTGCCCCGCCGTGGTGGTCTAGTGGCTAAGGTACTCGGCTGCTCACCCGCAGGTCGCGAGATCAAATCCCGGCTGCAGCGGCTGTATTTCCTATGGAGGCGGAAATGCTGTAGGCCCGTGTGCTCAGATTTGAGTTCACGTTGAAGAGCCCCAGGTGGTCCAAATTTTCGGAGCCCTCCATTTCGGAGTCTCTCATAATCATATAGTGGTTTTAGGGCGTTAAACCTCACATATCAATCAAGTCCTATCTGAAAATCTTTGAATTCGCAAAGTGTGCAGAGTATGTACCAAAAACTCTTACCGACCAACTTAACCGAAGAAAAAATTGCCAGGCGATGAATTCTATGCAGTAGGACTAAAGAAACTGGCGCAGCCCTACGAAAATGCCTTGAAAGTTCACAGTGACTTTGTAGTAAAGTGGACGACGGTTACATTTAAATAAACGCGCCAATAGCACCTGTTAGCAGCAGCACTTTTGTTTGGGCGAGTCGGTGTATACTTGGAGCATAACACACGGCTGCGCTAAAAAACAAGGACAAAAATATATATGCATAGTATGGGCGAAAACGTCCAACTTTATTACGGAATGCCCAATCGAGCCTATATCAACATCAATGGCGTCATCACGTGCTCTCGTTACGCCCCCAACGTGACACTCATATCAGCAGCGAACTCTCTTTGGGTTGTCTTTTCATCTTTCTTTCCAATCGTGGTCATGAAATGGTCGCACAGAAACAATTCGGATATGCAGTGGGTAAAATATATATTATGACCAAATGGGAAAAGGTGGAAGTACACAACGACTACAAACAAACAAATCAAAATTTACAGACCAGGACACTGAATGTCATTCACACTAAGCCGTCTAATAAACGAACCTCTTTTGGGAGCATAGTCATAGAGGCATGCTTACGCATTTCTCATATTTTCTATTAATAAAATAAGCCTCAACAACTTCCCTTTGTAACTTGTTTGATTTGGACAGGAAGACCGTGTCTTCATAGCTTGATCGGTGTGAACGTAGCCACGAGCGAAACGTAGCGAAAACGGGATGCGAATTGAGTGCATTCGACCGACTGGTCAGGCCGACTGGAAACAGAAATTTATTATAGAAACCAACGCGTCTATTCTTAACAGCAGCAATCATATAACTTTCAACGCTTGGTGGTGATTACCTCAGTCCAAGCGAGCCGAGGCCACGCGTCGAAGCGTTGAAGTTAAAGGTGCTGATGGCTGTACATGTTTAAGCTTAACAAAAACAGATAGCCAGCACTGCAACCACAACTCACGTTTCACGAACATTAGGATTTATTTGAAAAAAGCTGTTCTGAGGCCTGCTATGGCTCTGCATGTGGTAGAATGCTTGATCGCCACACAGAATGCTTGGGTTTGATTCCTGCTGATTCCTGTTGGGATTGATTCTTTGCATTCGTCGAGTCAATGCTGCCTATGTCAGGTTTTCGTTAACGATGATGTGTTAAGTTCCCCATGTGTGTTCCTGTAGTACCTGGGTAGATGTTAAGGTTCAGTCACGTGTGGCACATACCCGTATAACAGTTACACATACCCACCCGTGGGTATGTGCCACTGTTTGGCGGGAAGTGTTTGACGACGTACACGACAGGATTCTGACATTATTCATGTATTGATCATATTATCTAACCCGCCCCGCCGCCGTGGTCTAGTGTCTAAGCTACTCGGCTATGCTAACCCACAGGTCGCGGGATTGAATCCTAGATGCGGCGTCTGCATTTTTGATCGTGGCGAAAATGTTGTCGGCCCATGTGCTCCGATTTGGGTACACGTTAAAGAACTTGAAATGGTCGAAATTTCCGGAGCCCTCCACTACGGCATCTCTCATAATCATATGGTAGTTCTGGGACGTTGAACCCCACATGTCAATCAATCATATACGATCTTACCTCCCACGGTAATTTTTAGTCAAGGGGCTGATCACGAGAGCACCTAGACGTACGCGACTAGATAGATAGATGCGATGATAGACGCGAATAGTACTTATAATACGCAAAGAAATGATTCGCATTTAAAAAATTGGTGTAATATTCAAAGATGAAGCGTGTTTTGCAATGATGCTTATGGGTAAAGTTTGAATAGTGGACGATGTAGGCAGGAAAATAACAGGTGTTTGCTTTTAAATTAGGGTTATCATATAGATGATGGTTTATTATATAGATGACATATAGTGGTGACGGGCAGCATGCTAGCCACATGTTTGCTTACATGCAAACAGATTCGGTACTCCGGGCTCGTGGTGGCACCACCCATTTAGTGCTTCGATGTACACCAGCCTAACGAGGGTTGAACATGCGCGCTCATAGGCCAGCATGACATACAATTTAGTAACAATGGTTATTATTTGGACCTGCTTGCCATTTATCAGCAAGTAATGAGAAGAAGCGCTAGTAAATGCGCCTTGGTAGAAGTTCAGAGTTGCCAGATAGAAGCCAAGGCGCTAACTTAAAATTTGCATCATCGTATGGGGTCGTAAAGCAGCCAAGCGGCGTAAAGACAACAACAACAATTCCCGACATGCAATTTCTAAACAACACAGAACTTCACAATACTATAAAAATTGACACTAACAGAAATTAATGCATTGAGTACAAACTGGGAATAACAAACCGAGCAATGTCACGGTAGCCACCTCATTTCGGCGGATCCACACATTCGAAAAACGCTATTTCTTTTTCTTTCCGTGACACAGAAGGCAGACTTCAGCGAGAACCCCACTCTCATTTCATCTGAGCCGCCTATAAGCTGATACTAGTATATAAACGTCTTTACGTTTGTAAGCTACTGCGGTGTGATGAAATTCCGCACAGCAATGAACCTTCCTCCAATCAATTGCCAATAAACTCTTCTTTTGTTTCGTACGTTCTTACATAAAATAATCACGCATATTAAAAGCACAGCATAACATAGTATGGCACCGTCACACATACCAAACAAACTGAGACACACTTGCTGACGAGGACATTTTGAGGAATAATTGCTAAAGCAAGACAATGCAAAAATAATGGCGATAACAATATCAATGTTTACAACAGTAACATAAAGCTACGCAAGCTCGAATTATGTATGTCTTGCCATGACAGTTTAATATAAAAAAGGGACTACGAGAATGCCCTCGAAGTCATTTGAATAGCGCTAAAAAAACATGATGAAAAAAGTTTTCTCTACCCCAGTGAAAGACTCAGGCTACGATTTCAATATTAAAAAACTTTGTTGTATTCATAATCAGGCAAAGTTACGTTCATCTGCGACAAAAAACATCGTCTGCTTATTTCTGATCTGTCCGTCCCAAACAACAAATCTCACAATGGCTCTGCCCGTAAATAGTGTTTGCACATTCGGAAAGAAGCGAATTAAATTCGAAGCCTTCTTTTCTCGCACTTTTTAATTATAAGTCACTCGTATTGGGAGGGCTGACATTGTTTACATAATAACGATTGCTTGTCTATTAAGCAAGAATCAACACAAAACAGTTTGTTCACGTGAGATACTTGTGCGTTCTTCCCGAGATTCATTATTCCGCCAAGTGCGACCGTCAGTCGTACCTTTCCTGAATAATCATTTAAATGCAACCTTGAATAAGGAACTCTAATATGATGGTGAACAACTCGGGTAACTTGGCTTCCCGACAAACACACCCACACACACATGCACACGCACACGCACACGCACACACAAGTAAGCACGCACGCAAAGAGACAGACAGACAGACAGACAGACAGACAGAGATAGATAGATAGATAGATAGATAGATAGATAGATAGATAGATAGATAGATAGATAGATAGATAGATAGATAGATAGATAGATAGATAGATAGATAGATAGATAGATAGATAGATAGATAGATAGATAGATAGATAGATAGATAGATAGATAGATAGATAGATAGATAGATAGATAGATAGATAGATAGATAGATAGATAGATAGATAGATAGATAGATAGATAGATAGATAGATAGATAGATAGATAGATAGATAGATAGATAGATAGATAGATAGATAGATAGATAGCAAAGGCAAACAGGTAGCAGTGTATAAAACTGTGCATCCACATTTTATTTATTTTTACTAAAGCACTGGTACCCACTGGTACCATATGAATCAACTGTAGGTACGGCCCTGTAAGTACCGTTATAGGCATTCCTGGAGTCACTTATGAAACTCGTGTCGCTTAGTGAACTTGTTACACACGTATGCTCTTCTAAATGATGCATGACACTCCCTTCATGCAGTTGCCTTAATCTCTACTGGGTAAATTCGACCATCATTATTAATGGGCGAATGATGACAAATTGAGTCACTTTGTAAGGTTACTACATTTTTCTTAACTTTATTTTATTAGCTATAGTTTGTAATGGTTTTGTAGTAACAGTTACTACCCTTTCCATTACTAACTGCAGTTACTAAAAGGTGAGTAAACATGGTACAGACAGTGAGCACCCAAAGTTAGCAAGTTCTATGTACTACCTTTTTAACAGCGGAGCTGTTTCAGCCTGCCGTAATCTGTCAAACGTTAACAAAACCAAATAAGAAACTTCACGCTGCGATGACATTGTAGTGCGTTGCCTAGCAACCGGCTGCACAGCTGTGCGCCTGCTTCGCTAACCCATAGGCCTCCCAACTTCGGCCAGGGGGCACTACGCCGCACGCGTTGTCCCTTGGTACAGTGTACTTAAAACAGTAGAACAGTGTACTTAAAATAGCATTAAAAACAGATAGTTTTTAGATTTGAGACATTCTTAAACTTTTGTAGTAGCTCGCAATGCAGCAAGAGTGCGCCTGCTTTCTAGGATGACTAAGGAGCAGCGCCCATGGCATGCGAAATGCGAGATAGAAGCTCCGAGGAACACAAAAGAGTTGACTCTTAGGTGAGTTACACGTTTTCGGTGCGCACACTGGGAAAACCAAGCAAGCGTCGCCTGTGCGAGTGATCGGAGCTTTGCCCTCTCTCCGCTAGGGTGGCTAACGGCGCTGCGCTAACTTGAGCCCGCCACCAGCTGAACGATGCGCGTAACCACTCGGTCGCGCCAGAGGTGATGTCATGGTCAATCGTACATGCACAATAGTGCGTGCAATGGTGCCACCACGAAGCCGGGATTCGCTCGCAGGATTTCAAGCTGGACGGTTGTGCCCTCGCGATCTCCGACGTCAGCGTAGCTCCCGCCGACTGGTTCGCCCTCCGCGGTCTCCTGACGCCGTGCAGCTCTCGCATTGTGGCGCCCCGCCCTTGGACTGCTTCGACCGGATCCCCACTTTCCTATCTCCTTCTTTTTTCTCTCGCTTGGCTGTCTTCTTCTCCGTCTATTTTCCTTCTATTCTTTTTATCCCTCCTTCCCCCCACCCCTATAAGGCACTGCGCCGTGTCACCTGAAGGCAGACAGAAATTAGGTGCCTTTTTCCTCTTCATTCTAACCACCACTACCACCAAGCCGGCGCTTGGTGGTGGCACGCGGCGCATCTCCGAGACATAGGCAAACCTAAGAAGGTTGAAACTGCCGATGAAGAAGCAGCTTACTGCGAATCGCATTGCGCTGCCAAGCAGGACTTTTGGACTCGACTCGATTAAAGTATTCTGCGACGCAACACGGCCGAAACGATCAAAGGTGACTATGCTGGACTCAGCTGGAACTTGCATCACTTGGCTAGACTGTCTATTACTTCGCATAACTTGTCATCAATTCCTATAAACTGATATCACTTCGTATGGCTATGACGAGCTATAGGAACCGATCAGCTCTGCTGGACCACTAGCAAATGCTACGCCCGGATTTCTTTTTTAAGAGTGAATGCGTACAGCGGCAGTATGTCTGTTTGTGTTACTTAAACTTCAACTTCCTGCATCCTTATTTAAAGTTTCGGAAAGCGCTTCAAGCCAGTCGCTTCGTGCATGGCAACCGGTGCTTATTGTGACATGGTGGAGCGCTGATCACCGGCGATTTGGGACGGTGATCCCAGCTATAAATGCAGCACTAACTGCTGAACGTCCACATGATATACAAAGTCACGTAAATTATTGGAAATTGGAACTGGAGCATCACAGAATGCCTACATAAAATACATCAGCAACATAGAAAAAAACTTTCGCATTACAATAGCAATGTTTATTTGTATATGTAGACACTAAATGAAAACCTATAGAGCCTAATCCAGGTAACAAAACACAGAGGAGTTACGCAGAATGAACCTCCGACCGTATCGATGTGAGTATAAGCGAATTAACATGAAGCGCAGTACGAAGACGCGCTAATTACCATACTGTTGCTTTATTCAAGGCAATGCTTTCACATGACGTGTAACTCCGTCGTCTTCTCTAAGTACTTCACTGAGTCCCACCACTCTTAAACTCTAATTCCCACAGAAAGAAGAATATTTGACTCGAGCGAGTATAATGTTTCTGCGCAGCGGCTACACATGACGTGCGGTGCTTTTCTGATAAGTTTTCTTATTTGGCTTCGTATTGCGGGAAAGGGACAAAGCAGGCACTTGCCAGGAGAACTAACAACATGAGCTTCATCACTTCGTTTCGCCTAACAAGACGTCACTATGCATACGACACAAGAAGTCAAGTCATCTGGCTCCTGCCGTTATGTCAAACTGACTATAGAAATCAGTCGGCATCATTCCAACTATAGCTGCACTTTTAAATACATACTCTAAATAGGGCCTATTTACTGAAACTGCTTCAATACGCACCCTTCACTCATTTTTATCGGGTTATGATATAAAAGTTTCTTTTTGTAATAGCATCTTTTTGTGATAATGAGATGCGTATGCGTATCTGTTCGGCGCATGGCGTTTTATTTGCCTTCAATATTTTCTTTTTTATTTCCTTTCTGTTATGTTTCATTGCCTTCATAGTACTCTCTTGGCCTAAATTATAAACTTATGTTCTATAGATTACAATATTTTCTAATGAGATTGTGCTTTTTCTTTCCTTTTACCCCCCCCCCCTTTATTCTTCTGAATGACTGTGTCTCATTAGGTATGATGTTTCTTAAAGAATCAAATATTTTGTTGTTTAACCTAGTTTTTACTACATGTTACCTCTACATATATTAGTGCACTGAATTCAAACGTTAAATATCCAGCAAAGTTTTTTTTTCTACTTGACTGTTTGGCGGTAGTCTTTGTAGGGGCTGTAGCTTTGTCGAGCCACAGTACTGTGGCTTTTTTTTCGCTACCCCCATAATTCTCAAGGAGCAATAAAAGCTTATTTATTTATTTATTTATTTACTTATTGATTGACTGCAAGACCGGCGGCGCAAGTATACGTAATGAATAACCAACAACTAGCCCGATTCATCGCTGTGCTAAACTTTCTGGACTACCTGCTTTGTTCACTGCCGTGTGCGACAGGGCCACGGCAGACGATTGCCTAGCCAGCTAGTTGGTCTGTGTATGGACAGAGGGTGAAAAACAAGCCGTCATTCTTCGCTCCCTCAAGCATGTTGAGGAAGCCCAGAGGTTCCTTAATAATCCGCAATACCACACAGAGAGAGAGAAAGAAATAAAACTTAAGTGAAATGCAGGGAGGTTAACCAGCGGAAGCCAAGAGAATCTTTAATATTCCGCAGTACCACAGAGAAAGAAAGAAAGAAAGAAAGAAAGAAAGAAAGAAAGAAAGAAAGAAAGAAAGAAAGAAAGAAAGAAAGAAAGAAAGAAAGAAAGAAAGAAAGAAAGGTGAAAGGCAGGGAGGTTAAGCAGCGGATAATTTCCGCTCTGCTACCCTTTCCTGGGAAAGGGATAAGGAGTGAGAAAAAGGTACGGAGTAAAAATGAAAAAAGTTATGGATAAATAAAAAAAAAACGCGCCCGCACTCAAGCACCATAGCATCATAGTCGTTTAGCGAGTCCGGTTGACCGCAGAAACTTCAGCATCGCCTTCGTCGCTTTCTGGTTGCAAGCTCGAACGTACCGGCCCTCCGAAAGTGTCTGCTCGGAAAGCTGCCGGTCATTGCCATGGGCCTCGCTAAAGTGGCCGAAAGCTGTTGTCTCCGGGAGCTGCAATGAGGACAGTCACAAAGGACGCGTGCAATGGCTTCATCGCTGCCATGGGGATCACAAGCAGCACTATTTGCCCATCCGATTCAGCATTGGCTTGGAGTGTCGTTCGCGAACGTCAGTACTTCAGTGCTCCTTATTATTATGAGGCGTTTTACGTCTCTGAACATCGATATGATTATGAGAGGTGCCGTAGTGGAGGGCTAGGGAAAGTTAGATTATCTGGCGTTTTTTTAACGCGCACTGACATTGTACAAGTACACGGGCTTCTGGCATTTCTCCTCCACCGAAAAGCGACCCCTGTGGTCGGAATCAAATCCGTAATCTTTGTGTCTGCAGCCGGGCGCCATAACCCCTACTCTATCGCAGGAAACCCCGCAGTACTCCAAAATGGTGGTCTTTATGATCATATTGTGATATATTGTCAAGTAAAATGCCATAATTTTATTCAATATTCTCCTTCAATTGCACCGTTCACTCTGCGTGAAAGGCCTAGTTTTCTACACCACGAAAGGTGAGGAGCACATGGGCATCTGCCCAATATATAAAGAAGACATATTATGTTTTCTTTTTTTTTTTTGTCCTCTCTGCGGGCACATGCCGTCCACACCGTCACCCGAAAGGGCATGCCGAGCCGGTATACACTTGACCCACAAATGAAATTTTAACACCTTTCTGCGGCAAGAGCTGCCATGCTAGGTCGCTTCGCCGGAATGTCGTCGCATTATAGACGCATCGGTTGGCGCACCTCGCCTATCCTCCTAGTTGCTGGTACACTACTACGATGTAGTAAATTATATGCGGCCTCTGCGCAAGTGCGAAAGGGTTGAGTGCTCGCCACATGCAGCGGGGAAGATAAGCCACCTTCAGAAAACGTTATTTGAAGTCCTTGACCTAAGCCCAGTTGCACAAACCAGACAGCTCTTTACTCCACACACTGTGTACATGCAATCCTCCCGTCTGTCGTCATCCTCATCCTTAGTTTCTCTTTTTCAGTCCGTTCTGCGAGCCTATAGAGTAGTTCGATATGGCACGTGGGCTCGGACCGGCCGCTCGGCAGCCTTCGTTTACGATGAATTCTTCCCATTTCTCTTCCGCTTGTCTGCATATTAAAAGGAAATAATCTGACTGCACGTTGACGAAGTCGGCCGAAGCCCACAGACCACTCTCGGTTACGCTGCCCAGCGGCACAGTTAATATGGGCGATGTGCTTTATCTTCTGTAAACTTCTCAGTTTGTAGCTTATTTTATTCCCCTTCACTGAATACCGCGCTATGTGCACAGCGTGATGCCACCCCGGCGCAATTATGAATCCGGTCAGGAACAGCATTCCCTAGCGCTGTGAACCACTTGAGCATATACGTAGTTCACTGAGGCACCGCTTTTAAATTGATTCCAGTGTGCCTTCCATCTTCTCGTTTCATTTTGAGGGAAATGCACGCATCGACCGGAATTTAAAAAGGAACGCGCGCCGTTTCCAGCGCCTTCTCGCTTCACACGAATCGTATTATACACCAAGTCCACGGGGAAAAGCGATGACGGCAAACTTTCCAGCTAGTACGATAATAATGCGGGCTTCAACCTGGCCGACAGGCTTTAAGCGCCAAACTAGTACGAGTTTGCATGACTTGGTTAAATGCCTTTTGTGTGCTCTTGGAAACCCGGCTGCGGTGCTTCGAAATTAGCAAACGGTATCATATTGAGCGCATGTGCACGGTTTGAGTTGAGTACGCTCGATTTGATCACACACTCTTTTAGTCATCGTGGCATTGGGGAGCGCTTTGTTAAGATAAGCCACCTCCAGTGCTGCGGCCACGTCAGTGTAACTATAGTCGGTGACAAGCTAAGAATAAAAAATAAAGTGTACCACTATTCATTAGTTCATGTGCGTCCAACTAGTTGCCCTTTCCTATGACGTAATGGTTAGGACAAACCAATAAAAAATTAGATTCTTATCCATACATACACATCATCACCCTCTCCCATCGTCATTTGATGCAATTGAAGTGTTTTATTTGGCCGCGTTTGGCGTGCAACGAAGCGGCAGCAGCTCGGGGTGTTTTTCAACGCTTTATCGCATTCCGTCATTTCCGCAACGTGAAGTAGCATCACGGCGGAAGCATAGAAAATAAGGGCAATGTGGCTTCGTTGGCGGAGCCTGTATTTATTATTTAGCTGTCACCGACTGTAGCATGTATACCACAGCCAACTGCACATTATGGGCCGCTTTGTGTAATCCACGTGTGCTTTATTCGATGAACGATGATCAACCTTTGTTTCCGTTTTATATTATCTTTTCTTTTTTTTGCACAGTTGTTTATAATTTATACCATATCGAAGAAGTTCAAAAAGAAGCTATCGCACTATAAAAACCTACACAACAGACAAAAAAAGAAACGCAACATTACCCTTTTATCGTCAAACCCATCATTTTACCCTTGCTTGCCCACCATTTCTCAAACATTTGATCTTTTTTCTTACTTAGTTTATCGCCCAAATACTTGATTCATGCTACATCTTCTGTTGCGTCTGCGGGCCATATTTTAGTCTATGAATTTTCATATACGCTTGTTTTGTTTTTAAAAATAGTTTTTACGAGCAAGACGATAAAGTGTTAGATTATAGATCTGTACGTCCTCATCTCTATAGGCGACATTACCACAACCTTGATTGATATGTAGGGCTTAACATCCCAAAGCCACCATATGATTATGAGAGACACTGTAGTGGAGGACTCCGGAAATTTCGACCATACATTACCAAAACATCATCTTGTAAACAACCTGTATACGAAACGCATCATATAACACTCATACACTACAGTGTCAGTCATTCTAACTTCGAGGGGGACATCACCCTTTCGGAGTCTGTACGGAACACAAGAACTGGCGGTATATTTCCAAAATTTCGGCTTACATGGTGGCCGTGATGCTGTCTTTTTTTGTCCACTTTCCTACCATATATTTGGAATGTTCTAGCTTCTAGGTCAAACAGGTGTATATTTTGCAGTCGAACCTACTTATAACAACACCGGTTCAACAATACTCGTATGTCACTTACAAGCTTATCACTGTATCCTCAACTAACCGACTTACAACAATGCCACTGTGCCGCATTGCCGGATCTAATGCAACGTGAAATTCATGAGAAGCAAAAGAGAAGAACAGGATAAATTGGAGCGGCTACTCCCTCAATCATCTGTGGTTATCAGTAAAAGTATGTCACCTCTCCCGACCATTAGCAGCTCTTTAGGATTTCGAGTATTCACCACACTATAAAAATCTTTGCATAGCGCTAAAATTAACCTTTAGAATTCACTACGAATGCAAAGTAAAATCATACGTACTCACTCACGTCTGTACTCATATACTAACGCTCCAAGCTACTCACTCACATTCATGTTGAAATATTGATGCCAAGTTGGGTAATAATTGTCCTCCTGAAGAGGCTATTACATGTCTCAAAAAGGAGTAAAAGTGACGATGGGTACGCCATTTATCGCTTGGTCGGACCCTTTCTTGCTGGGCCGCGAATAGGCTCCAGTGGCCACTCCTAATGTAGTATATTTCTCTATGGGGACGTGGTCTACAACCCCGAAGACCAAGTTTGGATGTGGACGCCCGTTCACCGCCTAGGTATCAGCGAAAAGCTACTTAGCTGGTATTTCAGCCCATACAAAGGGCTACGCCGCGTCAGTAACGTTAACTACGAAGTGGTCCGGGACTCAACAACCGCAGGCACGGACCAGCACACGGCCAAGACCGGACGTCGTTCATGTTGTGCGAATGAAACCGTTCATTGCGCGTTCGTAACTTTCTTTTTTTTATCATTCGCCCCTCTTTGTGTTCATTTTCGTGTACTTTCCTGCACGTTCGCCCCGCCACGGTGGTCTAGTGGCTAAGGTACTCGGCTGCTGACCCGCAGGGCGCGGTTTCGAATCCCGGCTGCGGCGGCTGCATTTCCGATGGAGGCGGAAATGTTGTAGGCCCATGTGCTCAGATTTGGGTGCACGTTAAAGAACCCCAGGTGGTCTAAATTTCCGGAGCCCTCCACTACGGCGTCTCTCATAATCATATAGTGGTTTTGGGACGTTAAACCCCACGTATCAATCAATTCCTGCACGTTCATTGACTTTTTCTTATTTTAATGATCTTTATTTTCTACTTTCCGTATATCTAAGATTACTATATTTCCTTTTTTTTGCTTCACGTGCCTATGTTATAGCATCGGGACAATGCTATGTCTTTTCCTCGCTTTTATCTTTTTTGTTGTTCTTTTTCGGAAGGGGGGGTAATGCCACCTGCATCTGATTGGTTGGGAGCAAGAGCGGCTCTCACCCTGAAAAAGAAAAGAATATCGCGTGCGTCGTCTTCGCTCGAGATCCAGCCTCGACGGATGCGCTTTTCAAGAGCTGGCTACATCTTGGCTAATTAGAATCCCCTTGCACTTCTGAAGTCTCATGACACTAGATATGTTTATGGCATTTAGCGAGACTAAAGCCGCTGTGCGCCATTCGTTGTTTGCACTTCAGGGAAGCATTTAAATGGCTTAATTCGCGTATGCTTGATGCAGGTCATATTACCGTACAGAGATCCATCTCCTGTTTGTTTTCAATTCACCTTGTTTTCACACCGTTAGAATACTGTTAGCAATTTAGAACCAATTCCATTGCGGTTATTTGAAACCATTGCTGGAAAATTTGTTTATTGTTATCAAACTCTGCACCCATCATTCATCTTAACTTCCTGCCCAGTGGGCTACACATATACGCAGAACCATTTTATAGATCTTTTACAGCGAGAATGAAAGAGTATACGTGCTTGTTTCTCACCTTCTCTTTTTTTTCGCTAATATGCCTGCTTACTTGTCTCCACTGTTCTTTTGGTCTTTCCTTTTCTCTTTGCCTATTCCTTTAGCGAAGAGTAAGAAAAACTTTTTGTTCCGGACAGCCTTCCCACCTTACCATCGTGAACTCCGGAATTCTTCTCCAAAAGCCTAGACGTTGTTAAATAGAGTTAGTATCGTTCTATACGAGGTAATATATGTTCTGTCGGGAACTACAAGAACAGCGACTGTAAGGCATGAGACTGTCTCGAAGTTCACCCATATTAGTCGCAACCGCAATGTTCTCGCCTATCATGCACACAGTGCCTAACAGGACAACCTAAACAGCCAGTGATATATAGGGTGGACAACGAGCGGCAGCCAATTCACGACAGTGATTGCCAGTTCAAAGCCGCCTGCAGCTACAGCATGATGCTATACGCTATGGTTGTCTCAACATATCAGTGAAAGTTGAACCTCGATAAGCGTGCAACCTGAATACCCATAGCAAATCTGTACGCCGTGGAATGATAGGCGTGCACCGCGAGTTTTCTTTCTGTGCCTCAGGACAAAGAGCTATTGCCCTTTTATGTGTGATATTTTTGTCGATGCATATTCAAAAACATTTTAATCTGTGCTGTAAGTAATTTTTTTAATCTGTGTTGTAAGTAATCTTTGTAGTAATCTCTCCTAAACTGCCTCATCAGACACCAACGCTGTAGACAGGGGTATGAGATGGTTCAAACCTCTATAGCGATGCTGCAGCAGGTATCAGCGTCATTTCTTCGCTCAAACACGCGTGTGCTTCCCAACAAAAGTTGTTCATCGGCAAATTCAACAGCCTCATAAGTACAGAGCTGCAGACTAAAGTATAAAATGTGCAAAGCGAATACCAGGCTGCTACATTCGTCACCTAGTCTTACGGACTACGGTGCGGCATGCACACTTGTTTAGTATATAGAAGCTGTACATTCACCACGCATGCAGGCCGCGAAGCCCATCTTCGAAAAGCGGACAAGTGCGTCTGAAGACATATTTCTACATACGAACAAAGCGCGCGCGCGCGTGTGCGTGTGCATGCACACGCACACGTGCTCTGTGTGTGTGTGTGTGTGTGTGTGTGTGCGTGCGCGTGCGTGCGTGCGTGTGTGTGTGTGTGTGTGCGTGCGTGCGTGCGTGCGTGTGTGTGTGTGTGTGTGTGTGTGTGCGTGTGTGTGTGTGTGTGTGTGTGTGTGTTTGTGTGTGTGTGTGGTAGAAGAGAAATAGAAGGGGGAGAAAGGGAGAGAAAAAAGAACACACACACGAAGCCATGGCTCTGAAATTTTGTATCTGTGCATTTTGTAACTGTTTTTTGGAAAATCATGAGGTGTTCGAATACCACATATTAGCCCTCAAACGCTGGAGAGTAACGAATATGAAACCGCTATTTTGTCAAAAGCAGACCTCCCGTTAAACACGAAGGCTAAACGACAGTTCGAAAATGCCCTTGCGAAGAACAGTAAACGCTGCTGATATGCAGACTGCTTTCACCGTCTATCGAAATCTTTCGACAAGATTGCACGCCCTCGTGAATGGAAAACTTTCATAGCCCTGCAGAAAAAAATAGCGGTTCATAGAGAAACTCTTTACAAGCATTTTGAATACAATATTCCCAATGTCCTTGATGTCATTAGTGTAATTGATGCTGCCTCAACTTTAGCCTCATGTTTCACACTGCCAAGGGTTTCTCCATAAATGGCTCGTAATGGGCGCTATACTCCTCGAGGCCGATTTCTTTGTAGAAGACATGTTCGCACTGCTTCAGCGATACAGAGGCCTTGAAGCCAGGGGGGGGGGGATAGAAGGCCCAGGGGGATTAGGCCCACCCTTAACAGGTCAACTATAGTACTGTTACTCGACAAGCGCTGGTGTTTATTACTTTTTGGCAGTAGTAATGTATATCGCGCACATGTACAACTCTAGTATATTTATTTATATATCTTTCTTAAAGGAGCCTTCACCAGCCCTCCTTCAAAGACGAGGGAGTGGCTTGCTCATCTCCTTCTGTGTACCTTTCGAAAAGGCGATCAATGTATCCTCTGGCCCCTTATTTCGTAAGAGCACGAATATACTGAACCGTTCTAATCGCAAATAACATGGTCACACCATGGCATCAAAGATCAAGAAATCTTGTGTAAACCCATCACTTTCCAAAAATCGTTCTTTCTTCGAGCAGTACGTGGTTAGAACGCGCTGCTCGACTAAGTGAAGCTGTATCATCCACAATAGTTCCTTCATTCTTGAATATGATAGCAAATCTGCCAGCCATCACTTGATTGATTTGCTGCCGTTTGCAACGTTTCTAAGTTACAATTCCTCTGGATCTTTTTTTTTTATCTCGCCGACGCACTGTCATTTTATAGTCTTTTCTGTTGTTCTCTTGCATTGGAAAATGTAATATCAAATATATATGTAACTCACTCCTGCCTACGACTTCGCTAGAAGTAGGGAGTATTGACTAAATAAATAAATATGTTAACAAAGTAGGGGTGTTGTATGCGTCGAGAAAGTTTCAGATGTTGCTCGGCGAAAGACTATTTATCAAGCAGGTCTGGCTACCGGCGAGCACGTGTGTGAGCGACAAAGTCCCCCATCATCGTAGTATTCTTCCGTAACAGCAGAAAGTCTGTCATTCACACTCAGTACAATAAATTTCCCGCGAAATAAGGAGCCATCCTGGTGACCTATAGACTAGTAAACCCGGGAGGGTCATAGGACTGCTTAAGTCTCGACACGTGGACAATTTGGTGGCCGCTACGACGATGGTCAGAAGATGGTTCGAATGGCTCAATGAGGTAGCTCGCTGGTGATGTTCTTTGTAGTATACGATGTGGGCCATGGTACTTTGGGACCAACTTGGTAGAAAGACCAAGAATAGCAGAAAGGACACGAAGCCAGGTGAGCGAGCCCAGATCGTAGGAAGTAGTGTTAGTGGACGCGTCGTGGTGGTGCTTCTGGCGCCCTTTGTCTTGCATTGTGAATGACCGTGCCAGTTGGCGGCATTCTTCTGCGTATGTAGCGTCTTGTGACAAAGTCGTGGACTTTGAGGCGTCAGGTCTAGACAAAAGAATGGTGTTCATAGTGCAAGAAGGTTTGCGTCCATAAAGGAGAAAAAAGAGAGAGAGAGAACTCAGCAATGCTTTAAATGACATAATAATTGGTGAAAGCAATAAACGTGAAAACTCGGCTTCAATTAGAGTGATCGGACGAGATGTACATAGAGAGCATGTCCCCGACGATGCGGTTGAAGCATTCTGTCATTCCATTACTTTGGGAATGATAGACGCTTGAGGTGCTGTGAACGTCACAGCACTCACGCAGCAATGCTATGATGACGTCTGAGAGAAACGCGCGACCACGATTACTTAGCAACTCTCAAGGTTCTCCATTATTTATACTACCAGATTGTGTAGAATCAAAGTGGTAACGTCTTCTGATATAGGTGAAGAAAGGCATGAAGTTTCGGCGTACCGCATGAAGGGGTCGACGGAAACTATGATCTAACGGTTACCGTCTGAAGGGGACTGTAGATGTCGATGTCTACATGGTCGAACTGTCGGGTAGGGCACGGCAAAAATAATAAGGTGCCGCCAACGTGATGAGGGGGAGTCTTGCGCCTCTGGCATGTAGAGCAAGCCTGAACGTACTGTCGATTAAAATGGTACCTACCAAGCCAGTAATACATGAACCAAATGCGAGAGTAAGTCTTCCAGAAACCTGCGTGGCCACAATTGGGGTCGTCATGAAACATGTGTGAAGAAGAAGACGCATCGTAGGCAAGCAACATCACCAACGCTTGAGTACAGGGTTCTTGGCTCGGCTCGTTCTCCAGTCCTACTTCCGTTCCCGAGCACTCACCGATCCGGCAAAAAATCAACAGCCGTATTCAGAAATTCTGCTTGACTTTAACTAGACTTGTCACAGACTTCAATGCAGCACAAACACGTTTTGAACGCGCTGTTATTACGTGGTTCCAAGGTAGCAAAAATGCGCAGGTGCGTTTCAAACGCGCTGCATTGAAGGCGGTTTCTAGTCAAGTTCAAGTCAACTTCAAGTCAAGTTCAAGTCAAGTTCAAGTCAAGGAGCGCTTCTGAATACGGCGGTAAGGACTTTGCATGCGAAGAAGTTGCTTGGCGACTTGATTTCCTTCACGCCGCAGCCGCCGTCCTCTCGCCTGTCTCAGCTGCTCCGCAATATTATTGCCGAAGAGGTCACTCAAGCTCTTCTCATCGCTCCCCCCCCCCTGTCACCCCCAGCAGCCTGTGGCGACACCTGTTTCTTATGCACCGGCTACGCAGCCAGTCGCCACGTCTTTTAGGGGCGAAGCTCCTTAGGGCGTGGGCTGTGCGTCCCCTGTATGTAGCCACCTCTAGTTTAGTTCTTGCAGTGTTCACTAGATGGCTGTACCGTCTCCTGTATGTAGCCACCTCTCGTTTAGTTCTTGTAGTGTTTACTAGATGGTGGTACTTGTAGCTGATGATGAAAAGATGCAAGTTGTTATAAACTAGAAAGCGGTACTTGTAGTTGATCAAAGACGCGAGATCTTATAAAATAGGAATGATGTCACATATGGCGCGTGTCATTGGTTGAAGGCAATCGTTCGATTTAGTGCGGCGACGTACGCTAGGGGGAGCGATGTAATAAAATCGAGTGGGCAAAATGTACAGAGGATTCATGGTTTACCAGGTTTACCTCCGGAGCTTCGCCCACTCATCATCATTCACTTCGTGCATATGGCGGCACTTTTTTCGTATGTCCAGGTGATCGCCGCAGTCCCCGGCAGTAGCATTTTCTACCCATGCATTCACATGCTCCCCACGCCGCCCATATTTCGACACCATGGGCCGTACCGTCAGTCAGCGATTCTTGGCGCATGGCGCACGCCTGACAATCGCCTGATTTCCTACACCTGTGGTACTCCAGGACACGTTGCCTGATATTGTCGCCGTCGCTTCAAACCCACGATGCTACCCTCTCAGAAGATGCCCGCTCATTGGTTCGTGTGTGATGTCCCATGTTAGCTGACGACATCACGCACGAACCAATGAGCGCGCAGCTTCCGAGAGCCTTGTAAGAGCGCCTGGCACAGTGCATTGTGGGGGGTTCTATCCACTCGCCTTTGTAAACTTGCTACCCGGGCGTTCCCATATGACCCAAAGCCTTGCACCTGCCTTCTCCCTATCCCTCCGCGCAGTATGGCTACGCCAACCTTCCCGAGTCTCAGTCGCCCCGGCGTCCCCACTCCCCATCTCCACGCAGGCGATCGCCTTCCCCAATGCGTCGCCGGCCCGAACACTCCCACCGGGAAAACTAAACGCCGCAGTTCCAGAGGCAAGAACTGCGCTGTTATCGAAATGCCTAAGTCCTTGCACTCCACCTGCTAACGTCGTCGCCAAATCTGCCGATTGTGTTTCTACATTTACCCTCGTCGAGACCGGTGCCACCGTTTCTGTTATAGCCACGAAGTTCTGTCGCTGCCTACGCAAAGTGACCACGGCGCTCTCTAGGCTATCGCTTCACACGGCTAGCGCACAGCCAGTTAGACCTTTCGGCACCTGTAACTTTCCTCATATTTATCCAAGGCACTATATACGACGTAGAGTTTATCGTCCTTCCAGTGTGCTCACATGAAGTTATCCTCGGGTTGTTACCCAGCACCTCCAGCAATTGTAAAGAGGTCTATTGACGTATGTTGCGACGGTGGCTCTACGGATAAAACACAATCGGAACAGTGCAGCGTTCAGGCAGACGCCACCGATGATCAGCGGGAGGCGAGTGATCGAGCCTATCCAAGAACCTAGTACCGAATCGTTGGTGATGCTGCTTGCTAATGATGCGTCTTCTTCTTCACCCACATATATAAGCAAATTTTGGATCACAGATGACGCGAAATAACGAGAAGTCACTACGTCCACCGGGCGTGTAGTTGCGTCGGTACATGTCTTCGCGAAAGGGGTAGGTAGGTAGGTATAAACTTTATTTTTCCTTTGTAAAGGAAAGGTGCAATGGAAGAGAGATGAGGAGAGATTACTACGCTCGATAGTCCTCCGCAACCCTCTCTGCCCAACCCAGGATGGCCTCCTGGACGTCGGGTTTCAAGCTGCGCATGGCAGCCTCCCACTGCTCCTCATTACTAATTAGTTTTCGAAGGGACGGTGGAGGGGGGTGCTTAGGGCACCCCCACATGATATGATTAAGATTTGCTTTCTGTGCGGAGCAATATTTACAGGAGGAGGACGGGTAAAGAGAAGGGTACATGAGGTGAAGAATGTAAGGAGAAGGAAAGGTGTGAGTCTGCAGCTGTCGCCACAGTACTTCGCGCCTTCGTATGGATTTCGACATTAGCGGCGGTAAGGATAAACGACCAAGGCGGTAGTGACTACAGATGTCGTGAAATGTTAAAAGGCGATCCCGCGCAGCAAACGGTGCCGTTGTCGAAACGGGGCCTGGCTCTTCCAGCGCCTGCGCCCGGAACGTAAATCCTCGGGCGCCGGCGTGAGCCGCCTCGTTACCGGCAAGGCCCGCGTGCGCGGGAGTCCATATTAAAGCCGTGTCTTGTTGCGGGGGATGGGCCAAAAGGAGGGAGAGGGCTGTTTTGGACACCCTACCCGCTCCAAAATTGTAGATGGCAGTTTTTGAATCACTATTAATAAGTGAATAATTTGGAACTGTAAGGGCCAGAGCTATGGCTGCTTCTTCCGCCTCCTCAGAAGAGGAAGCAGAAATAGAAGCAGCAGCAGATATCTGACCTAGCGAATTCACAACTGAGAGGGCGAAAAAAGGACGGGTACTGTATTCGGCAGCGTCAACGTAGAGCACTTCTTTAGAAGTAGAAAATCGTTTTTCGAGAGTTTTTGCACGCTGTCGTCGACGTTGCTCGTGGTGCACAGGGTGCATGTTTTTAGGGAGCGGCGGAATGTGTAGATTCTTGTGTATTTCACGCGGAATAGTGTGTTTGGCGTTAGTGGTTGGAGTTGGCCTGATACTGAGGGTATCGAGTATGTATCTTCCGGTCTGTGTGTTGGAAAGACGAGCATATTGTGAAGTTAAGTGTGCTTCAATAAGTTCAGTTAAGGTGTTCAATGTGCCTGTCTCCATGAGCCGTGCGGTGGACGTTCGAATGGGGACTCCGAGAGCGAATTTGTAGATTTTGCGTAACAAAGTGTCCACGTTATTTTGTTCTCTTCTCAGAAGGAACAGATAAGGGAGAGAATAAGTCACTTTATTGAGGACGAAGGCTTGGATGAGGCGGAGGAGCTCTGCCTCTCGTAGCCCGCCATGCTTATTAGATATCCTGCCTATAAGGCGTAGAGTGTGGTCCACAGTTGTTTGAAGTGCTTTAATGGTGTGTGTGTTTAGTCGATTTCGTTGTATGTGTAGTCCAAGCACCCTGAGTCTGTCAACTTTAGGCACGGGTGTATTGTTCAGTGTTATTTGTATATCAGAGATGTGCTTTTCAGAGCCCCGATGGGCAGGAAGGAGGAGCAGTTCAGATTTAGTGGGTGAACAGGTCAGATTCATGTTACCCGCACAAACCACCACCCTGTCAGCAGCAGTCTGCAGAGTTTCCTGAATGTGACCATCGGAGCTGCCTGTCATCCAGAGGGTAATATCATCTGCATAAAGTGAAAATTTGAGATCTGATATGGATCTCAGCGTTCGAGCCAGCGGCATCATCGCGATGTTAAAAAGGAAAGGTGATAACACTGATCCTTGAGGTGTGCCGAAACTCCCCAAGGAGTAAGAACAAGAGTGTTCAGACCCAATGTAAATAGTTGCCGTACGGTTCGAAAGGAACGCAGATATGTAATCATGAATCTTTTTTCCAACGCCTATAGCGCTCAGTTCACTCAATATGGCAGTGTGGCTGACGTTGTTAAAAGCCCCATGGAGATCGAGACTGAGAATTGCTTGAGTATCGAGGCTAGAGTTAGGGATAATGATGTCATGCTTCAGTCGAAGCATGACATCTTGGCTGGAAAGGGATTTACGGAAGCCTATCATTTCGTGAGGGTATAAGTTGTGTTCTTCTATAAAGTTGCTAAGGCGGTTGAGGATTACATGTTCAAGTGTTTTTCCGATGCATGAAGTGAGGGAAATCGGACGTAGGTTGGCTGTGTTTATGGGCTTACCAGGTTTTGGTATGAAAATAACTCTGGCGTCCTTCCACGCAGCCGGCAAGGTAGAAGTGTCGAAGCAGTGGTTAAAAAATTTAGTGAGGGCTATAATTGAGTTTTCATCTAAGTTGCGGAGAAGTTTATTATTGACGAGGTCAGGGCCTGGTGCAGATGAGGTGCGAAGGTTCGCAAGCGCGTGTCTAACCTCAGCCTCCGTTATGGGGCTACTGAGATCATCATTTGGTTGTCCGATATATTCAGGTGCATCGTATCGATACGCGCTGGGTAGGTGTTTGTCGCGAAGATCATTAAAAAGAGTGTTTAAGTTACCTTTGTGCGAGTGAAGTAGTTTGTTAATGTGATGATTATTTGCGGTACGTGATATGGTAGGGTCTAATAAATGCCGCAGGAGCTGCCATGTCATCTTGCTGTCTAGGTGGCCATGCATGCTTTCGCATTTCTGGGTCCATTGTTGACAAGCAAGCTGTATGGCATAGTCCTGGATTTGCAAATCGAGTCTCGCAATTCTCAGTCTCAGTCGGCGATTGTGTCGCCTCTTCTTCCAGCGTTTGAGGAGAGATTGCTTAGCTTCCCACATGTGAAGAAGTCGGGTGTCAACTATTGTAAAAGGCGTATCAGGTGGTAACATGGTGGTATGCGTTTTTGTGTCAGTGTGCAATTGCTGTACCCATTCCGAGATATCATCTATCTCAGTAGGCGCCGAGCAATGACGGGCCTCGCGAAACTTGTTCCAGTTAATAAGGCTCAGGCGCTTGGGAGCTAAAGGTTTGTGTCGGAAGTGTATGGTAGTTTGAATAATGTAGTGGTCACTACCGAAGTTAATGTTCAGGTTGGTCCATGTGACAAAGTGAACGCGATGGCTGAGTGTAAGATCGGGAGATGTATCTTTAGCTACACTATTACCTAATCTAGTGGGCATGTCTATATTGTTGTGGAGGGTGAGGCGGTGATCCTGTATGTGAACCCATAAAGCCCTACCCTTGGGTGTAGAAACAGAGTGGCCCCATACTTGATTTGGTGCATTAAAATCACCAAGTATTAGAAGAGGGTGATGTTTCGCGGCCGCAATGGCTCGGGCAAAGAGAATATTGAAGCGATGGTGTTTCGCCTGTGGCCTACTATAGACGTTTAATACGTATAAAGGCGACTCTTGAGTTTTACAAGGAAGGACCTCCAAAAAGTTGTGCTCCACATCGATGCCGTCGAAATTAGAGTGAGTTACCGTCAAATGTTTTTGCGTTAATATTGCAGTATCGGGAGAATTTAGAGATGTAGTTTGGTGTACACTGTAACCGGGAAAAGTTATGTTTCCGTGGGTCTCTTGTAGGGCAATGACTGCAGGGGGTTTGGGGCAGGAGGCCAAATATTGTTGAAGAGTCGCTTTCTTTTTGCGGAACCCCCTGCAGTTCCATTGCCATACTACAAAGTTCGAGCGATTAGGGTTTGCAGCCATTGTCGGGAGGGGGTGTAGGAGAGAGGGCGGTTACGGCTATATTTGGATTGTTGGCCGTGACGGCCGCAATCCATGCAGTGGTCTGCTGCATTTGAGTTTGTACAAAATCTAGAAACTTGTCAAGTTTGTCATTTATGGCAGCTTGGCCCGTCTCCTGAGCTGTGAATCTGCTCTCTATGTGAGAAATCTTACTTTCAATGACGGCGAATTTCTTCTGTGTTTTATTTTCGAGGGCGTTTATCCTATCGTTAAGAGTTAGAACTGAGTCGCTGAGAGATTCTTCTTCGCGTGGTGTGGCAGGGGTTTTGCGCTTATTTGAGGGTGGCAGCTGGGAGGTGTCTCGAGGCATTGTAGTGTCCATGTCAATAGGAGGAAGAGGTATCGTGGGTTCAACAGCAGGGGGCGAGTGAGCAGGAATGAGAGATCGTGGTTCGGAATGCTGCGAAAGATTGCTAAGGGGCATTCGGGATTGTAGCTCGAGCTTTAACTTTTGAATTTCTGCCTTGAGGCTAGCGTTTTCAGCTAGAACTGTTTCTAGGCTAATGTTTTGAGATAAGGAGCAGTTAGAGGAAGCTGCCTGTGCCCAGCTTACCTTTAATGGGTTTGGCAGATGACTTGTGGAATGGGGGTTCGTTGACTGGGTCGGGAAGTCAAGTTCTTTGGGAGTCGAGTTTGGGCCCCGCCTCTTGCTCTTGCTACGACCCCGCTGTGGGCCACGCTCTTGCGAGCGATTAAGGCTCGGTGTCCGGGATGATGGAACTTCTGAGGGCTTAGGTGTCTGGTATTTAGGTGTCTTGGTCTTGTAACGCTGTTTGCACAATGGGGAACCGGTGATGTGAGCTCCACCACACACGACACAGACGGGTTCACATTCATGGTCCATTGAGGAATCCTTCAGTCCGCACTTGTGACAGATTGCATCGGGAGTAGAGGGGCAGACATCCTGGCGATGTCCAATTTTTCGGCAACGGGTGCAGGCTTCCACCTTCAGTCGGAATGGGCGGCAGCGAAGCGTGCAGCCTTCGTAGTTGATGTAAAAAGGGACGTGCGTGCCACGGAAAACAACCAAGATGGTTTCGGTGGTGCTCAGTCGGCGAGCGGCCCCAATGGTCATGGCTGGATTACATCTTTGGAGGGTTGGAAGGATTTCCTCTTCAGCGTAATCCAGAGGGAGGTGAAACCTTCCACGACAAGAATCTACAGGGTCGGCAACGTGGGTGACGACTTCGTAGGGGACTCCGTTGAACTTTAAGGTCCGGATGTTGTGGTATAAATCTGCTCGGTCCATGCTTGACGTACTCACGAGCACTGTGTGACTGGTGGGATTGACCCTGATTTGATCAGGGTTGCTGATGGGAAGTCCAACTGCTTTGAGAACGAGTTGTCGTAAGACACAGGGGTGCAACTTGGTACAGTCGAGACCCCCGCGTATCCGAAGAATCACCTTGTAGTCCGCATCGGGCAGTGGTGGAGGTTTAGGCTCCCATGAAGATGGTTTCTTCAGATCCGCTGCGCAGGTGTCAGCCGATGAACCAGTGGGACGAAGGTCAGCATGTAGAGCACGCCATGAGCGAGCGGCGCCGCCTCCAGCAGCGACGCCCGCTGCGACGCTAGCCGCGTCGCGCTGGGCGCCTCCACTCATACTAGGCCGGCGGTTAGGCCTAGCGCGGAAGCGGTCGAGCTGAACAATAAACAGTCAGCACTGTTCTCAAGGAGCATTATCACATCCCAACAAGGTGTCGAATGGGTGCCAGGTCCACTTACAGTTGGTGTGATGTGTGATCCAGTGTCCAAGGACCTGAAGAGGTGGTCATAACACGGTAAGTAGCCGGAGCCAAACGTACACACGTCAGCGTTTGATCGGGATCAAGACGCGTCTCCTCGCGAAAGGGGAAGTGTTCGGCTTGCCGATGCAACGTTCGAGTAGAGGGAGAAGTGGTCTGAGCAGCCAGGATGTCCAGAGTGGAAGCAAGTCACGGGTACTTGCACTGCTCGGATGGCATGTCGGTGATGGTGAGGGCAGTCGTATCATTCACAGGTGAGACTCCTCCAGCAGGCACGGTCAGGAGGCAGGGGCGAACAGGAGAGGGCGTCTGCATCCGAATGCTTGCAGCTAAAGCGATACACCACGCGGACATCATACTCTTGTAGACGTAACGCCCATCGGTTGAGGTGACCACTTAGATCCTTCAGTGACGACAATCGGCAGAGGGCGTAGTGGTCAGTGACGACGTTAAAAGGGCGCCCGTAAAGCCTAAATTTCTCTATCGACCAAATAATGGCGAGGCATTTCTTTCCAGTGACAGAATAGTTGCTTTCGGCTTTGCTAAGAGTTCGGCTTGCGAAGGCAACGACGTATTCTTAGAAGCCGTATTTCCGCTGCGCAAGAATAGCGCCTAGCCCGACACCGCTAGAATCTGTTTGGATCTCTGTGGGTGCAAATGAGTTATAGTGTCGCATAATAGTCTGCGACGTGAGGAGGTGGAGCAGTTCGTTTAAAGCATAATACAAAGCAGTAGACTATGACGAAACATCACCACAGCCAGCGAGGAGCTTCGTCAAAGGAGCGATGATCATCGGGAAATTGTGGACGAAGCACCGGAAATAGGAACAAAGGCCAATGAAGCTTCGGAGCTGTCTCGTTGTGGTTGGTTTGGGAAACGCCGAAGCAGCTGTAAGATTGGCAAGGTCAGGAAAAAATGCCGTCCTTCGAAACCACGTGGCCCTCAATCGTAAGTTTTCGAGCGGCGAAGTGACACTTCTTCAGGTGCAGTTGCAGCCCCGCGGAGGAGAGAAAAGCGAGGTCTGCTCAACGTGGGTTAAATAGATTGAAAAATCAGTTGAAAAGCCCACTATTTCGTCAAAATAACAAATATTCTACTTGAGGCCTCGAAGGATCGTGTTCATCATTCGCAAGAAAGTAGCTGGCTCGTTGCGGAGGCCGAAGGGTGCGACTATGAATTCGTACAGCCTGTCAGGCGGGACGAAAGCTGTTTTTTTTCTATCGGCCTCCACCATGGGTAATTGCCAGTATCCCATACGGAGATGAAAGCAACAGAAGCATTTTGCTCCTTCTACACAGTCCAAGGCATCGTTGATGCGCAGCAGAGGATAGACATCTTTGGGCGTGATTCGGTTGTGACGCTGGTAGTCCACGCAGAACCTGATGGATCCGTTCTTCTTCTTCATCATCACAACTGTAGAATCCCGGGAAATGCTGGATGGTTCGATTTTGCCACGTTTGAGCATGGCGCCCACCTGTTCATCGATTGCACGTTGTTCGACAGTTGACATGGTATGGACGCTGTCGTAATGGTGTCTGTTGATTGATACCAACACGGTGAACAACAGGTGCCGCTCCACCTGTAAGGAAGGCTGGTTGTGGTCGTAGGAGGCTAGAACATGCTGGAGGAACTTCATCATCTGTTCCTGCTGCCAAGGCGTGAGGTGGGAATCGATGAATTTCCGGAGTACGTCTATATAAACATCAGTGTCAGTTGCAGTTGTAACGGCACAAGTTGGTAGTGGTGGCTTGTCTGGAAGCATTGGGTCTTCGAAAATGCGATTAAAGCTCTCAAGGCTCCCTAGACACTCACTGCATAGTAGGATATACGGACAAGCAGAGAGGTTGCACGGGTAAAGTACGACAAAACCATTGAAAAATTTGATGACGGTTAGCGGGAAGATGACGGTTCGGTGGCGCACACTAGCGATAGATGGTTGAAAGAGTTGTAATGTCGAGTTAGTGGCAGCGGGCGAAAACACAGGCACTAGGATGGTGGACGAAGACGCCATACGGATATCAGCGGCGGCAAACACTTTAGTGGGACTGCGGTGGTGGAGATCAGGGCACGGAGTCGTCAATGGTAGTTCAGCACCAGCGCAGTCGATGAGGGCCTGATGGGTATAGAAAGGAAATCCCATCCTAGTATGATGGTAAGAATTACAAGCTTGACGTCGCACTGCACATCTTGAATAACAACTCGTGCGGTGCATTGAGCCATCGGCGCAATGTAATGCGAGGTCACTGTACGCAAGGCAAGATTGGTAAGCGGCGTTGTGACTTTTCTCAAATTGCGGCACAGTTTTTCACTAAATACAAAAAACGACAGTGCCTGTGTCAACAAATTGCACGTACGGCGACACCTTCTTTGATTGATTGATTGATTGATTGATTTCTGGGGTTTAACGTCCCAGCAAAACCACCATATGATTATGAAAGACGCCGTAGTGGAGGGCTCCGGAAATTTCGACCACCTGGGGTTCTTTAACGTGCACCCAAATCAGAGCACACGGGCCTACAACATTTCCGCCTCCATCGGAAGTGCAGCCACCACAGCCGGGAATCGAACCCGCGACCTGCGGGTCAGCAGCCGAGTACCTTAGCCACTAGACCACCGCGGCGGGGCCGGCGACACCTTCTATTAGCACACCAGCTTCATTGGGCGGACAAAGAAGAGGTCTTGGAGAGTTCGACGACAACGCAGGTATTGCCACCGGAACTGCGGCTTTCAGTTTTTTTTTCCCGTGCGAGGCTAGGGCGGCGATACATCAGGGAGACGGATCGGCGACAAGGTGGTGATGACCGGCGGGAGTAGAAAATGCGTCATGGGAAAAACGACTCCGTGATGGGAGAGGAAGGTTGTTGGAGATGCTGGGCAGCTTGATAATTTGGGGAATTCCCATGGTCCCAAGGGTGCAAGCTGCAACGGCGGCAGTAGCGTAATATTGGCCGCGAGATTGATCTGAGTCGCCGCCTGGAGGCAACTGGCCGAATTGGCGAAGAGTGAATTGCTCCGTGCATCGTCTGCTAGCCACGTCGTTCTTCTACGTGCGCGTACGTCATGCTCGTTCTCAAAATGTGGTTTGTCCAGTCACGTCAGCGCGAGTGCAACTGTTTCTATGTATGCCTGAAATGACGTACGAAAGCATTTGGTCTTGCTCGGCTGCTAATGCATTGTAATAAGATCAGCGAGTACAACTTTCCAGACTGCTGTTTATTGTCGCCGTACCCTGAATTCACCAGAATAGTTTCAGAGTAGGTACTGCTTTCTGTTTCAAGCACATCGCAAAATGCTCCTGGCATCCTCCCAAACCTGAGGACTATTGAATGGTGTGTCAATGTAGCGTTTTATAGTGACTCGGTTGTAAAAAAAAAAAAACGGGCTCTAGGTTATGCACTTGCGCGCTGTGGATAGCTGTACAACAACGAAACAGTAGTTAATCGATCATGCTAGGAGCCCTAGTTGCGTTTATCTGGCCATGGTACCACTCCATAAAACTATTGCTATCACATAAACTGCAGCACATCGGTACTTAAACTGCACCTAAAACAGAGTTACCGTGCGCTACCGTGTGCTTAGATTTAAGAACGTTTTAAAGAGCCAAGATGTCGAAAATAATACAGAAGGTATGCCTTATATATAATGTCATATGATTACACTGAAAATGACATCTTTTTTTTACATTGTCTTCAGTGTCTGTGTGGCCTTGTTAGGGACCGACAGAAGGCAGTGGTAATTTTTTTGTCTGAAAAAAAGGAACATGCTTTTCCCATTAATCAGGCCTTTGTTGTAGCACTGTCATGCACGTAATCCATCGATAAGAGCTTTCTGCAGAGCTCTTATATTCTATATAATATATATATATATATATATATATATATATATATAATATATATATATATATAATATATTGGGAGTAATAATTCAATGGGCCAGTTAGTCTTCGTGAAGGTATGGGATATGGCACAACGAGAGTGTTGTCAACAAGGATAAATATTTCCCAACAGTTTTCGGAAGGGGTCCTCCCTTCATCAGGGGATGAGTTATCTGATGTAGGGAGGACCCCTTCACGAAACTGTTGGAAAATAAATATATTTAGCCTTATTGCCAACGCTCCCGTTGGCCATATCCATATAGAGATAGAGATAGATGAGAGAGGTATAGATAGATAAGATATATAGAGATATATATATGATATATAGATAGAGATATAATATATATATATATATATATGATATATATATAGATATATATATATATTAGATGATATAGATATATATAATAATTATATATATATATATATATATATATATATCGCCCCGCCGCGGTGGTCTAGTGGCTAAGGCACTCGGCTGCTGACCCGCAGGTCGCGGGTTCGATTCCCGGCTGCGGCGGCTGCATTTCCGATGGAGGCGGAAATGTTGTAGGCCCGTGTGCTCAGATTTGGGTGCACGTTAAAGAACCCCAGGTGGTCGAAATTTCCGGAACCTCCACTACGGCGTCTCTCATAATCATATGGTGGTTTTGGGACGTTAAACCCCACATATCATCATCATCATATATTCTTATTATTGGTGCAAGGACATGTGCGTACACGTGATAAACGCAGTGTAGCGCAACGCACCGTCAGCCACTAAGCTTTCCTGGCAAGACTTATCAACTGTCCCAGATTTCATGGTGAACAGAGTGAAAGAAAAAAAATGAATTATATGCGTATAAGGCGTGAACAGTTGTACTGAACGAATCGCACAGATATGCGGCTTTCTACGATCTTTCTTTCTCTCTTTTTTGTAGTATGCAGATGACAAAGATGTAAAGTTCAGTCACGCTACAGCAGTGCATAGCAGGTGGAACACAAGCTAACCGCGTACAAACAACGCACTAAGACATGATTTAGTGAGGAACCGTGAAGAGAGTCACCCAGGGCGAGCATAGCTTTAAAAGGCAGAATGCGCTTCCCTCGCGGGTAATGTTAACGTTGCATAGTCGTCGTGCACTGATTCAGTAGAGAAGAGCGTAGATATTAACAGTAAACTGTAGTCAAAACTTTTATCTGCCGACAATCGGCTCAGATTGCACTAAATGAAGCACCGCTGCGTGTATTTGCACACGCACCGCCAACCGCCTATCCACACTTTCGCGGCACGGTGCTGCCACCTATAGCCCGATCTCGCCGCGAATATGCTCACGAATCCTCACGCAAAAGAGATGAGGAAGGTACGTCATGGGCTGGCGACAGAAGGGCGAAGTAGGACGAAGTACCATGCTTGTAAGCGGTGTCGTATAGTGTAGAAATACCCTAGTGCCAGAAACAGGTGCGGGCGGTGGTCCCGCAACGATGGCAGCGTACGCCAGTGGTGAAGTGACCGACGGTGAGGGCGGCAGGGCTTGAGTGACTTGTACTTGTCTCAATGACCTGGCGTTATAGATGCGAGTCTAATGAGGTCACTGACTCTGGTGTTTGGGCCGCAAGGGAAAGTTGACTCGCAACTTCTTCACGAATGAACTGATTGATATGTGGCAGCGAAACGGTGTGAACAGCGACCTCATGCACGAGGGCGGAAACCTCAGCTCTGCCTTCAGCTGCCAGACGCGTCGAGACACGCTGCTTACCCAACTCGTCTTATGCCTGGCAGAGTGACAGTCAAAGGATTCTCAGCGACGAGAATCTCGAAAGTATAGTCGTCAGCTCCTTTTATGATGTGCTTGATTTTGTCAATTTTGGCGAGAGATGCATCAACACGCTTGCAAAGAGACGAGACAACTTCGACGTAGCTTGTAAAGGCCTCGTCCCTGCGCTGGACTCGATTATGCCGACGCTGTCCCGCGCGAAGCCGGCGCATGGCGGGACGGCCGAAGACCACGGCGATGGTATTCTTGAAAGCCGTTGGTACGCCACTGCTGCATGGTTAAAATTTTACTTACTGATCGGCGTGGGTCATGGTTTGTTGCTTGAAAATAACAATTAAAGAGTCGTCTACCTATCGGAAGGCCTTTTGAACCCCCTGAATAGCAAGGTCACGACTCAGGGAGAGGTCAGTGGTGGCTATAAAAAAACATATTAGATAAGACTGGGAAACACATTATGCTGAATGCCACTGGATGTAAATGTTATCGTTAAAATAGATATGAATGGGGCTTGTAAATAAAATTCTAACAAGGACATGAAACGGCATGTCGAACATCACTCCAGCAGAGTTTCGAAAGCTTATCTATCCTTTTTCTTCTATGCACTCACATGCCTTGAACAATTGATCATGAGGCACTGAATAAAACAACTCCGAAAAAGAGTGCTCCACACTCGTTGTCGTGGCTACCAGCGGCGCTGAATGACACTTCAAGGCTTGAACGCACATATCTGCTTTGAATGTCAACTACTGCCAACACAACAAGCGAGTGTTCCGAAGCACACAACCTTATTTATTGGAAACCCAATAACATGGGTCGGCGAATAAAAGAAAGGAGCACTCCTATTACAATCGAAACTGCGATTTGGCTTATTTCAAGCTACACTGGCCCAGGCATATAGCTCTGTTCTCTAATTAAGTGAACGACATGCGTATTCAGCTTTTTACAGCACAACAGAACTCAATGAGGTGCATGCACTCGGCAGCACGAGTCGCACCGTATATAGTTACCTCGAAACGGACTTGGCTGTACCAGTTTTGCAACGCGACGCAAAAGTGCTAGCACCATTCTGAAAGGCCCGCTACACATGGGCAATCGCCTTCTTCAACCTCTGGCTTGCTAGACAGGTTCTTCAAATTGAAGTAAATCTGATGCAGTGTGCCGAAGAGACTCTATGTTTGTGCGCACAGCACAACTGTTTCCGATGTTTCGACATTGAAATCCTTTTTCGCATTCGATGAAGTAATGCGATGCGACGTCACAATCAGGAAACTTCAGCACAGCGCCAAGCGAAAGTGCCGCGTTGACCCTACGTTGGTTGACCCCAAGGAAGTTTAAAAAAAATTGCTGGAGGGGAAATTATTGCCCAGCAGGGAAACAATGCCTATGGCAAAATGGCAGCTGTGGTGGTTATCTTACTAGGGGCATGATAAAGTATCGCCGTTCAGCGATTCAGAACGGAGCGTTTCCCTCGTACGCCTAACGAGTTTAAAGGGACACTAAAGTCAACAATTAGGTCGACGTTGATTGTTGAAATGGC
Organism: Rhipicephalus annulatus; assembly: GCA_013436015.1. NCBI lineage: Eukaryota > Metazoa > Arthropoda > Arachnida > Ixodida > Ixodidae > Rhipicephalus > Rhipicephalus annulatus. The sequence continues at coordinate 649,906 of WOVY01010430.1, forward strand.
AGTCCAGAAACCTCCTAGTGTTACTTTTGTGCCAAGGAAGGGCCTACCTTGAAATAAACTCACGTTTCAGTGCTGCGAATCAAGTTAGTGCACTTCAAATTACCCGCCTCAGGAAGCGGACTGACCGGACCGTCTCTCGTCACTTTTGCCATGTGCTACGTTGCCCGGCTTTAATGCGTTAATAGCAGCAGACTAAATCAGTGGGAGCCACAGTATCGGCGGCCATTGATCAATTTTTCCGCCATTGGTTTTAAGATTGCAGACGCTTTTGATTCAACTATGCCCCACTAGACGGCACCACTTATCATGCGTAACCATGTGAAAATGGGATATATGAAATGGGACATCTTTCTAAGCTCTCGAAGGGAAGCATCCCTCCTGATCAATGAAAATATTAGAAGAAAGGGTGCTCAGTGGCTGGCAGAAGTACATAAAAAGGACAGAAAGGCAGCTGCGAAATTTTGTATCCATCTAAACTCCCTAAGAAATGAAACAAGCATGGAGCAGAGGTTTATGACTACAGCTCAATGTGCTAGGCTAGAAGGGGATGAAGCTATTGAATATATAAGAACAAGGGTGACAAAAAATTTCAACAAAGAAGTGCCTTATGCACCACAATAGACAAGGATGGATCAAGTGTAGCAATGGCTCCATTTTCACAACGAGAGTGGGAAAGGGCAGAGAAGAGGGTTCCAAATAGTACATCAACAGGCCCAGATGGCATTCCAATTATGCTGATAAAGACATTGGGTCCGAAGTCTAAACAGACTTTGAGAGAGGCAGTGAGCAAAATAATAATTGATGGAGAAGCTCCCGATGGATGGAAACTTAGCAGGATGAGCATGATTTATAAAGGAAATGGGGACAAAGCTGACATAAACAACTACCGTCCTATAACAGTGACATCAGTGGTCTACAGGCTGGCGATGCAGATTATAAAGGAAAGACTGCAGGCATGGATAGAGGATGAGGGGGTGCTGGGGCAACTGCAGAATGGGTTTTGGAAACACAGGAGGTTTGAATACAATCTGTTCTCACTGACGCAGTGCATTGAAATAGCAGAAAAGGAACTCAGGCCCCTGTGGATAGCATTTTTGGATATCAAGGGAGCGTACGATAGCGTGGTTCAAGAGGACTTGTGGGGAATACTGGACACACTAGGTGTGGAAGATGGAGTCACTAATCTTTTAAAGGAAATCTATAAAGGTAACAAGGCCGTTATGAAGTGGGGGAAAACAGGTATTCAAGCCTGCAGAGATAAAACGGGGGCTTAGGCAGGGGTGTCCTCTAACACTTTTGTTATTTATGAAGTACCTACAAAAATCACAGGCCAAATTAGAGGAAGTGGACTGGGCTTCAACGTCTCTTTTATCAAACAAGGAAAACTCATTGAACAGGCACTACCAGCATTAATGTACGCAGATGATATAGTGCTAATGGCCGAAAACAAGGAAGATTTGCAGAGATTGATGGACATCTGTGGTAATGAGGGAGATAGATTAGATTTCAGATTCAGTAAGAAAAAATCAGCAGTCATGATTTTTAATGATAATGAAGGTAGTGAGCTTAGAATACAGGAGGTCACGCTAGAGATAACAGATAAATACAAATATCTGGGTGTATGGATAAGCAATGGAGCCGAGTACCTAAGGGAACACGAAATATTCGGGACGACTAAAGGTAACAGGAATGCAGAGGTAATGAAAAACAGGGCACTGTGGAATTACAATAGGTATTATGTTGTGAGATGAATATGAAAAGGGGTCACGGTTTCTGGTCTGATGTTTGGCAATGCGGTCTTGTGCATGAGATCAGAAGTTCAAGCAAAATTAGAAATTAAGCCACGTGGAATAGGTAGGCTTGCCTTAGGAGTTCACGGGAATACACCAAATCAGGGAGTACAAGGTGATATGGGATGGACATCGTTTGAGGGCACGGAAGCTAGCAGCAAGATAAAATTTGAGAAGCGATTGAGAGAAATGGGGGAGGAGCGTTGGACTAGGAAGGTTTTCAGCTATTGTAAATGATAAATGTCGATACAAATTGGAGGAAGCGAACCAGGAAATTGACTGGTAAATACTTAGAAAACAGCAGGTGGCCAAACCAAAAAGAATTATCGATTAAGAAGAAGGTGAAGGAAGCTGAGACCAATATGTGGAGAATCGGCATGATTAAGAAGTCCGCACTACACATCTATTGAATTTTTAAGCAGGAAATTGCCAAGGAAAGGATCTGTGATAATACTCGGGGTAGTTCTCTACTGTTTGAGGCCCGGACGGGAGTATTGAGAACCAAGACATATCGGGCCAAATACAAAGAAGTAGACACGGTATACAGTGCATGTGGAGAGGAGGAGGAAACTGCCGAACACTTGATAATGTTTTGTAAAGGGCTTCACCCTATAGTTCAGGATGATGGCGCAGAGTTTTTCAAAGCACTGTGGTTTAGGGACAGGGAGGGCAAAATATGCTTTAAGTGGGTAGAATTAACAAGAAGAAGGTTGTATAATTGGTGGCTAAAGTCAAGGCACGAGTGAAAATTAAACCCTTCGCTGCAAAGTACCGGTCCTCAATTTTACTATTTAAAGGGGACAAAAAAGATAAATCTAGTGGTTAGTTCACTAAGTATTACGGCTAGGTGGCATTAGCCACTGTCCGATCTAAAGGGTACAGCCACATCCATCCATCCATCCAACCACCATGGAGGAACGAAAGATAGAAGAGGGCGTTCCCTGCCAGCGCGCTACGTGAAAAGTGTGGAGAAAATGACATCATGGCGGCCATATTCACTGGGCACAATGGCGGCGTTGTTATGGTTACGTGTTGCTGGTCTAGCAGTGAGCGGCCGTGGCTGGCGGCGGCATGTGTGCCTCCGAAGGTCTCGTGCTGAGCCGTGGTGGACAATATCCGTGCTCTGCGCCGCATTATTGGTTACGCAGTGTTCTCCTGGCAGTTACTGTACTCTTAGCAACGTTTACAAAACCTTTCGTCCACACGGGGCCTCAGCAGTGCGTACGCATGCATAGTCTGGGATCCACATACTACAAAAGACATTGACAATCTCGAAAAAATCCAAAGATTAGCCGTCCGCTTCATTTACAACCGATACCGCCGTTATGACTCCCCGACAGAACTAATGCAGATGAATAAAATCCCTACTTTGGAATCTCGACGCAAAATGAATAGGCTAAAATTTCTTTTCCAATTATCACACGGGAATATCAAACTCGAAACATCGGCCTTCCTAACTCCGTTATCATCGCGTCCCACCAGGAATTACCATTCTGCAAAGTTCTCGCCTATCACAGCGCGCACTAACAATTTTAAGTATTCTTTTTTCCCCGCACTATAACCGACTGGAATAACCTCCCGCATGAAATTCTTTCATCTGACAATGTGCTGAAATCTATTGATCAAATGTTTGACTTGTAAAATTTTGTATTAATATTTTACAGTGTTTTCAAAATATTTTGTATTGTCCTGTTTATTGTTTTTACCTCGCTAAAGATTGTATAATTGTTATAACGGCTCTGTAACACCCCCACTCCTGCTTGGGCCCATTTGTGGCCTGCAGTGTTGTATAAATAAATAAACAAATAAATAAATGTCCTACTGTGGCGCTTGTGTTCTTGTGCATTTATCTTAATTTCTCGGTAAGTAGGGCACTGTTGTTGATAACATTGTCGTTTTGGATGTTGTCATACATTGAGCTTTCACTGTGACGTAAATTTTTAATTGACTTCTGTGTTCCTTTAATGTGGAAACTTTTTCGGGTCACAGAATGCTCCAAGTGTGTCTTAGTTTCACTAGTTTTCCTTAGTAAGCCTCTAATTGATGGCAAAGTTCTTTAGAGATTCAGTCACCCATACTCATTTCTTTCGTCGCAAACAACTATCACTTAATATAGAATTAACGTAGCATTTACATTATCATATCAAAGCCACTTGATCTCTAAGTGGGCACTGCCGAAAAAGAGCATGTTTCCGACATCTTGGCAGGGCAAAAGTGGCTTCACTTCTGCTGGCAAGGCATTGGATTGGATAAACTTCTATTTGGTCCTCCAAACCTGGCAAGGCATTGCGGCAGCTTCCACTCCGGCGCTTTTTTTTTAACCTCCTTGATTGATCCTGTCCCTGTTACCATAGTGTTTCCAAAAATAACTACAGGGGACTCTGTCGCTGTGATCGTTCAGCGACCATGGGAATGATGAGTAGTAGTAGTCAACGTTTTTAAATATGGTCGGTTGGCAAAGCGTGCGGTTTTCCGGTGGAGTGAAGCGGCGTACTGCAATCGCCGACCAGACGGTGGCACTGCAGTACCGTGGGGATTAAAGTTATGGTATATGCTACCTAAAGGTAGCATATACAGTAACTCTAGTTGAGATCGGTCTCGCTGCGTTGTCTGCTAATGCTGGAAGGGCGCCGGCAGGAGTCTACTGCATCGTTTGGAAGCACAAGCGTAACTTCGCTCGCATTTAATGCGGCTTTAGCGAAAAGTGCTTTTTCGTTGTATCTCAACGTTATAACCAAAAATAAACAGCACACACGCACAAAAGAGAAAGAGAGAGAGAAGCAAGGACTGCGCAGCGCCCTTACCTTCCTTCATTCTGCGTCCCGTTGTAACCAGCGCTCGTTCTTCGCCAATCCGCGTACAAATCGTCTCAGGATCCCATAATGCCCAATCATATTCTAACTTTACCAGAACACGCATTACACGGCCAAATTCTGCTGCAAAGCCTTGAAAATAAAGAACAAGCAAAGAATCAAGAAAAATGATTTGTAGTTTTTATTAAATATCATGAAAGTGATTGCAACAGCTACATTTGCGGGGACATATTTACAAGGGTTAAGGTGACAGTACTATAGCGCAAGCCTTCGCATCAGCTTCACTTTTTTTCTGGCAGATGCGACTTTTTCTGAAGAGCCGAGGCTTTTGCAAGTATCTCTGGAGGCAAAATGCATTCTTGGCACAATGAAGGAGTGTGCAGAACCTCTGCAGTAGTGGTGTTCTTGTGAGCAGGACAGCCGACGCTAATAATGTTACACTCATCAAGGGCGTCGAGGGGGCTCCAGAAGGTGTCTGCACAGAGCTGGTTGTTGGCCAGCTCATCTGAACTTTTGGCTTCGATGCTTCGAAACATACAGAAGAGCTCTCGTGATGGCAATTTCAGGCTGCCGAGCTTAAATTCGCTCTCCAAAGTGAGAAATGCCTCTGGGCACTCGGCATTTTCAGAATGGATACTAAGTATACAGTCGGAACACCTCTCACGCTTGAGGTAAGAGTGCACAAGGTAGCCGAACAAGTAGTAAATAACACAGCCCTGTGCTGCTGCCATGGGGTACCCATGATCAGGTGTTATCAGTGTTTCATTCTGTGCAGTTGAACAGATCTCCGCTAACTTCGCTCCAACAGCCTCTTGGAGTCTTTTATGGGATGACAGTGTGTCCTTCCCATTTTCATGCTGTCTGTGACAGTGGCAAGCACAAAAGTCTGCTCATCACTAACGTTCCCAGTGACACAAGTGCTGACTGGTGTGGTGTATACAGGCTCAGAAGCATATATATGTGTGAAAAGCTGACTAGGGTAGGGTGGTCTTCGTCACCTCCATAACTTCTTGTCAGACCAAAAAATCTCTGGAAATAAAAATCTTTTTGTCGCACCAAAAAACCACTGGAAACAAAATAAGCATTGTTAAATTATTCAGGCTTGTTAGCCGGGTCTGAATATTTTCATCTTTCCCGACGTAGCTGCAAGGCGGGACTAGTACACCTCTCAAGCTAACTTCAACCGCCAAGGCTTGCCGGATCACAACAGCCTTTTCAATGTTCACAACGCCCCCAGACTCTTCGAATTTGTAGAAAATAGCCTGAGAGGTAGAAGCACTCACATACCAGGAATCAAATATTGGGCTGCCCTGCACAACAGCAAATTAGGGCGCTGCTTCTAACGTGCGAACATCGGTACATTCATCAACATCCATGCCATCACATGCGTCGATTTCGTCACATAAATCTTCATCACTTTGGCAGGAACCAACTTGGGCCGGGACCACTGTCCTCACTCTGGGTTGTTTCCTTGCTGACTTTCGCACCATTGGTTTCGAGAGGTGCTCGGGTATGTTTGGAAAGATTCGGGTCACAGCGCGCTCCCTCGGTGTCCATCTGCCTCGCGGTATCGTTACAGCCTAACCATTCACGGTGTGCTCATAGCAACTTACGTTGTCCGCAGGCTTGAAATGAATGTCAAAGACGAATGTCACAGACGTGCGTTTCTGGCGTTACCTTAAAGTTCTTCCGTGGAATCACGTTTTAATGCCTTCAGTAAGTCAGGATCCTTTGGAAGCTTGAAAAAATGTCGCGGTGCAAGGCTTGCCGCCGCTGCCGAAGCGTACCCCAAATGGCAGCCCGGTGCGCTGCACGTCGGCACGACGAGAATGTTTGCTGACACTTCACGGTATCCACAGCAAAAAGTTCGTACCTTAGTATAACTCGTCCAAACTCGAAGTACAGGCACGAGTCACGCGCCAGCACCATGAACACACCGAACTCACGTGGCTGAAGCAAGGGTCACTGCCGCTCACTGCATATACAGTAACTCTAATCCAACGCCTCCTCTAAACAATGCCTGGGGAATGGCTCGCACTCCCAGCGGAGTTGGCCTGCCTTCCGTTTTGAGCAAGCGCCGCGCGGTGGTGCTCGCGACCGAGACTATTTTTTGGTTCGAACTGTCACGGTGGATGGACGTGTTTTTTGAGCGCTCCCGATCGACAGCGCAGATAAGTTGTTTTGCATGTTTTGAGCTTCTCTTTATAATTATAGGGCAGCAGTTAAAATCCCTGTAGCACTTATTTTATTGCACGGCTTTTTCGGGGGTCGGACACCAGGTATTTATTAGTTTGTGTGGGTGTGTGTTTGATTTTTGTTTTTTTCTTTTTCTTTTGCCACCCCGTGGGGAAGGTGCACGTACATTGAACACGCAATTTATTGTAGTAGAGCTTAGACTTTTTTTTCGTAGGGCAGGGCTCGAGTTTTGTAATTATCGAGTGAGACAAGTCGTAGAACAATTGGTATCGGAAAGACATGGTTGAAAAGACTGTGAAGTGTTCAGGATGTGGGGTTGGTTTTAAAGTGGACCCAAGTGTAGAAGCGGAAGGAGAAGAGGCTGACGCGAAGTGTAGGCAATGCGACGTCGAGGAAAAAATGGAGAAAATTATGGTTACCCAGAGTGACATGCTGATGAGAATCACCGAGCTCGAGACTGCGTTGGCGACAGAGCAAGAGAAAACGAGGGCTATGGAAGAAAAGCTGAAGTCCGCCGAGGAAGCACTAGCCAAGGTAAACACAGGAGCAGCCTACGGAGAGAACTGTAGGGAACCGGCAACCAGAACTGTGGAGAAGAAAGAGCAAGCAAGTTTGGAAAAAACAGGTTCAGCCGGTTCATTTGTCGCAAGGCCCAGCTTCAGAGAAGTAGTGGTGGGGCTGGGAAGGGACAAAGCAGCCGGAGTCACAGGTGCAAGTAGCCCCCAGGGGCAAGACGCTCCTGCTGAAAAGTCACAGCATGTGATAATTGCCGGGGACTCGAATTTAAATTGATGCACAGAAGCCATCAAAGAGAGAGTAAGCGGTGACAAGAGGATTGCAGTAGGGGCGTTCCCAGGACGCAAGCGGGAAGCAGTCATGAGGCAAGCGAGCGCAAAACTCAAAACTACAGCTGATAGACGAAACCTCGTGATAATTTCAGGCGGTTTAAACGATGTCTTAAATGAAGATACAGCAGGACTAGCAACTACACTGGCGAAAGGCGTCGATGACATGCGTGCCACTTCTCCTGAGGTACAGGTAGCGATATGCACGATACCGGAGGTACCGGTGCATGATAGCAACCTGCAAAGAGCGGTTGTCAACGCAAAACAAGAAATATGGCGGATGAGTCGAGAGAAAGGCTTTGAGGTGGTGGAAATAAACAGAGAGGTGCATAGGTCGGGTGGTTTTCAACGAGTTAGAATTCACTTCGATGGGCGGCTAGGTCATGAGGTGGGTTGGCGCTTGCAGGACGCGCAGTAGCTTTTTTGGGGGGCAAGTGAGCCCTTCGGGGTGCATGATAGCTAGTAACGAGGAAAACAACCAGGGAGACTCTTCGACAGGTGGTGTGGACAGATACGATTCCAAAGTGGCACCAATATCTAAGGTAAAGTCCGGGGCATAAATAAACGTAGCCACGAGCGCCGAGCCAATTCAGACATAGGGTATATTAACATGCAGGGTGGTGGGAACAGGCTGAAGTGGGAAGAGATAGAAGAACAGCTAAAGGAAAAAAGGCCGATGGTATACGGTTTTGTAGAAACACATTTCAGGGACATGGAACAACCTCCTAACAATGCGGACTACGCGTGGGAATATTGTAGTAGAACAGAAGGCAGCAGAAAGGGGGGTAAATTGGGGCATTCATCCATAAAAGTACAGAATGGAAAAGGATCAAGCAGGAGTGCAAGGAACATTTATGGCTAAAAGGGAAAGTGGCAGGGCAAATGACACTCCTTGGTTTCGTGTACTTGTGGACGGGAGCAAAGGCCAGAGAAGAAAACCAAACAATGGTAGAGTGTATATCAAAGGACATTCAGGAGTTAGGAGGAGAGTGCAAGATAATTATACTAGGAGATATGAATGCACATATAGACGATATAGATGGGTATACCGACCAGACAGGCAAAATGATCATGGATATATGTGAAAGGCTGGATTTGATCATTTGCAACAGTACCGAGAAGTGTGAAGGGCAAATAACATGGGAGGTAGGAAGGCTGCAGTCGACGATAGATTACGCACTGATGTCACATAGGATGTATGATAAGCTCAGAGGAATGCACATAGATGAAGGTGGCTCCAGAAGTCTGGGTAGTGATCACAAACGTATCAAGCTAAGTTTTGGAAGAGCAGTGAAAGGGGGAAGGAGACAAGATGAGCAACTACAGGAAAATTTTTATTCAGAGAGGCAAATTGAAATAGCCACTAAACAAATTCAGAAAGTAATCACTGAGGATACTAAAACAGTGTGGACATACACGAATCTAATTAGACTGTTTGAGCTAGAGCTTGCTAAGGCACGTGACAAGTCGCCCCGGAAAAGAAGACACAAACACAAAAGTTGGTGGGATGAGGAAGTTAAGAGAGCCATGGCAAAACGTCAGGAAGCCTCTAGGAAGCACAGACATGCTAAGCAGCGGGGTGAACCGACAGATGATGTTGAAAGAAAATGGGAAATCTTTCTAAGCTGTAGAAGGGGGCATCCCTTCTGATCAATGAAAAGATTAGAATAAAGGGAGCCCAGTGGCTGGCAGAAGTACATAAAAAAGATAGAAAGGCAGCTGCGAAATTTTGTAACCATCTAAACTCCCTCAGAAATGAGACGAGCCTAGAGCAGAGGTTTATAACTACAGCTCAAGGTGCTAGGCTAAAAAGGGACGACGCTATTGAATATATAAGAAAAGGGGGACAGAAAAAATTTCAACACAGAAGTGCTTTATGCACCACAATAGACAAGGATGAATCAAGTGGGGCAATGGCTCCATTTTCACAACAAGAGTGGGAAAGGGCCGAGAAAAGGATTCCTAGTAGTACATCAACAGGCCCAGATGGCACTCCACTTATGCTGATAAACACATTAGGTCCGAAGTGTAAGCAGGCTTTGAGACAGGCAGTGAGCAAAATAATAATTGATGAAGGAATTCCCGATGGATAGAAACTTAGCAGGATGAGCATGATCTATAAAGGAAAGGGGGACAAAGCTGACATAAACAACTACCGTCCTATAACAGTGACATCAGTGGTCTACAGGCTGGCGATGCAGATTATAAAGGAAAGACTGCAGGCATGGATAGAAGATGAGGGGGTGCTTGGGGAACTGCAGAATGGGTTTCGGAAACACAGGAGGTTGGAAGACAATCTGTTCTCACTGACGCAGTGCATCGAAATAGCAGAAAAGGAACACAGGCCCCTATGGCTAGCATTTTTGGATATCAAGGGAGCATACGATAGCGTGGTTCAAGAGGAATTGTGGGGAATACTGGACACACTAGGCGTGGGATGTGTAGTCACTAATTTTTTAAAGAACATCTCTAAAAGTAACAAGGTCGTTATAAAGTGGGAAAAACAGGTATCTAAGCCCACAGAGGTGAAACGGGGGCTTAGGCAGGGGTGTCCTCTGTCATCCTTGTTACTCATAATGTACTTACATGGATTAGAGGCCAACTTAGAGGGAAGTGGACTGGGCTTCAACCTCTCTTTCGTCAAACAAGGAAAACTCATTGAACAGGCACTACCAGCATTGATGTACGCAGAAGATATAGTGCTAATGGCCGACAACAAGGCAGATTTGCAGTGATTGGTGGACATCTGCGGTAATGAGGGAGATAGGTTAGATTTCAGATTCAGTAAGGAAAAATCAGCAGTCATGATGTTTAATGACAATGAAGGTAGTAAGCTTAGAATACAGGAGGTCGCGCTAGAGATAACAGATAAATACAAATATCTGGGCGTATGGATAAACAATGGGGCCGAGTACCTAAGGGAACACGAAATATCCGTGTCGACTAAAGGTAACAGGAATGCAGAGGTAATGAAAAACAGGGCACTGTGGAATTACAATAGGTATGATGTTGTGAGAGGAATATGGAAAGGGGTCATGGTTCCTAGTCTGACGTTCGGCAATGCGGTCTTGTGCATGAGATCAGAAGTTCAAGCAAGATTAGAAATTAAGCAACGTGGAATAAGTAGGCTTGCCTTAGGAGCTCACGGGAATACACCAAATCAGGGAGTACAAGGTGATATGGGATGGACATCTTTTGAGGGCAGGGAAGCTAGCAGCAAGATAAAATTTGAGAAGCGATTGAGAGAAATGGAGGAGGAGCGTCGGGCTAGGAAGGTATTCAGCTACTTGTACATGAATGTCGATAGAAAATGGCGGACGCGAACCAGAAAATTGACTTGTAAATACTTGGAAAACAGCAGGGGGCCAAACCAAAAAGAATTATCGGTTAAGAAGAAGGTGAAGGAAGCTGAGACTGATATGTGGAGAATTGGCATGATTAAGAAGTCCGCACTAGAGATCTATCGAACTTTTAAGCAGGAAATAGCCAAGGAAAGGATCTATGACAATACTCGGGGTAGTTCTCTACTGTTTGAGGCCAGGACGGGAGTATTTCGAACAAAGACATATCGGGCCAAATACGAAGGGGTAGACACGGTATGCAGTCAGTGTGGAGAAGAAGAAGAAACTACCGAACACTTGATAATGTTCTGTAAAGGGCTTCACCCTGTTGTTCAGGTTGATGGCGCAGAGTTTTTCAAAGCACTGGGGTTTAGGGACAGTGAGGGCAAAATAGACTTTAAGCGGGTAGAATTAACTAGAAGGAGGTTATCTGATTGGTGGCTAAAGTCAAGGCACGAGTGAAAATTGAACCCTTCGCTGCAAGGTACGAATCCTCAACCTCACTATTTAAGGAAAAAAATTAATAAATCTAGTTTTTGGTTCATTAAGTATTACGGCTTGGTGGCGCTAGCCACTGTCCGATCTAAAGGTTACAGCCATATCCATCCATCCAACTATCCATTATCACGGCGACGGGCGGTACCAGCTAAGCGTTTTTCATCTGCGGCCCAGAGGGGCGCGTCAGTCGAGAATTCTTCGAGACCTGCAGCTGTACACCGCTGTTTCTGAGGCTATGTAAAGTGTTGCGTTCTTGCACCGTCCGCCACAGGTGACGCTAGCGACCGAGAACATTCTGAAATAAAGGAGGGAAAGGGTGTGGCAGCCGTTTTTCTTCTCATGCGGCAGGCATCTTCTAGAGAAGGCGTTGTCTAAACTTATTGGGGCGCCAGCGCCACCTATCGCAACGGCAATAAAACACCACCGCCTCTCACCAACGTTTCTAGACTAGGTAAGTTGCAAAACTCCCCGCGTCTGACTACTCGTCACACGGCGCCGGGACAGCTTCTGGTTTGCTGGCACTGGTGGCGCAACAAGCTTCCGCTAACAGACGAAAACGCGTAGTCGTCGTGGCAAGACGCCGTAGCGGCCGTTTTGAAAGAGCTTTTTCAGCAGTATATTATCGAGATTTCCAACAGGATATTATCGAGTTGTGCTGCCGCAGAAACTTAATACTGCGTAATATTTAGCGGGGTAGGGCAAATGCAGTATAATTATGGTTTTCTGAACTGCCCACAATAAACAATGCTTGATATATAGCATAACATACGAGTCTGTTGCTTAGTTGCTAGTTGGTGTACGTTTGCAATAGATTTTTAGACGCGAAAAACCCAATTACAATGTCTGGCATCCTCTATTGTGGCTGTGTTTTTCGGGCTTGAAATTAAATTACAACTATGTGGCACAATCTCGTGGCTTTTGTCTGGTTATGTAGTCAGCTTCTTTTTTTTTTCATGTCCGTCACATTCTTTAGCAACTTACACCGTCGAAAAGCTACGCGTGCGGCCATTTTCTTGAGCATGTCTTCCCTCTGCTTCTTCTCGAGTTCCTCTAATGAAACCTGTTAACACAGCTGCAGCCTAAGCTTCGAGCAGAGACTGCACATTGGGGTATTGGTGAGCACTTCGTAGTCATTACTGACAAGTTTGCCTGCTGACGCATTGGGACAACATGAACACAGTTGCAGCTTTTCTATGTCCTCCAGACGTTCGGCCCATTGGGTGATGGTATCTGCATTGCCAGGTGACTTGGCTAAGAGATACTGACGGCTGCTAGTGGTAACTGTCATGTCTTCTGCGACTACAATGCATTTATCTAAAATTAGCGCTCTTTTTTTTCTTTGAGCCCTAGAAACACCACAAGACAACACGTCTTGTGGTGTTTCTTGCCATTCTCAACAACTTTCCGCCAGCATGCAAACAAACGTTTTCTATGTCTTGAAGCGAAATTACGCCACTAGTTGACGGCATGTCGGGACTTATTTCACTGTCTTTGAGCTCAGTGCTCGGAGATAGTCTTTTTTTTTTCGCCGATTATATTCTGGAAAAACCCCACTCCTATCGGACAGATTTCGCTTCTTTGTCGCGGGCCCCGCGACAAATGTAAGCGGGCGAATTCGGGAATATTCGTGGAACGCATCCTTCGACGAGGTCCCACTTTCCTCTTGGGATTCGTACCTTCTTACCGTATGACGTGAGTGAAAGTCTTCAGTATGTCCTTCTAATGAAAATGCATATCACACACACGTGAGGTGCTGGGCAGTTTGTTATTCGCGCGTGGAATAGCGTGGCGCCATACCTCTCACTGCTCAGGTACACGTGCGCACAAAAGAAATGTGGTGTCTCTCATTTCCTGTAGCTACTCTACAGCCGAGAACGCGAAATCTGGGCATGATGAAAACACGCAACACATACAAAGCAGAACAGGGCGCGCTGAAGCACAAAACTGTTCACGCAGAAACAAGCCTCCACAGATATCTACGCACTGCGACGTGCACAGGCGACGGAGGTTACGGGAGTGACACGAGCGAGCTAGGTGTTCTGTGAGCGAGCAGGCAGTGAGTGCTGCCAGATGCGACAGCAGCGCTACATTTGTCACTGTCAGCGGCGGCACCACGCAACATCGCTCAGTTTTGCAACTTACCTAGTCTAGAAACGTTGCCTCTCGCAGCGAGTTTGCAAACTCAATATATCTAGACACGCCGGTATGGTGACTAGAAAGAGAGGTGTCAGCATCGGCGCGCCGGAGAGCGAGCAAGAATTCATCCAGACGCGGCAGCGCTGCGGTTGCTTTCGAGATGCCCCTACTCGCGCCTGCGCGTGCGTATCAGTCGCTTTTTGTTGCAAATATTTCGCGCTACCTTACGGATTATAACGAAGTCTACCGGTCACAATTCTGGCGGGCGCTGCAAAGCGTGTATTGGCACTGAAAACTAATGTTTTCAATTCACTTCGTAGTATATCAGCTACGAAGCTTAGAAGATAGACAATTAAGTGACTTGCCGTGAGCTTGACACCTACAAAGTCCGTGCAGTTTTCAAATTTGATGCCGCAGTGTTCTCCATGAGGTCTCAATGCACGTAGAGGTATCGGCAACCGTTATTTTTAGGACTTGTGCAATCAAGGTCTAATTTTACAAGCAAGACAGTTATTTTCTCTAAAGCGAAAAAAACATGAAAAATAAACACAGTACATACATTAAGGTTGAAGAAAACAGCAAGTTATATGAAACTCAGCTAAATTAAGTGAATAAGGCAACTAAAGAGAACAGTAAATATACGATGATACAATGGGCATACATACACACGACATTTAGATTTCATTGGCAAACATAGATACAGTCACAAACCAGTTCACGAAAAAAATTGATTTCTGCATATGTGAAACACAGCCAGACAGGGACATCACAGTTGTTAATGAGAGATTTATAGCAATGTGAACAAGACAATAGTAAAATCACAATAAACAACAGAGTGTGACATAAAATAAGACCTTGTTCGCTGAGTTAACAATATATAACAATAAGGTCATATGTCTGAACTTCAAGAACTTCATTTTTTCTCTCTCTTTTTTGATTGGATGCATTTTCTCAAGCAACGATAAAATGCATTCTGGTCAGTGTAAAGAATCTATCTGATTTGTCACTTCCTGTTTGTGGTGTTCACAGATGACCATATTTAAACTCTTCACAGACAAGAAAGAGATAAGGTCTATTATGCTGTCACTTTTCAACGTGTTGAAACTGAAGTATTGGGTGAATGCATCTTCATTATAGAGCTTTGACCAGGTCTCGCCCCGCTGCGGTGGTCTAGTGGCTAAGGTACTCGGCTGCTGACCCGCAGGTCGCGGGATCAAATCCCGGCTGTGGCGGCTGCATTTCCGATGCCGGCAGAAATGTTGTAGGCCCGTGTGCTCAGATTTGGGCGCATGTTGAAGAACCCCAGGTGGTCGAAATTTTCGGAGCCCTCCACTACGGCATCCCTCATAATCATATGGTGATTTTGGGACGTTAAACACCAACAATCAATCAATCAGGTCTGTTAAGGACTCGGACGGGTACAGAAGGCATGATTCTGCCGGAAGCAAGCTGAAATTTTCAGATTGAAGCAACAACCTGCTACATTCGTTGCACTTCATCTTTTTCACCATCTTCCGGGCCACATAGCCGCTGACGTAATAAGTGATCCGGGAGCCACTTTTGCGTCCAATTCTATAATTTCACGAACCTCATTGAGGCGCCCCACATCTAGCAGCTCATCCAGCTTATTCTGCAATGTTATTGAATTATTATGTATGCCCGGACATAAAAGGCTACTCGGAACTCCAGAACGTATGTTTACACTGGAGGATGACTGTGCCAAACTGTAAAAACTGAGGCGATTCACATAGATCGAAAATTGTGTCGGTGAAGGGTGATAATACAAGCCAGACATTTGCTTCAGAATTAAAAAAAAGGATTTTAAGTGCGTCTTGGCAGAGGCGAGACGTCATTGAGTATTTATGGCCCAAGGTTTTCGTGACATAGTGCTGGATAGAAAGGGTGCTGGTTAGAGTGATGCGGAGCGCTGCAAAGCCTGTATTGGCACGTATTGGCAGCACATCTGTTGGTGTTATGAACCACGTGCGCAGAAACCTCTACTTCCTTTTTCTTCCACTCACAGAAAGTTAGTTAAGCGAGGCATAGCACGAACCTGTCTTGAGAATGCCTTAAATAGGTCGTGCGCCCATAATGTCTCTGCGAGCTTCAAAGCTCAAGTTTCCCGGCTTAAGGCTTCGGGTTTCTCCGAGGCGTTTATCGCTTCCGTTGCTGAGACTATCCTGCGGACTAATGAGGTAGAGCAGAGGCAGCGACAGAATCCGAGTAACACGGATACAGAGCGTGAAAGGATAGCCGTGATTCCATACAAACACCAGATATCACACAGGCTCAAGAAAATCGGAAAACGAGTTGAAGTTCGTGTCCTGTTCTCGGCACCGTTCAAATTATTCAGCCTCACCAAATCCACAAACCCCCTGAAAACGCAGTCAACAACGGAATGCAGAGTTCAACAAGAAAACAGGTATGCGGCATGCTCCCGGAAAGTTGTCTATAGGACCCCCCTTTCATGCGGTGCTTGTTATGTCGGAACGACCGGAAGGTGTCTGAACAATCAGCTGAGAGAACACGCTAACAATGTTAGAAACGGGAAAGATGGTTTTCTTGCTGAGCACTGCACTGGGTGCAATTGTGTGCCCCTTTTCAAGGACACAGCGACGCTGTACAAGCACGAAGATGAGCGCACCCGAGTCATTGTCGAGGTCGCGCAGATTGCCCGCGAACGGGTGCCTTGCATTTGCAAGCCCTTCGTGTCCCTGTCCGAGAGGGAACTAAGGTTCCTCGAAGCCTGACGATAGTTATAGCGCCATGCCATACCAACTAGCCCAAGCTGCCACACTTCCTCGAAGGTTTCGGTGCGCGCAAGTAGTTATGTTATCTTTACCTTTCTGTTTCGTTTCCTTATAGATTTTTCTTTGCCTTTTTTCTGTGCTTTTGTTTTTTGTTTTTTGTTTTTCTCTTACTCATGTTCTGCTCTTTGTGCCATATGGTTTTTGTCACATGGTTACTGCAGTGCCTCTTCTATATATTTTCGCGCTTTGCGCAATAAACTCAGTTGGAAGTTAGCGCTCGTGTCCTTCGTGTTCTTCTTGTCTCTGTGTCGTCGTTTAGTGCTCGCGCTATAACTATCGTCATGCCATACCAACTAGCCCAAGCTGCCACACTTCTATCTTCTAGCCACCATAATTAGGCGTAGCCATCTTAGTTTTTTTTTTCGCCAGTGTTTCCAACACAAAAAGCGTTTTCTGGAGTTGCGAATGAGAATTGTTGGGGCCTAGAAGTCAGATTTTGTTCACCTTACGTATCAGTTGATCATCCAAATATAATATTGATATTACCGGGAGCGAAGGGTGTTTGGGAGGAATGGGAAGTTCTGATTCAGGAGCTTAGCAGCTGAGGCCGATGCGCCACGCATGTTTTTGGACCATTTTGTTGCTCTTTGGAGGGTGTATTTGAGTGTAGCAAAAAATTATCGGCCATGCTGAACCTATAGATTCCCCCAAGCGTCGAAGAAAATTGGTTGAAGGGCTACCAACCAAAAACTAATGCAACTGACAGCGAAGAAAAATTATTCTAAAACACTGCACAAGCCACCAGAACAACAATCTAAAGTGCAAAACTTTTCATCACTTTGGATAGAGTGTACTAGAAGTGTTGAGTGGCGTGACCGCGTTTCGCCGCCTGATCCCTTCCGCGTTGCCCGCAGCGGCGGTGATGCAGCCGCATAGTACTGAAAGAGCCACGCGCCGCTTGCAGGAACTGCTATGCGCGTCGGCTCCTCCGTCGCAATTTCTTGATGCAGATTTCTTCGCACCTGCCCATCATTCATGTCTAGCACATGATTTCATAGCCCTTGAAGTATGACAGGCCCATCTACTGAATTTGAGCTTCATAAAAGTCGTTCTGAGAGATCGAAAATAATTCAGAAAGGGTGTGTCTTATACTGATTTCTTCTATCTTAACTTTTTCTTTGTTGGTTAGGCGTCTACGATATTCAGAATAACTGAGCTGATTCATTGGAAGTTAGCCGTGCTCAGAAAGCTGTGAGATTAAAAAACAAATACTGTGTCACACGCTAGCAGAAACGGAAAGCCACAAGGAAATACGGGAGAGGAAGGGAACCTGAACCCCCTACATCATGAAATGTTTTGGTAATTTAACTTTTCAGGGTATACTAAATAGTTACAGGCAATCACAGCGACCACCAATGGCCAAAGTTAGGCGTTCTGCTGCACACCACACCCCCTAAAAAAAAGAAATCCTGGGTAGCCTTTGCTCCAATAGTTTACAGTTGGCAAAGCGGAACATAGCGTGTCTCTACAAATGCGCACTGTAAATTTCACTTTTTCAAGTATGAGGTCTCAAAACTAGTTCAAGATTAACGTAGTCGGGCTAGAAATGCACCGCCTAAAATAGTAGGTGTGCCAAGGGGCATTGAATATATATATATATATATATATATATATATATATATATATATATATATATATATATATATATATATATATATATAGTGGGAGTAATAATTCAATGGGCCAGTTAGTCTTCGTGAAGGTATGGGATATGGCACAACGGGAGCGTTGTCAACAAGGATGTATTTATTTCCCAACAGTTTCGGGAGGGGTCCTCCCTTCATCAGGGGATGAGTTATATTGACATGAGCTTCCAAACTTCGTTGCTGCCGCGTCCCTCTCGCCTTGAAAGACGTTTACGAGAGTGAGAGGGAACTAGAAAAAGGAAAAAAACAAAAAAAGGGGGAGAAAAAAGACAAAAAAGAAAGAAAAGAAAGAAAGTAAAAAGGAGGAAGAACCACTGTCAACATTGAGAACGAAGCCAACTGTCCGTCTACATCCACATACGGTTCATATCACGTGCTGTTCAGTTCTTGACGTGTGTCGGGCCACCCAAGATTGTCGCCGCGGTGCCGGGAGGGTCCGTGACGGCGTGCCTAAAGAAAGGGGTTTCCCCGTAGTGAGTCGTTCGGCGGGCGGCGGGCGGCGTGCGTAAAGGAAAGGTTTCTCGTTAATGGGTTGGTCGGCTATTTACCTTTAATCTTCGTTCGTTTCCCTTCAATGGTCATGAAGTGGAAGGCGAACGTAAACACTTTGTATGTGCATGTAAAAAACACACAAGAAAGGACAGTGTACACGTACGAGTCAGTCAGAAAAAAGCATGGTCTCCAGCTATCAATCTTTGTCACCAATTTTCTCCTGGCTTACTTCTCGGAGGCAGTTGAGTTTTGCGGGGTCCTCGTTGATGCCGGCTACTAATGTACGAAATTTGAAAATAAAATATGCCTCACGCTGTTCGCGCTCGCGTCTGTTTGAGAAACCGGACAGCAAAAGAGTTACGCTGATATTTTCAAAACTGTGGTTTGGCAGGCGCAGATGTCTAGATAAAGGTAGCTTCGGCAGTGAAGTGGCGTGGTACCAGTGATTATTGAACCGCAGCCGAAATGGCGTGTCTGTTTGGCCGATATATTCTTGTCCGCAGATGTTGCAATGTAGCATGTATATTACGTTACTAGAGTCACAATTAAGGCTTTCAGTTATGCAGAATTTGAAATCCGAGAAGTTCGCTTTGGATTCACGTGTCGTGACCATCTGTGGGCATACCTTGCATCGAGCTTTTCCGCAGGGATGGCACCCTGATTGAATTTTGGGGGTGTTTGTTTTTGCTCTGACAAGAATGTCCTTCAGATTTTTATCCCGGCGGTACACCACGTGAGGTGGCTTCGTGAAAATAGAAGTTAGTCGTTTGCTTTGCCTGATTATGTTGAAATGGCGGGAAAGTATGTTGTTGATTCGTGGCGCTGATGAGGAGTAAGTTAGTACAAGGTTCGTTTGGGAAGTCGTTTTAGATGCTCTGTTTGGTACCTTAATTATATCATTCCTGTTCACGTTGCGAGCACGTAGTATGGCATCGTCAATAATGTCTTCCGGATAATTTTGTTTCAATAAGGAATGCTTTAGGTCTTCCGCGTGTCTGTCAAATTCCCGCATATCGGTGCATGTTCTTCGGTACCGGTAGGCTTGAGAATATGGAATACCCGTTTTGCAATGCTTTGGGTGGCTGCTGTTGAAATGTAGGTACATTTGACTGTCTGTAGGCTTTTTGTAAAGGTTTGTTGGCAAGCGGTCATTTTCGACCGTGACAGTGACGTCCAAAAAGTTAATGCTAGTTTTGGAAATTTTGTGCGTGAATTTTATTGACGGGTGGCATTTGTTAAAATCCTCTATGAAGCGGAAAAGACTTCCCTCATCATGGTTCCATATTATAAAAATATCGTCTAAGTATCTTCTGTAGTAGAAAGGTTTCAAGGTGCGTCCCTCAATGAATGGGATTTCAAGTGAAGCCATAAAGGTGCTCGCGAAGTTTGGGGCCATTTTCGTGCCCATTGCAGTGCCACTGACCTGAAGGAAATGCTTGCCGTTGAACTCAAAATGGTTATAATTTAGTACAAGTTCAAGAAGTGTGAACAGTACCTCGCCACTTACACTAGTTGATGAGTCAGATTTTACATAGTATTCTGAAACCATAGCCGCTATTCCGTCATGGTGGGGTATGTTGGTGTACAGTGAGCAGACGTCCATGGTCACCAGAAAACTGCCGCCTGGGATGTCGAGACTCGAAGTTTCGCAGATGAAGTGGTTTGTGTCCTTTAGGTAATAGGGAAAATTTGGGGGGACGTTTTTTTTTATTAAGGAATTGATGAATCCTGTTATATTTTCTGTTGATGTGCTATTACTGGATACTATCGGACGTCCCGGATTACCTGCCTTGTGTATTTTGGGGAGCAAATAGAATTGACCGGGAACATGTAGAATGGGCCGGTAACATTGCTTTTAACATTTTGCCGGTAATTTTCTCGTCCCGGCGGAGATTGTTTAGGGTTACTTTTATCTCCCTTTCAAATTCGGGAGTCGGGTCCGTTGGAAGTTCTTTGTAGAATTTTGTGTCTGATAGCTGTCGCTCCCCTTCCTTTAAGTAGTCCGACGTGTTTAGAATTACTATGCAGCCCCCTTTATCAGCCGGTTTGATAGTAATTCCAGTGTTTTTTCGTAGTTCATCGAGTGCCCTTCGTTTTGACTTTGATATGTTGTTTCGAAATGGCCGATTTTTTTATACGCTCTGATGATATCTTTTTGAACTGCTGATATATACATATCGAGGTGTTTGTTCCTCTGCTCACCCGGACACCATGATTTGTCACCACCAATCACTCTATTCTCGTCCGTACAGTCCTTGCGATCATGAAAGTATTCACGGAGGCGGAGATTACGCGCAAAGTTATCGAGGTCTTGGTACAGTTCAAATTCATTGAATCTACCGGATTCTGGACAAATGGTCAAGCCTCTCGACCTAAGTTGAAGCTCAGCGAGTGTGAGTGTTGTGTTTGACAGATTGAGGACATTTTCCTCATAAGTTTTCGGCTGCTCTTGGCTATCACGTGGCACGGGAGTGTCAGCGTCATATTCGATAGTAAGGATGTTTTGATTAGGATTACAGTGTAGTTTTGAGTTCCCATTTTTCTCCTCAAAGTTAGGTTGTGGTACGGGTGGTCCCTGGCGTTCTTGTACGGCCTCATTCCTATTTTCCTGTTGCAGAGCAGTGGAGCTACTGCAGTCCCGCTTGAATTTTCTATCTTTTACCACTGAAATTTCGCCTCTCTTCTTTAGTTCATATCTTTCCAGTTCTCTTGCCTCATGCTCTCCGAGATTAGATACCAATTTCTGCGTGGCCTCCGTGACACTGTATTCGGCGGCCTTACGCTCACTATGGTCCGCAATGACCCGAGTCAGTTGCAAGGACACTTCTAGTAATATTTTTTCCCACTTCCCTCTTTCTGCTTCACTTAATGTAGACATTGAGGGGTTGCAGGCTAGGCGGAGGCCCTTAGGTGCAATTTCGTGAGATAGATATTTGGTTAGTTGTTCCGCGTGTTTATCGTATTGCACCCGCTTTTCAATGATTTTTCTAATCGATAGAAATGAGTGGGACCATGCGTGTTTAAGACTGTCCGTACCTTTTGTTTCCACGTGTCATTTGGAAGTCGCCACCTTGGTCTTCGCCGCATTCGTCCGCCTGGTGTTGTAAGGCCTCGCTGGTGGGAGTGGCGACGTCGTCACTGCTGGGACCCTGGATGGCTCTTTGTGTCCCTCGGCTCCCTGTTGTTGAGTGGGTTTGGCACTGGAGTTTGCCGTGCAAGCCGTTGCCGCCGATCTCTGACTCACTGGTGGGACTCGCTGGCTCGCTGGCCTCGCTGGTGGTAGTGGCGACATCGTCACTGCTGGTGCCCTGGATGGCTCTGTGTGTCGCTCGGCTCCTTGTTGTTGAGGGGGCTTTGCACTGGAGTTGTCCGTGCAAGCGATTGCCGCCGATATATATATATATATATATATATATATATATATATATATATATATATATATATATATATATATATATATATATATATATGTGTGTGTGTGTGTGTGTGTGTGTGTGTGTGTGTGTGTGTGTGTGTGTGTGTGTGTGTGTGTGTGTGTCAGTGGTAGAGCACCGAACGCGCCGTTCGAAGGTCACAAGTTCGTATCCTGCTTATGGCAAGTTATCTTTTCACCCACTTTTCTTTCTTCTATTTACATTACAATTCGGTCTAATACCTTCCCCTACACTTTCCTTGGCTTTATTGTCTGTTTAGACTATTAATATTGTGCAAAACACGGAAAAACGCCCTTAAGTATACACTTTTTTCCTTCATATATATATATATATATATATATATATATATATATATATATATATATATATATATATATATATATATATATATATATATATGCGTGTGTGTGTGTGTGTTTACTGTGCACATTTACAAGGAAAGTAAATTTCTCAAAACAAGATGCACCACTGCCTACAATTTTGGCGCCTATTAATAGAACTACGCTTATAATACAAAACATCGTCATAAACTTGCTCGCTTGTAATGGCGTTACGGCAATAGAATATTTGGAAAGCAGCACAATTAAATCTGTCGATACAAAATGAGAACTGGTTACAATGAATTTACGCAGATTAACAGATGAGCTATATATACAATTGGCACTTTTTGATATGTTTGAGTGCTGTTTTTAATAATTTTAATTTGTAATAAGCCTTTGAGAAAGCAATAATTATTATCTTCCAGAAAACTGGCATGATAAAAAAGAGTGGTCACCAATTAATGTTTTGACAACGTTATTTACACTCGTGTTTCTCGGGAAACAATCGAGTGCATATAGGCTCATATGAAGAACATTGTGCTCTGGATTTCATAGAGACGGCTGGGAAAACGAGCGCATGATTTAATCATAGTCTTGATACTTCTCTCTTTGTAGGTTGTCAGTAGCCACCTATGATGTAACGCAGCTCAAAGCGCTGATTGAGTAAGGAGCTAGGCGGATCCATGCAAATTTCGATTGACATTTTTTTTTCTAGGTCGGCAGGCTCTTGAAACAGTGGATGTATCGACGCAATTTCGGCGTGCATGCATATTTATTCGTGCATGATGGCGTGTAGCAGGTGCGTCTGCTGATAAAGGCTAAGAAACGCGTTAAACGCGCTGAAAACGAGCAATTACACGCTTTCACAGGCTCGGGCGCGTGCGCTTCCAATGCAGACGCTCTCGCGATTTTCAGTACCATGGAACTACAGCGCCGCCGCTACTGTCAACCGCCGGAGAATCAGCCGAGTCGGCGCGGCCGCCTCGTTCACTCCACTGTCCCCTTCTAGACTACACTTTAGTTTGGATGAGCGATTGCAGCGCTGCTTCTTCCTCTAGGTTCTCGGACTCGCGCGCAACACTATGGTTATTTAGGTCATCTATCTGTCTATGTGCTCCTCTTTCATCGTACTGTCAGTTTCTTTAGCTCTGGCCAAGTTGTCGTCGCGTGTGGTCGTCGTTTCTTGTAACGGTTGTTGGTTGGCGTAAGAAGCGCAGCTGATTCCGGCAGCGATTCAGTCCGCCGGCTGCGTTACTTTACCCTTCAGACCAAGTGGCTCTGTGCACGATGAGAACGACCGGGACCAAGTGTATCGCCAGCAAGCGTGCAGATTGAACAGCCGCGCGATCGCCCTTGTGGGAGCATGCAGGACTCATCAGTGAGCAGCCGCGAGCTTCAGGGCCGCCTTGAAGGATGGCTTTACGTTTGCGGTGTGTATACTGCAGCCGTTCAAATAAGCTTGCGCGTTTGTGAATGCCCGCGCTGCGCCGCTTATCTCAATTCTCGAGGAAATGAGCGCGTCCTGGGAACTCAGACTCTCCCTCGTGCATCTAGCTTAGTAAACTTGTTCCTTCCGCGAACGCGCCCAGATGTGTCGGAAGAAAAAAGGGAAAAAAATAAGGGAAAAGGCCGTAGCCAGATGTGAATGAGCAGTGCATGCAGAAAGATCGATATGAGAAAGTGGACATGGACGTTTTGTCTCCAGATGCACGGGCATTTAGGGGGTCATTCGTGTTCCGTTTTGCGGGACGCTCTAAAGGTGATATCATCGCGTTTAAATTGGGAAAATAATCGAATATACTGGCTCCCCCCCGCCGTGCAAAGGAACGTTTTTTGTTCGTATGTGTTCATTTTTTTTTTCTTTTTCTGTTCTTGTGTTTGCGCACATTTTCGGTTATCCTTCAGCCGCGCCCTGTTTGGAGAATATTGCTGCTCAAAATAGTTGGGTTGACGTGCGGTCCAAAATACTTTGTTTTCGCTTGTGCTTGCAGTAGTGCAAGAGGCAACGCCTTGCTGAAATTTAGTGCTCTGTGCCAGTAATTATTATTCGCGCCTTTCTTTTTTATGTGAGGTCTTCCTGGCAAGTGTGATTACAGTAATGGAGTGCATATTAACACGGAATCGATTGCCGGTGTAAGAGCGCAGATGATTTCTTGTTTAATTATTTGTTATGCAACATATTCCTTTGCTCATCCCCGTTCTTATCGTTCTGCTAATTCCTCTGCACGTTTCTTTTTTTTTTTACTCGAATTAGAAAACTCGCTTAATGCCATTTTATATGACAACCAAGATGCTACACTGCGACTTTGCATACCTGGTCAAATACATACACATAAATTCTGCTAAGCGCAAATTTAAACAATTTTTTATTCATTTAGGCTGAGTGTTAACAACAAAGCATATTTGGGTGCTTTATAAGAAATGTGCTTTTTCTTTTATACAGTGTGTTGTGTCAAGTCTGTGGCGAACAGGGTAGACTGTACCACCCAGAAAACAAAGAATATAACATGTGAAAATCTTGGGCTGGACAAGCCTTTCAGGCTTAGAAACTCATAGCTTCTTGTAGCCATGGCAAGACCACTGTTTCTTCATATATATACCACATCATTTTTTGCAATAATTTATCATTATCACGATTGAACAGCTTGATCACCATTGGCATCTCTTCAAAAGCTTCAAATGGGAGACAATCGCTGTATAAATATTGAATCGCAGTTGGGCTCATCATTAACCTTGTTATATGTTTTATGTCTACTGAACGATAAAGGTCTTTCCCAATAATCTCTACTTTATCCTGACTTGTGTGAGCTCAATTACAGATTGAAAAATGTCCTTTGTGTCGCTTTTGTTTTAAGTTGAATCATAGATTACACAATTGTGCAGTTAATTATAACTAAGAATAAATAAACATATAAGCTCTACCTGTATAACTGCGGTGCACGTGTCTGTCTCTTTTGTAAGAGATTCGTACATGCCAGCTTTGGTTTGAAGTGCAAGTGTTTCCTCTCTAACAATGTAAATACTAGGCATATTGGAAAATAAAATTTTGTCTTTTCTCACTAAAATATCGCTTTAGGCTAAATACTGATATAATATAAATTTGTCATGACATTCAAGATTTCAATCCAAAACCACTGGCACAAAGAGAAATTTTCAAGTGCTCAATTTGGCTTTGTTACATGCAGACGTACTTGACATCACAAAAATGAGGAAATTCGGTTAAAGCATCTATGCAAATTCTCCTTCCATGGGATGGCAATAGCTGCAGGCGAAGCTAACCTTATTTTTTTTTTTCAAGTTTTTAATTGACTACAGTTGTGAAAGCCAAGAACAGTAGCAAACAATATGAACTAGTAAATCTTAAAGCAGAACATATATGGGTGAAGGGCTAACTTGGCTATTTTAGTCATTCTAAGTGGAGCTTTGTTGTTTTAACCTAAGCTGAATTTCAGGATACTTGCAATGTCTATAGGTACAGGAACTATTCCGATTTGTTAGTTTAGCTCTCTTCCTTTAGGTAATCTCAAATAGCAACTCATTGCATAAGTAATGATCATATCTTCAAGTAATCTGTATATTGCCACATGGTTTCTCATAGGAAAAACCACGTGTGGAAAAGGACGAAGAAATTCGGACTGAGCCGCTTCTTCGCCTAGCTCAACGAGCCTTGAGCTTGATGAGATTGGTGGAGCTGCTAGGTACGACGACTCACGACGTGCCTCATGCACAAGAGCCTGCCCAGGAGTCTGAACACAAGCCCTGTGCCCGTGAACACGCCATTTCACAAGGCAAGCCGTTGCAAACAAGGCCTACCACCAGAGACACCGGAACAGCTTATCGACTGAGCGACTATGACTTCAGATCAAGGCGCCATAGAAACTCCTAGGTTGTCTGTGCCAATCTATTGCACTGTCCAGTACCTGCAGATGCCTAGCCCCTTTCACGGAGAGCTGTTTGAGGATGTGGACGACTGGATGAGCGAGTTCGAACATGTCGCAGCGATCAACTACTTGGACAAAGCTGCCGAACTCCACGACGTCTGCGCCTGCTTAAAGGATGTAGCCTGAACGTGGTTCCTGAACAGTGGTGATATCTTGACATCCTGGCGCTAGTTCGAGCATCGCCTCTTGGAGTCCTACAGGAGCCCCGACCGCCGTGAACGTGCTGAGCATGCATTGCACTCACGCATCCAGATGCCTAATGAGACCGTCACTATGTATGTGGAGGACATAATGCGGCTTTTCGTGCGAGCAGACCCGGCAATGCCAGAAAAAAAAAAAGCTGCGCTATCTTATGTGATTCGTGAAGGAGCAGCTTTTTGCTGGTCTAGTGTGGAGTCCTCCGAAAAGTGTAGCACAGTTTCTGACTGAAGCCACTACGATGGAGAAGGTACTTCATCAACGGTCTGCCCTATTCGACCGGCACGTCAATACTGCATCATCTCTTGAATTTTCCGCCACTTTTGGAAGCAACAGCGTCGAATGGATTGGCGAAATTGTTCACACGGTCGTCGGCGAGGAAATGGCGAAGCTATATGGGGCGAGACAGCTGAAGGTAAGCTCCATCACCAGTATTATCCGGGACGAGGTCCAGCAGGTGCTGCACAACCCTCGATGTCAACCGATGGCTACCCCTCTAGAACCATCTCCTCAGTCCACTGATGTTAAGAACAGTACGTACGCCAAAGCCTTCCGCACTTTTATATCGGTCTCTAGCCTTGCAGTCTCGATCCAGACGGTGTCGCCAGTTGTGATTCAATCAACACATGCTGGTTTGAACTTCTACGGTCATCGTGCTCCTATGCAGAAGTGCGATATCTGGTGTAGGACGCATAGAAAACCCCTCTGCTACCACTGCGGTGAATCCTGTCACATCCACTGGGAATGCTTGTACCGACAGCTTGGACTGCGCAGTTTCTCTATTGATTTGCCTTGTCACCAAGTTGGTCAGAGGCCAAGAGAAATTGAGGACTATCTCGCGCAGCAACGTCTACCTTTCTCACGGCGTCTATCGTGGTCACCATCTCCATGGCGACCCGCAGCCATTGGGCCACATTTCGGTATGACGGCATGGGGACGCTCCCCAAGCCCTTGGCGGGAAAACTGAGGACAACGACCTTCGGGGGCGAGGTCACTGGGACTCAAAGTGTGGAAGACCTTCCACCACTTGCACGAAATGCTGCAGACATTGAATTGACGTCTGAGTGAAGTGCAAGAGAAACGCCGGATTCTACGTCTGAAGTCAGCGACAGAGTCTCACTCGACATTCCCGATTTGATAGACGGTCTTCAGGTCAGAGAATTGGTGGACACAGGTGCAAATTATTCTATTATTAGCAGCAAATGAGTAACCTGTCTTGAGAAAGTCACACCTTGGAATGGGACACGCATTCAGATGACTGGAGGCTACGTTCTTACTCCATTGGGTCGTATGTACCGCAAGAGTCAAAATATGCGAGTCAACATTTGTGGTCACCTGCCTATACTATGCGACTGTTCTCGTCAGATCATCCTCAGTATGGAGTTTCCTCGAAAGAACGGCACAATAATAAATCTCTGCGAGCCAAAGGTGCCTTTCTCGATGCCACGCGCAACAGATCAAGACGCCGATAGCCGTCGCAGACCTGCGCTGCGTGTGGCTGATGAAAGCATGACGCTGCCTCCCCAAGCGACTGCTTTCGTAGAAGTCACTTGTGAAGACCTCTAAGATAGTGATGCTGTCGCCGAGAGCAACATATTCCATTTTGCTGCTTCAATTTGTGTGTGCCCAGTGCGAAGGATTGTGCGTGTTTGGTCACAGATACTTATCACAAATTTCAACTTTGAGCACCAACGTTTTTTCTGCGGCAACACCGTGGCCTTTGGAAACCCTGTAGCGGATGTCACGGTGTGCTTTGCGTCCGAGAAAATGGTTGACGGAGA
Source organism: Rhipicephalus annulatus (assembly GCA_013436015.1). Classification (NCBI taxonomy): domain Eukaryota; kingdom Metazoa; phylum Arthropoda; class Arachnida; order Ixodida; family Ixodidae; genus Rhipicephalus; species Rhipicephalus annulatus. The sequence continues at coordinate 678,147 of WOVY01010430.1, forward strand.
CAAGTTTCTAGACCACATCGATGTCAATTCGGAGCTTTCAGACAAGAAGAAGGCCGGACTTCACACTCTTTTGAAAGAATTTCAATCTTGCTGTGCCTCTTCATCTAGAGTTGGTCAAACACCCCTCACAAAGTACCGAATTATTATTGATGATGATGTTTGCCCAATCTACTAGCAACTTTACCATGTTTCGGCTAAAGAACGCAGGGCCATAGAGACGCAAGTAAAGGAAATGATTGACGACGGGGTCATTCAATTGTCCAGCAGCCCATGGTCCTCGCCAGTTGTTTTAGTGAAGAAGAAAGACGGAACGCTGCGATTCTGTATTATTACAGGAAGCTAAATAGTGTCACTAAGAAATACGTTTACCCGCTTCCATGCGTTGACGATTCTCTCGACAGGCTGCGACAGAGGAAGTATTTTTTATCGATCAATTTGAAGAGTGGCTATTGGCAGATAGAAGTCAATGAGCGCGACCGAGAAAAGACATCATTTGTAACTCCTGATGGACTTAATTCGGTTTTCTTCCTCATGGCCTCTGTTTGGCTCCAGCAGCATTCAAGCGGATGATGGATAACATTCTCGCTGGCTTGAAGTGGCAAGGCAGCCTTGTACACCAAGACGATGCGGTCATCTCCATCTCTAAGAGTTTTGAAGAACATCTGAAGTGCATAAGAATCGTTCTGGAAGCTATTTGTTCTGCTGAACCCTCGCTGAAACCCCAGAAGTGCTATTTCGGCTACGATGAGCTGAAATTTTTTAGACATGCCAGGATTGCGGAGCCTGATCCAGAGAAAACTGCAGCAGTCACTGACTTCCCTGTTTCGTCAGACAAAAAAGCAGTGCCATGTTTCTTTCGCTTGTGTGCTTATTATCGCCGATTCATTACACACTTCTCGGCGATAGCCGAACTACTCACGTAACTCACCCAAGTTGATGTACCATTTGCCTGGAGCACAGAGCAAGATGCAGCTTCCGCAGAGTTACGGCCGCAAATGCAAGCAGCATCTGTTCTCGGGCATTTTGATCAGGACGCTGCTACTGAAGTGCACACAGATGCCAGCAACGTCGGCCTTGGTGCTGTCTTTGTACAACGGCACAACGATGTTGAACATGTCATAGCTTACTCCAGTAGTACTCTCTCGAGCCGAGGCCAACTGCTCTACTTCAGAGGAGGAATGCCTCGCAGTCGTGTGGGCAACGACAAAGTTTCGACCTCACCCTTATGGCCGTCGCTTCAAGGTGGTGACTGATCACCATTCGCTGTTCTGGCTGGGCAATCTCTGCGACCCGTCTGGCCATCTCGCTCGGTGGAGTTAGCACTTGCAGGAGTTTCCCACCACGATTTTATATAGGTCTGGGCGTAAGCACAAAGATGCCGATGCACTATCTCAAGCACCTGTTGGACAACCTGATATTGACTCGGGAAGATGCTGATAACTCTCTTGGAGCCCTCAGTGATTCTGGCTATATGTTTAGACAGCGAGCAGATCAGGCATTGTGCCCTGTTATTGATTCCTTAGAAGGCCGATACTCTCAGGTTCCTCGGCGCATTGCTCGCGAACTGTCATCCTTTTGCCCATGGAGGGGCATACTTTACAAGAAAAAGGCTCGAGGGAGCCACAAAGCCTTCCTCCTCGTTATACCATCCGACATGCGGTATGACATCCTCCTCGTGTGCCACCATGAGCCCACGTCAGGACAATCTGGCTGCTCGCGGACTACCGCGAGATTGCGCCAGCAGTACTCTTGGCCTCTACTTTCGACCAGTCTACACCGCTATGTGCAAGCCTGCTGCGAGTGCCAGCGTCGCAAGATGCCACCTGGTAAACCTGCGGGCCTTTTTCACTCGATTGCACCACCACGGACAGCCTTCGAGCTTGTGGGAATTGACCTTCTAGGGCTCTTCTCTTTGTCGGACACGGGGAACAAATGGATTATAGCGGCAACCAATTACTTGACCCGTTTATGCTAAGACAAAAGCTTTACCCCCCGGCACGGTGTCTAAAGTTGTGAAGTTCTTCATGCACCACATCGTCCTACGGTACGGCTCGCCGTCTTGTGTGATTACGGATAGAGGAACATCATTTCAGCACTAACGCTGGAGGCCATTTGCAGGCTGAGCTGCACAAGTCACTGAAAAACAACCGCTCACCATCCACAAATAAACGGACTGCCGGAGAGGCTCAACAGGACTGCAGCAGACATGCGGTCGATGTACATGGATGTGCAGCACAAAACATGGCACGATATTCTGCCATACATCACGTTCGCATACAATACGGCAATGCAGGAAACAACGCGATTTTCACCTTTCCACCTTGTTTATGGATGCAAGATACAAACCATGCTTGATGCTATGCTGCTGTATGATAATAGTGATAAGCTTGCTCCAGAAGCAGAGCAATACACACAGTATGCCAAAGAGGCTCGTCAACTGGCTCATGTAAACATCAGACACCAACAAGACGCAGATGCGCAGCGTTATAACCTTTGCGGTCGAAACGCCGCATGCCACCCTGGCGAAGGAGTGTGGTTGTGGACACCTATCTGGCGACCAGGCTTGTCTGAAAAGCTTCTGAGCCATTATTTCGGAACATATAAGGTTATCCGACGTGTGAGCGACGTTACCTATGAAGTATTTTCGAATGACACAGTGTCTTCACGTCGACAACTTCGACCCGAAACTGTACACATCGTACGACTCCAGCCGTACTACACACAGTAGCCTGTATGCTTTCGAGTTATTTCTGTTAACGTGCAGAAGTAATCTCTTGTGGTGGCATTCTCTTTTCCTAGTAGTCCATTGGTGCTTTTGTGTTTTCGCATAGTGTAGGTGTTGGTGCACCCTCTTTGTTTTTGATGGTACTCACTCTTTGATTCCCTGTGTCAGCACGTGCTGTATTTATGTTTTTTTTCTTTATTTACAAGCATCAAGTCGATGCTCTTTAAAGGGGGGACTAATGCCACATGGTATCGCGAGGGAGAACCACATGTGGAAGAGAACGAAGAAGTTCAAACTGAGCCGCTTCTTGGCCTAGTTCAATGAGCAGTACAACGCAAGGTTGCCTTGAGCGTGACAATATGTGTGTGCACTTTGTTCTGTACACACTGTTGAAAGGGTAAGAGTAAAGCAAGCTAATTTGGTGCTGAAATTAACATCATATTTGGAGCACTAAACAAAAGAAATAATATATAAAAACTAAGTAGACAATAGAAGCACTTGAGATCAATGTAGACAGTTTTACATATAGACCCATTCCATGTTTCTAAAAGCAGGTAGGCCAATGTCGACATTATGGGTAAAATTATAGCGACGTCCGCACGTAACTTCCGCCATAAGCGCTGAGCGCTGCGATGTGCGCCAACAAAACGAAGTTGTGAGATGCCATAAGCGTTGTGAAAGCCATAAGCGCTGAGGTATGCGATGTCTGCCAACAAACAAAACTAACTTGTGAGACGCGACTCGCATCCAACCGCGACGCAGCTCGTCGGCATACCGTTTTTTTGTTGTTGCTTGACTGAGAACACCACATGCACAATTGAAAACTTAGCAGAAACTGCGGTAGACAGAGCGTCTTTTGCTTACCAAGACAGTGCCACCGCATTTTCGGGACGTATGTCCGGTGGAATTTGTCCATATGTGAACAGGCACAGATATTTCACATAAGGGAGAGTGAAAATGCCCGTATTGACCAGTATCATGCATAAGAAATACCAGTGTACTACAAAAATAATTTTTGCAGAAGACATTTCCAGACTGCAGTGGCATTATCATTCTTCAACGGCTTCAGTAAGTTTTGTTTCAAGAAGCAAAATTTGTGCACCAAATGCTTCAGAGTAGTGTTTTCTGTAGGACTTCCAATGTTAACGTATTGTTGGCAAAAGTAATTTTTGATGTGTAGCAGCAGATGTTCTGCATCTAAAAAACTTTCTGAAACAAAAGTTTTTGATACGGTTTTGTGCTTTATTCAGACTTGCAATACTGATAGTGTTTATTCTCTGGTCACAGAGTTGGAGGCAGGCCCAGAGCCGAGGGCACCAGCACTGAAGCGTGCCCGTCATCAGGGACGCTGTTGGCAGCAGCGGTTCTGTGTGCTTCTTCCGGATAAGAAAACATTGACACATTTCCCGAGTGAAGATATTGCAAGACGTTGTCTGCATGTGAGTCCCTGACCTGTACCAATTTACCATTTGACGAATCTAAAAGCCTGAAAGACATTTTTATCAGTCTCTAGTACCTTCTGACCGTGTTAGTAGAACTCATAATAGATGCTCAATCTGTCATATACAAGACCTGTTGTTTTTCTAGGTCAGTAATTGTTTCAGTTGGCAAAAGGGAGGCAGTTTCTAATGACTATAGCTGGAATGCACCTTGAATTCATTCTAGTGGTGCTAGAAAGTACAACTTGAGGGATGGACATGTCTCAAATTGCAAAAGTGATAACTGTAGCAGGAGTACAATGAAATCATACTAGTGGTATTGTGAGAAACGAATGGAGTGATGCGCTGTGTCTCAGTTGGAAAAAGTAAGTATAGTGATCACTGCAGCTGGCACACGCTGTGAACTCGTACCAGTGGCGCTGAAAGGTATATGGAGCGATGAAGAACTAATTTATATGTCCCATTTGGCAAAATCAAGGATATTTAATAATAGTTATAGCTAACTCTTGGCAAGGTACGATTCAGTGACTATAGAATGGTAAGGTCTCAAATTTGCTTATACTTGAAGAAGGAACGACACAAACTGATATGGGAGAAGCCAATCAATCAGCTTGCACTGAAAGAAAAAATACAGGAATTAAAAATCTCGTTTCAGAACAAATACTCGGCTCTTACCGAGGAAACCAGCCTTAGCGATGACGCATTGAATGATAATCTGACGAGTATCATTACGGAGTGTGCAGTACAAGTTGGAGGTAAGGTAGTTAATCAGGGCATTAGCAAGCTGTCCCAAAAAACAAAGAACCTCATTAAGAAATGTCAAATCATGGAAGTCACAAACACAACTCACAAAATAGAACTCGCAGAGCTTTCGAAGTTGATTAAAAGCGTAAAAGTATCTGATGTAAGAAAGTATAACATGGAGAGGATTCAACATGCTCTAAAGAATAGAGGAATTGTCAAAGCATTGAAGAGGAAACTTTGGATAGGCACGAAGTAGATGTATGCACTAAGGGACAAGGAAAGTGAAGTAACTACTAATATGAATAGAATAGTTAAAGTAGTGGAGGAGCTTTACAGAGATATGTGAAGTAGCCCGGAGAACCACAACCATAATGTAAGAACTAGCAGTAACCCAGTTGACATCCCACCAGTAATGAGAGAAGAAGTCAGGAAAGCCTAGGAGAGAATGCAAGGAGACAAAGCTGCTGGTACGGATCAGGTAACGTCAGACCTGCTGAAAGACGCAGGAAAGTTTGTGTTAGAAAAACTAGTCACCCTATTTACGAAGTGTCTCCAGACGGGGAGGGTACCAGAATCATGGAAGAATGCCAACATCACCTTAATTCATAAGAAAGGGGACGACAAGGACTCGAAGAATTACAGGTCGATCAGCATGCTCTCGGTCGTATACAAGCTGTTTACAAAGGTAATTGCTAACAGAGTTAGGACTGCATTAGAATTCAGTCAACCAAAGGATCAAGCAGAATTTCGTTCTGGCTTCTCAACAATCGACCACATTCATAATATAAACCAGGTGATAGAGAAATGCTCAGAATACACCCAACCACTATACAGAGCCTTCATAGATTACGAGAAGGCATTTCGTTCAGTAGAGATATCAGCAGTCAGACAGACACTGCGAAATCGGGGTGTCGACGAAGCATATATAAACATCCTGAAAGAAATCTACAGTGGATCAACTGCCACAATAGTGCTCCTTAAAGAAACGACAAATACCTATATAGAAGAGTGTAATACAAAAGGATATGATCTCCCCAATGCTATTTACCGCGTACTTACAGGAGGTTTTCAGAAGCCTAGATCGGGAAGAGTTAGGGATACGAGCTAATGGAGACTATCTTAGTAATATGTGTTTCGCCGATGACATTGCATTGCTGAGTAACTGAGGGGATAAAGTGCAGTTTACTGTATGATCAGACAGGGCTGAATCAGACAAGGAAAGCAGAAAAGTAGGCCTTAAAATTAATCTGCAGAAAATGACAGTAACGTACAACAATTGCGGAAGAGAACAGCACTTCAATATAGGTGGCAGTGCGCTTAAAGTTTTAAAAAAGTATGTCTACTTAGGACAGCTAGGAACTACAGAGCTGAACCATGAGATTAAAGTAACTAGAAGAATAAGAATGGGGTGGAGCACATTAGGCAAGCATTCTGAAATCATGACTGGTAAATTGCCACTATTCCTCAAGAGGAAGGTATAAAACAGCTGCATTTTGTGGGTACTTACCTATGGAGCGGAAATCTGGAGGCTTACAAAGAGGGTTCAGCTTAAATTGAGGACGGTGCAGCAAGTGATGGAAAGGAAAATCAAAAGGATAACCGTAAGAGACAAGAAGAGAGCAGAAGGGGTCCTGGGACAAATTGGGGATAAGGACATCATAGTCGAAACCAAGAAGAAGAAATGGTCCTAGGCAGGGCACGTAGTGCGAACGCAAGATAACCGATGGCCGTTAAGGATCAGAGACTGGATTCTAAGAGAAAGCAAGGGGGGGAAGGGGAGACCTAATTTAGGTGCGCAGATAAGATTAGGAAGTTTGCGGGTATAAAGTGGCCGCAGTAAGCACAGGACCGAGTAGACTGGCAGAACTTGGAAGAGGCCTTTGTCCTGCAGTGGGCGTAGTCAGGCTGATGATGATAATGATGATGATAGCTAACCCGTATAGTGAGCTCACACAAGTGGTGCTGAAAGGTACAAATGGAGTGATGGAGGTGTAATGTATGTGTGTCAGTTGGAAGAACTTGGGATAGCTAATAATAAGCTATAGCCAACACATATAGGGAATTCCTACGAGCTGTGGTCTGTGCTGTAAGGTGTACTCCAACGCAAATAAGCATGTAGTTTTCATTGCTGCTTTTGGAACTGTGGAATGCACCATTACTATGATTGTGCAAGTGGCAATGTCAAAGAAAAAGCTGTTATAATTTTATTTAAATAAGAAAACTGGTCCCTTTTTTGGGCTAGAGAGACACAAGACTCAATTTTTGACACAAGACAAGACAATTTTTGTGAGCGGAACTGATGTTTCATCACCTGGGAGTGATGGAGGTGTATTGACTGACTGTATTGATTGGTTTTGTGTGAGAAGTTGCGTGTAATATTTATATTTATTTATTTATTTATTTATTATTTATTTACAGTACTGCTACCATCTTTCGGGAGCATGACAGTTGGGCAGTATATGGTCCTAGTTAGGCCACACTAATGAGCGCTCAAAATTTTAAAAACACTTTTTTTACGACCTCAGACACGAAAGAATGTGCGTTTCTAAATAGTATGAAGTTTTTAAAGGCCTACTGCTACGACATTGTGCACACCCCAAAAAGCCAATTTATGGGCAGTCCAGCTGGAGACAATGCTGCCTGTGAAATTTCACTTTCAAAATGCAAGTACTAGTTACCTAAAAAAAAAAAACTCGCCAGCAATGCAATTTTCCGTTCCGGAACTAAAAAAAAAGACACCATTACAGCTGACCAGAAGTGAGCTAGACAGCTGCTCGACGGACCCACCGATGCAGGCGAATTGTCTTCTCTGCGATCCAAAGTATGCCCTTCGTGGCCGCGCCTCAGAGTTTTCTGTTCAAATAGTAACGAAAAAAAAAAACAAGTCCAGCTGAAGACAACGCTGCCTGTCAAATTTCACTTTCGAAATGCAAGTAGTTACCTTAAAAAAAGTCGCCAGCAACGCAATTTTTCATACCGGAGCTAGAAAAAATGACACCATTACAGCTAACTGGGAGTGAGCTAGACAGCAGCTCGACAGACTCAACAATGCAGAATTGTCTGCTCTGCGATCCAAAGTATGCCCTCGGTGGCCACGCCCCACAGTTTTCTCTTTAAATAGTAACAAAAACAAACAAACAATGTAAACATGCACTTTGAAGGATACATCATGGCAAAAGCGTGTAACTAAATAATTGCTGCCCACTTCCCACCTACTGTCTTGTCCTGCTGTCTTGGTATAGTCGCTGGTTCACAATGAATGATGTCACTTGCTTGCACTTCGAATATTCTCGCTTCGTTGATAGACTACGGATGATAAGACGGCATTGTTTTCGATGCTGATACTCGCTTTGACACACTCTCATGTGTAACAAAATCATCCCTGCATTTCTGTGAACACTTGTCTGACTGCACCCCAATAACTTACATTAAACCTATGGTAGCACAATCCGTTTTCTTATAGTATGTTTATGGACTTAAATTGCTTTGAATTTAGCACAAAAGCATTTCTGTCAAACTTCGCCGCTTTGACCACTTGCAACTAGAAGCAAGCTGATCAGCTTTTTGAGCTTTATACGATCATTGGTGGTCAGCTAGTCTAACACCTCCTGGGGCGTCATTTTATCGGTTTTTTTTTTCTATGGAGTAGCGTTATGCTATAATTTAGCTAACATAACGAGCTAATGCAGGCATTTTATGCTATATAAAAGCTGTCTAATACGAATACATGTTGTCGCCGGCGCTTCTCCAAACTTCGGTCTAGGCTTCTCGCTGTTGTGTCAGCTGTGGTTGAATGTTGAAGGCCCTGCATCGGAATTCGACATTCTTTTCTATTTCAACATTATTTGGGCGGAAAGGCAGGAATCGTGTTGTTATTCGTCAGCTTTGAAGTGCGCCGCGTAAAGCACCACGCTCTTCGACTCATCCCATTCGATAACCCGCAGCTTTTAGAGCTTCATGTTTCTCGAAAAACTGTGAAAGCTGGTCCGCAGCCGTAACATATGTTCCAGCAGCCTACAGTCCTACATTTCATACTACAAAAGAGTTCAATCCTCTAGATTATCCACTCGTTAAGGTGCATCATGCAGAAAAGGAAAGAATGCAGCTGCAGGGAGGTCACTTCATGAGCAGGGGTGAGTTGTAATTGACGTCATTTCTGTTTGTGCTCGATTTACCTGGCACACCGCTAGAGCTTCGCGTCTCCTAACTGACAGTTAGAGCACTGATTATAAAGGAAATACGTGATTGCAAGCTTTTTCACTGTCATTATTATTGTTTACCCAATATATACTAAGCTTTCTGAGTTGATTCTGCTCAGGTGAAATTTCGTTGCAGTTGACCTTTAAAACAGTTGCAAACAGTGCTAGGTGCACTGCACCACGGTCACCGTTATAGAAAGTGCGGGGTGATTGGAATCTGCGATTGACGTTAATGGCGCAGCGAAATGCGAAAGTGGACATCTTTTTCTCATTGCCTGTTGGGGTTTTGGAGTTTGAAGACTAATATCCATTACTGTGCACGGACTCTAATCATTTTTTTCTTGCTTTTGTTTCAGTATTCAGCAATACACACTATCCATTGCTGCAGAATGAAGACAAAAAAATGTTGTAGGGTCCCTTTAAAATTACTGACCATTAGTTTTTTGGACTTACTTTTTTTTGGAGCAATAGAAAGCTCTCTCATGGTGTTGGTCAAGCCTCCAGTGGTTGATCTCAAAACTGTGTGGGTATTTTGTAAGCACAGTTTTTCAGTATGAAAGTCCTATAAAAAAATTAGTCCCTCCTCCAGCAATGCGGAGAAGTACTGACAGTAGCCCTCTGCTCAAACTTTTCTTAGGATTAATGTTATGCTTTCACAGGAGTGAGTGCAACTGTGGTTAACCATTTTTATTTCTACATTCTCAACCATTTTTTAATGTAGAAAGCAGGTTAAATAAGTTTTCCCAACACTCGACATCACGGAAAGTTCCTTTATCACCTCACGAGCCAGGCACTATGGGTACTTTTTCATTGGCAGATACTGCTAGTGCCTTGGGTGGTAGCAACTTTCATAGCGACTCTCATGAGCATCGCGTCATACGTCAAGTGAAGGTGGCACCACGGTTCTGCTCACTACAAACATGAACTTAGCTGCATATAGTTTGAAAAAGATTATAAATGGGGTGGAAGACCTTTATTGAGAAATAGGGAGGTGCAGGTTTTTGTGGGGATAGGTAGGAGTTGGTCAGGCTGCACAAAGTCTTAAGGTTTCCACTCATTTAAAGCTGTCACTTAAACTGAGGCGATGTACTGGAAAAACTGATGCAAGCAATACTCTGAGCTTGTCTGCTTAGCAGAACTCCAGAACTACCACCACCTGAAGATATGTATTCAATTCTAATATTTACTATGATAGCACTAAAGGTCTGAGAAATTGTATCCAATAGTGCACAAAGAAGGCATCGGATAAAGATAGTAAATGGCATACGGTGCATTTTCCTTAAACTGTCAAGTAGGGCTAGTTAATATGTCATGATTACGTAGGTGATATCATAATGCAAAAGTTATAGGACCAAGCAAAAGACAACAGGTAAACCGACAGATGTTATTTAATTCAATTATGTATTCCTGTGGCAAGGCAAAATAAGCTCAGTTGAAAGTTGGTGCTTGTCTCTGGCACTTTGTCTATGACCTTTTAGATTTAGAGCTCCCTCCAATAACCCTCGATCTTGCGCTAAAACACTATATGTAGGGCTCTCTCTTTTTTTCTACCGTAATACATAGTCTTAGCATGTTCCTTTTTGCTTATTACTGTGTTACCAGACAATGATACCAACATCTTCGGGCACTTCATGTGACCACATTGCATTACAGACCATTTTTGGTGTTTGAAGTGTCTTGTGTTATTGAAGAAACACATTAAAAACAAAAAATGCTGTTCACAATTATAGTACTGGCAGCAAGTGACACTTGCAGCTGCCATCCACAACTCCAGCTCTTCGACTCCATCTTTTCCTGGATGGCAGTAGCTTGCTTTGTGTGGGTGGGTCATTTGCGGAACCACACTACCTCCTTGGACATTAGGCACTCAGTTATTTTATCAGTAGGGCGTGTGTGGTTGTTTAAGCTGTGCTAGGACACACAAGGTTCGTAAGTGACTGAGTTGGCTATGGGAATTCACAAAATAGTAAATGTATCTGACTATTTAGAGTGAATCATAGTGATCAATGCCAGCCATAATGAGGAGAGACTCCGTAATAAGCATTCGATCAGTGACTTTCTGCCTGAAGCACAAGCTCAATTTGATGGGCAGCCGGCTGAGACAGGGTGTACTAAGAGACAGGCTAAACTTAAGGTCTATTTGATTCAGCTGCACCTCCTGCACCAGTTCACGGTGCACGACACCACAGTCTTCGATTCTCTAGTGCGCTGCACTACGGTCCTTTATTGCAGTGATGTGCCAGATTAGTGCCATCACAGTGCAGAGAATACCTGAGCCTGCTCGCTACGTGGTGCCGTTGTGGTGCAGTTCAGAAGCAGATATGTTTCATCGCCACTTAGATGAACACGGCATTGATTGTGGGTGTAAATTTACGGTGTCCAAAACCAATTGTTTTCCGTCGTTGATCAGCATGCCAAGATAGTTGCCAATGATGGCACAGAAATTCATGTAGGCGCTGGTGAGTGAATTTATGCATTTTCGCCTCAATGCGGGCGCAGGGCAAACGACATACAGGCTTTGTGGGCATGCAGAGCAGACGACAGGTAATGCGCCACTGGCCTCGATTCAAGAGAGGAAAAAAAAAAACGTGACAGCACTGCACCGGCACCATTTACACTGTTTGCACTGCAGTGGCACCATCTGAACTTTTGCAGCGCCGGTTTCGTGCACTATGCCGGAATCGAACACACCTTTAGTGCCTTCACTTTGGAACGGGCTGTAGTATTATGGGTGTTTGTTATACACATCTTCAACTGTATATATCATCATCATCATCATCATTGCTGTACCTCATCAGCATCATCGTGTCTTGGTGCACTGTTTGCTGTTGTGTCCATGGGCCAAATAAACATCTGCTTAACTAAGACGTTAAATGGAGTAGACGTGACGATTGTTATAGTGCGAGAGCATAACGACGACATCTCTTTGTCGTCGTTGTGCTCTCGCGCTATAACAATAGTCATGTCATCCCAACTAGCCCAAACCACCACGCTTGTAAGGAGTAGACGAGTTTGGTGTTGATCCCAGTACCTCGCGTACCCATGACGTCATAATATTTTGAATTAAAAAAACATTTGTTGCCACGTCTAGCACAATTATCATCATCATGCAGATTAGAATTTATTAAAGGATGAATATTGAGGCAGCATGCTTGACATTGGCCTCCGTTCTGTACATGTTTTCTTTAAAATGGAAGTAGAATGATCTCCATGCAAAGCTTGATGAGATATGTGAAGCACAGTGTTTTACGAAATTGGCCAGTGCCATAAACTCATGTGACAATAGTTTTTTTGCACAAGAATGAACCCATTCGCGGTGACTACATATCTTCTTACCTAACAGCACCTTATTGTTTTAAGTGTTAAAGGGACACTCAAAAGGATTAACAACTTCGTTTGAATTGACCAAGTGCGGTGACTACATATCTTCTTACCTAACAGCACCTTATTGTTTTAAGTGTTAAAGGGACACTAAAAAGGATTAACAACTTCATTTGAATTGACCAAGTGCACTTAGAACTTTAAAGCTATATGTCTCACTTTCATAAGTTCATTAGTAGTGGAGAAAATTAAAATTGAAGTTTTATTTCTAAATTTCGTGCCAAAATCTCCACGTTTAGGAAATTTGTTCTGATACTTCAACAGAACCGAGTGTGGGGTGCAGACTGGGAGAGAATTCTTCCTGAAGAAGATGAGGGTCCACTGTCGGAGACAGGCTCTTTACGTGATGACCGTCTGCTCAGCTGCTGCTCCCCACCAGGTAACCAAATCCAGATAAAAACTTCCCAGTATCGAAACTCTTGAATGTTATTCTTATTTTAAATAATAACCCTGGCGCTCTGCTGCTTAACAGAAAGTTGCCCTGTTAATTTGCGACTGTGACAGTTGTGATTTCATGAAGGTGGAATGAAAAAGCATCCATGTGCTAAGGTTCAAGTACCTATTAAAGAACTCAGTGTGGGCAGAATTGATCCACGAAACTTCATTGTAGGACTCCCTGTGGCGTGCTTTGTAACGTTTTATGGTTGGGTGTTCCAAAGTAAAGCCATAATTAGTAACCCTGCATAAAATTACTAAGCAAACTCTACAATGTGTTGTTCTTTCATGTTCAGCCTGCATTTGTGTGGGCCGTTCTTTGTGTGAAATTTATCGCTTACTTTTAAAACCTACCACTAAAACACCTACCATGAAATCCTAAGCAAGTGTGCTCTTAGTAAGTCGAAATTACTAGCAAAATTGAGGTTGGGTGCGGGGGTGAAGTCCCGCAAGCAACGCACCGCTATGACAGCTTTCGTCGAGACGTCACCTTCCGTCCTGGAGATGAAGTACTACTTTGGACGCCTGTTCGTACACCCGGATTGTGTGAAAAGCTTCAGTCACGCTTTCTCGGACCTTACGTTGTCTCTTAGTAAGTCGAAATTACTAGCAAAATTGAGGTTGGGTGCAGGGGTGAAGTGAAGTGAAATGAACTTTATTTGGTCCTGAAGAACTGGTCAGATGCCCCTAAGAGGAGTTCGCCGCAGTTGCTGGCCGCGTCCACGCCGGGACTGGCAGACTGTGGCCCTCCGCCCGTTCGCAGGCCTCCCGGACTGCCGAGTATTGGTCTGAGAGCTCGGAGCTTTTAAGAGCCCTCTCTCACTCTTGCTCAGGGCTGAACTTTGTGCCATGTAACGCTGGGCACTGCCAGAGCATGTGAGAAAGTGTGCAGTTATGTCCCTCACAACTAGGGCACCCTGGAGTTATGCCATCTGCAAAGTGGCTGATTGTGCTGCGAGACGGGAATGAACCTGCCTGTAGCATCTCAAGAACCGACAACTGTGGTCAGAGTGAGCTTAGAATGCGGAACCGGGTACCTCTGCCTAGACAACTGATAATGGGATGTCACTTTGTTAAAGGTGCCAAGTGGATCTTTAAAGCTATCCGCAAACCCACCTCTGTGCCCACCCGAACCGCCGCGGCACGTGATTTCTCGCACACGGTTATGGGCAAGTTTGTTGGCGTTGGGAAGAATCGGATGCACCTCTGAGCCCACATGGGCCAAAAACCAGTTGTGTGGGAGCCTACTACACCCCTGGAATCTGAAATAGCGGCAGCCTTCTTGAGATTACCCCCAAGGCAAAGGCCTGGGCGGCACCCCTGGAGTCCGTAAATATCTCTGGACGCGAAAGGTCCGTCATCGCCAAGACTATGGCTACCTGCTCTGCTACGGAGGCAGACACTTTCCTCACGGAAGCTGAGTTGAGTATGCGACTGCGATGATCAACGACCACAGCCGCAAAACGATCGGAGCGGCCGTACTGCGCCGCATCGACGAAAGCTGGGTGCTTTTCCAGAATGTAGGCTTGTGCAAATAGTAAATTTTAGGTTTGAAGCGAATTCGAAGCAAATAGTGATTTTGGTTAAATAAATTCGAATCAAATTCGAATTTTATGTATATCGCATATTACAAAAGAAAAGGGCATATTTGTCATTACCACACTCACCTGCACAATATATTGTTACGTAAGATGTGGTAACTTAAGGGGGGTTTTTAATGAACACTGTGTTCGCGATCACAGTAGAAGCATCATCGTTTTCCTTCTCTACCCACGCTTCCCCTTTTTTTCCTGGTAATGACACTTCGTATCATTCCTCCAGTCTCAGACGAAGCCCTCTGGGGGAGTCGTTCTTGTATCCTTCGTGTAAACGGCTTCAGGCGGGCAACATGCGTCACCTCTGTCTTGCATGAACGTCGGCCACTAGTGGTGACACGTGCAATTTCATAGTTGACCTCGCTGAGATGATGGAGTATCACGAACCGACCGGCGTAGTGTGCCAGTAGCTTTCGGCTCAAGCCACGTCTGCGTATTGGGGTCATACTAGATCACACACTAGATCCCACTTATGCCCCACACTAGATCATAGGGGCATAAGTTACATGCCGGTGTTGACTGTCGTAGTGAGTTTTGGAGGACTCTTGCTCTGCCAATGTTCATAAGCAGGCAAGTCTACGTGTCTCTTTCGCACAACGCAAAGTTTCCACAATTGTTAAATCGTCATGCACGACAAAAGGAAAGATAGTGTCCAGCGTATGTCGAGGTGAGCGAGCGTAGAGCAGATAAAAAGGGCTGTAGCCTGTCGTTTCGTGTTTCGCTGTGTTGAAGGCGTACGTGACGAATGGTAATACAGTCGAGCCCACATACAACGGCCCCACTTAAACTGAACTTTCGCTTAAAACGAACAATATCCGCGTGACCGTCAAAATGTACATTGGTTCAATGGCACAAAATCGCACTTACAACGAACATCTCTGAGCACCGCTGATCGGTTACAGCGAACGGAATCAGCGGTCTGCCGACTTCCCGGGAAACCAATTTCGACCACCGATCAGGCATCGGCGAAGTGCCCATAAATTCTTATTGTTAAACACCGACCCTGCCTCCGCGACCCTCTAGTTGCCGCTCTCTTCAACCCATGGAAAAAGAAAAGCTGTTTCCTTCCTCCATGCCCCGACTGCTTTTTGTTACGCACCCCTCTGTCGTTTGTCCCCCGCTACTCTGAGCACCCCCGCATCGCCAGACGAGGCCCGTCTTTTCACATCGCCATCGATCTTTCAAAGACCAGTCGCTCATCTATTCTGCTTTTGATCGCTGGCACTGTCGTTGGCGTCGCCGGCCTGGAGTGACCAGACCATTTACCAACATCATCGTCCACCGACTGTATTCGATATTCGGCGTCTAGTGCACGCGCGTACGAAACCCCACCAACTCTGATAATTTGCAATTCCGTCATGTTTAGGACTTGTTCTCGCTCACTTCGCCCTCAACTCAGCATGCCTTCCGCGCGTGCGGAAGCGCGAAATCGGCTGTTAATTTGCGTGGAACGAATTGCGACATATCGAAGTTCGTGAGGCCACGCAAACCCGCCGCCGATTCTTCGAACACCGCCGCGCGCACCAATCCAGGCGGCCATGTTTTGACTTTTGCGCGCGCAGGCACTCTTTCCAAGTTTTTCTACTTGCGAGTTTCGCGGACCTTTCAAGCAAGCTACCCAACGTTCCTCCTTCCCGTGTGTTTTGGTTTTCAAGGTCGCCCTCCTGCCGCATCCTCCCCCCTCTTTATTGCAACTCCTAGCCTTTTTCTCGCAAGTCTGCTCTCCTCTCTTGATCACAACCCCTTCGCCCGTCTCCACTGCCGCTCCGCGACGCCCGCCACGCTGGCTCGAATTAGTTTCGTTTTCTGACTGAAAATGGGCCCAGAGCTGTTCCACGCCTTCTGGTATGTGTGTTGCGTGCGCGCGTCTTGCTCGCTCTTGGTGTGTGTGTGTGGTCATGGTGGCCGACAGGAGGACTAGCACGCTTTTGCCTGTCGGCCAAGAAAACGTCGAAAGTGTGACCGATTGGCTTGAGCGTAATCCGCGCGTTAGGTGCCGCGTTGCAGAGCGCTTGCTCATAGCTGTTGACCACCTGGCAGCCAACTTGCCGCTTCGGGCGTCCCGGTATTTAGCTAAGCGTGGAGATGGGGAATATTTTGTGAGCGGTGGTGACGGCTACATGCGCGCGAAACTGTTTTTGCGAGGCCGACTTCGTCGACGTTGGGCCCGATGCCGAGCCTGAAGCTTCCAAACTGCGGCGGCGATTTGTGGCAGCACGTCGTCAACTCTGACCTGGGAGAGCGGGTGGGATATCTGTTGCGGTGGTTTAATTACGGTCGACGATGCGGCCGACACTGTGAAACCGTGCACAGATTGGGGCATAGTGAATGAGGTATGTGGCGAGAGCTATTTGGAGGAATCAGATTGCAAGAACGACGAAACTTTGGAGCCAGTGCCTCATGCAGTTTATGCTATGGGCCTCGGCGAACGAGCACCCTGCCGTTTTAAATGAACTCGAGACCATCCTTATCACTTCTGCTCTTCGAAACACATGCATCACGGACTTTTTGGGGCAAAAAAGTTGCGTTTTCACTAGCAACTTTTTAAAAAGCTGTGTTTCATTTACTACGAACCTCGGGATACAGCAAACGAATGCCGCGTCACGCTCAGGTTCGTTATAAGCGGGCTCGACTGTACTTCATCCCAGTTTTTATGGTCGGAGGCGACGTACATTGACAACATGTTGATGAACGTTCGGTTTGTGCGCTCAGTCAGGTCGTTAGTTTGTGGATGATATGCAGTTGAGTGTCGGAACTTGGAGGCACACAAACGAAGTAATGATTTCACAATATCCGTGGTAAATTGTCGTCCACGATCACTTATTATCACGCGAGGTGGCCCGTGTCGGAGGATGACTGAATATAACAGGAACTCCGAAACCTGGACTGCCATGGTGGAGGATAAGGCAGCCGTCTCGCAGTACCGCATGAGGTAGTTGCCGCATACAATTATCCACCGATTACCTTTTGAGGAGCGTGGAAATGGTCCCATCAGATCAATGCCGACCTTTTCAAAAGGGGAACCGAGTGGCTTTATGGGTCGCAGGCTTCATGGGACTGGACCTGAGGTGGGCCGCTTGTGGTTCTGACACTGCGTACAGCTGGCAACGTAGTTTTGAATTGTCTTGCTCATTTTCGGCCAATAGAACCGCTGTTTCGTGCGACTAAGTGTTCGTGCGGTTCCTAGATGGCTAGAGGTGGGGTCATCATGCATGAGACGCAGAACAGACGTTTGGAGGGACGCAGGAACAACCAGCAGAAAGCGGGCGCCCGTCGTGGACAAGTTTCTCTGGTAAAGAAGACCATTTCAAACGGAGAATCGGCTTTCGCTTATTGACTTTCTTTCTCCAGGGAAGAGAGCTCTCAAGCTTGGGTCATTGCGCTGCTCAGCGGCGAAAGTCACGGCATAGGGAAAGCCAGACGACAAAGAAGCGATAAGGTGGTCAAAGTTATCGGCTTCACAATCTGTCATCGGTAGCGGCATTCTGGAGAGGCAATCCACATCAGCGTGTAGACGGCCAGTCTTGTATGAAATGGTGAAAACATATTCTTGCAAACGAATGGCCCGTCATGCGAGGCGGCCGAATGGGTCACGAAGGTTGACCAACCAACACAGGGAATGGTGATGTGTGACGATAGTGAACGGGCGACCATAGATGTATGAGCGAAACCATTGCACGGCAAAGACTGCCGCTTGGCATTCCTGTTCGGTCACTGTGTAGTTGCGTTCAGGCTTGCTTAAAGAACGACTTGCATATGCCACGACGTGTTCCTTCTTACCAGAACGCTGAACGAGAACGGCGCCGATACCGATGCCACTTGCGTCTGTGTGAATTTCCGTGGGCGATGAAGGATTGAAGTGCCAAAGTATTGGCTGCGAAGTTAACAAACACTTCAGCTGGTGAAAAGGGGCATCACACTCTGAGGTCTACTGAAACAGGCTGTTCTTGCGTAGACGGCTCGTCAGGGGGTGAACAACATCGGCAAACCTGGGTACGAACCAGCGGAAATTCGAGCAGAGCCTGATGAAGTTACGCAGTTGTTTCACAGATCTAGGATGCTCGAACGATTCAACGGCCACTGTCTTTTCTGGGTCAGGTCTAATGCCATCTTTGTCGACGAGATGTCCCAACACCAATGTCTGTTGCTCGCCAAAATGGCACTCTTTTTTAATTCAATACAAGGCCAGCTTTTTCAATGCTGACCTTGTGAATGAAGAATCAGACACTGAATGAAGAATCAGGGATACAAACGTAACACGTCATAGCATGAAGCTTGATGCAGCATACGATGTGCCTCAGTTTTTTTAGCGAGTTTTCATGACAGTAGCCTGGACTAATTTTGATGTCATTGTCATGAGGCTAATACTAACATTACTGAACTTTAATTAAGTCTCTGATTTCAATGCTTTTGTGTTCTTTCATTGCTTATGCTGTTTTCAAACTCTATAACAACAAAGTGCAACATCTCGCAAGAGCCAAGAATGCAACAAATACATTTACTAATAATTAAGCACTGTAAACAAGGTAATACTGCTCATAATAACCCATCTTGATTATGTTGTAATGTGCTACCAGGTACTACTCGAACAAAAAGATCAGCAACAACCCAGGGTGATGCACAATTTTGTTGTTCTGTGTCATGCATGGTAGTGCATTACAACATGAAGGTGTACCTACAACCTAGACCCTGTTCCAGCCTTACTACCATCTTGATCACAGATTTGAAGTTGAAAGCATAAGCCTGCTGTCCGAGACTCTCCTGCTTATGAGAGCTAAACACATATTAGAATGAGTGATGAAATTACCATATTTACTTTTCTAGTGTTGCTATACTTTGGGCTTTTCTAGTGTCGCTATACTGCCAATAAACGCCTATTTTTGGTGTTTGTGCCTAAATGCCTACAATTTTGTATATATGCCTATTTTCCAAATCAGCGCCGATATGAGTGCTATTTCAGCCCCCCCCCCCTTTTTTTTTTTCGAGCACACTTTGAAATCTTTATCCATGTAAAAAAGGCAGCATTGATATTTTTAAACGTTATGAGTTTCAATTAAATTCCATAGTTCTAGCAACTTCTGCAAAACAACCAATAACTGCAGTGAAATGGCTCCTACTGGCCACCTTACGCCACAGGGCTGACATGCTGAGAGCGATTTGGAGGAGGAGCATGAGGATTGCATAAGACGCTATTTCTGCAGCCCTGAGTAGAAGCAAAACTCAGCGTCTGCAGGGGAATGAGGAGAAAGAATTTAAGATGGGATGAGAAAATAAGAGTGGCATCTATGGCCAAGGACGTGACGATTGTCTTCTACAGACGGCTGTCGAGTGTCCTGAAGAAACTGAAGAACCGCCCTGAAAACCTGGGTGATGCGGTGTGAAAAGAACTGTAGGTTTTTTTGTGCAGCTGCGGGTAGGTGGAGAACGAATGAAAAACCATGTAGGGCTACTCATGGAATGCTCATGTAGATTCAGTGCTGGCGAAGACCACCAAAATGTTATACTTTACACAGCGATGCCTGAGAAAGGTGCCGGCGTGTTTACAATCAACTATGTATTTAGCATACATTCACCCTACACCTGAATACGCTTGTGCCATATCAGATCCTTTGGCATATGTCTTTAAGTGACAAACATGAAAAAAATACAGAACAGGGCTGCAAGGTTCGTCCTAAGCCATTACTCAGAAAATTACAGCTGTACCAATATAAAAAATGAACTAGAATGGGATTTACTATCATTGCGCCGAATTAAACTGCAGTTAAAGCTCCTACGTAAAGCATTTCATGCATGGTAAAACTCACATTCGAAAACGAATGTACCTAAACAGTCCTTTTAGCACAACGGTAATTGTTCTGAGATTTTGGAATGCCATATCATATGTAAGTTTCATATTAATTTGTTTTTTGTTAGTTTCATGACTGAATGAAATAGTAGCTTATAAAGAGAACAAGTGCACGATATCAATGAAGGCTTGTTTTCTTTGACACTGTAACCCATCTGCTGCCGCTCTTTCAAGTAAAAAATGTCATGTTCACACGACTTTTGTTTTGTTTGTAACCTACTTCTTCAAATAGCCTTCTCTAGGTGACATAAGAAGTTGTACTTAGACACTAGAAGTTCTTGCGTGCCTAATGAAAAGCGTTCTACCCCGGGGATTTCTCAAATTGGTTCACTACGAGCCACACAAACTTGTTGCGAAGAGGTAAGCTTGAATCCTTTGCCTCTTACCCCATGTAGCCATTGCGAGCCAAATTCCCTCCTTTGTTATCGGGACTGGAAAATCACATGATGCATATGGACCATGAACATCATGTGCAAGCAAGGTCATGCGTGCATGACGTGCCCCTGCCTACTCGTGCACGTATGTCTTCGACGTTGTGTCGTTTCGGTGTTCTCTGTTGTGTATTACCCGTTTCTGTGGGATGGATCACTCAGTGTGCATACTTTTATAGAGGCAGCCATGGATCATGTATTGTGACCGCGGTACGCGCAATCGCTCCGCTAAAACTGCGGTCAGGGACAACACACCAAACACAAGTTAAGTGTTGTCAGGATTGGCCAAGGCATGATACTTGAATGGCGAGAAGACAAATGCAAGCGAAATGTGGTAGTAGTAGTAGTAGTAGTATTTAGTAGAAGTATTAGTAGTGGTAGTATGTGTGGTTTTACATTAAAAAAAGAACACGATATGATTGTGAGGGATGCCGTAGTGAAGGTCTATGGAAATTTTGACCATCCGGTGTTCTCTAACGTACACCGACATCGCATAGTAAGCGGGTATCTACCTTTTTGCTTCCATCTAGATGCAACCGCCGTGGCTGAAATCGAACCCGAGGCATTCGGTTCAGCAGCGGAGCACACTAGCCACTGGTCCACTGAGGCGGACATGAAATGAGGGCCAATTAGTATATAGCTTCTCGCGTTCATTGAAAACAAAAATAAAACAAGAACAAGCTGACATTCCATTCGCGTGTTTCATTCTTTTTCTCAGCTTTCATTCATTATACGGGCAGCCTAAAGACAGGTGAAAAAGAAAGACAAAGAGCACTGTCTTTCCTTTCCCTTTGCTTTTGTGCTTCCTTTTCAAAATTTTATGAAGCAGCTAGCCCAAACCAAAGTACTCCTCATTCATGCTACCCAACAGAACACATAAATTACACATGCCAAATAGAATAATGCCACGTGAAATGCTCTTAATGAGGTACCGTTTAAAATACAGGATATAATCACGATATGCGACATTTTTAGTTTTTTTTTTTTTCTAGATATAGCTAGCATTTAACCAAGTTCTGATGAATAGTGTTCGGTGAGCAACAATGTCAGCGTAAAGGATCGAAGTAAGAGGAGGACTGTTCCTTGCTGTCTGTCACTCCCTCCATCTTGGGGCGTAGGCCCGTGAGGAGGGCAAGTGGTAGTCAGTAGAAATTTAATGTTTTTCACCAGCATGTAGAGTTGCGAGTCTTAATGAGCATGTTCCTGAGTGCCCAGTGCATCCATTATGCTTGTCAGCTCGAAATGCCCAAACCTAGTGAGGGGCCCTCTAAGGTGTTCACTGGGGAAAGGAGAAATCGATCCTACGTGATTACACCTGGCATCCCTCCTTTGTGGTGTTGATTGGACGGTGGACACTTAGCTCACAATGTTAGACAATGAAACGAAAAACTGTAATCTGCAAATCACGCGGGAAATGCATGTCTTGTTCAACCATTAGTGTCTTTTGCTTCTTCCCATAGATACATGTCACCAACGTCGTTGTTTTAAATTAGTTAAATTTTTACAGAAATTTATTTTGCCTATGTTTATAATTTTAAAGTCCTAAAACAGTGTTTTACCTGCCTGTCTTTAGTGCCTAAATATTCGGTCTCTAGTGATGACACCCCATGACAAGAAGTGCATTATTCCAAGTGCCACTTTTGACTTGTGTCGGCTATTGACTAATTGCATGCAAAATGCTATTGGCTAATAGCATTTTGCACACTAGTGCCGCTGTTGTTTATCCGCCCCCCTCATCTGCTGCTCGATGTCACACAGCAGGCAGCTGCAGCTGTGAAGAGTGTAACCACAGACGTCTGTATAAAAAGAGGGCGCCTGATAAAATTGCATATTTGCGCTCCACTTCCAAACTCTCATTTTCATGCATGACTGCAACAATTGTCTGAGCTGTTGATAACAGTGTCTGCTTTCCGCAGGATGTGTTTTTTCACCAAGCCCTTCGATGGCTTAAGACCCCTTTCTTTCTTTACTTCTTATTTGTTGCGTTGATGGGAAGGTGTATGTTTACTATGTTACCAAACAAAAGCTATCGCCAGTAGCATTACCTCAATGAGATTCAATATCAGTTGGTGCTAAATGTGTTCGTGCATGTAGCTGTTACATTCTTTCCAATGCTGTACCAAGCTCACTGCCTTCACATATTGCCAGAAACATTTCCGCTGTCTTTTTTTGTCTATAGTGCGAAGTTTTGCAAGATCTTGTAAAAGTGGTAGTATCGCTGCAGGTAGTCGCTTGAGAATCTCACCTTCGGTACTAAATTCGCGCTTACTCTGCAAGTTGCCACTATGAGTGTTGACCATTATGGGACTGGTATGTTGCTGGATTTCGCCAATCATTGTTGTTTGAATTCTTCATTTCCTTTGCCAGCTCATCAAATTCGTCTAAGAAAAGGTTACCTCGATAACCACATTTAGTGAAATCTGCCCGGCTTTTTTTTTTTTTCTGGCACTTTCAAGGGAGCTGCTTTGTAACAATGTCTGCTCATTTTTCTCCTTGTATTGCATTTTGCGGTGAACAATTGGTAGTTTTCAATTAGGGTTTCCAAAAGTTTGAGGCCCCAAAACCCTTTGCGTATGCACGCTTTGGGTCAAGCAGAAGCGAAGGGTTTTCGAATAGGGTCTGTGGCGCTTTGGACATTTACCCTATTCTAGGTTACTCTAGTCTTGGCCGAGAGCCATCACTTCACTCGGTGCGGTCACGTTTGTCTGAACCAAGGCTTTTGGGGCAGGCTTTGAGGTGCCCGCTAATATAGAGAAATACCATCCCCAACGCAACACTCAAACCCTCTTCGGGTCTCACGCATGCCCAGTAGCCTCCACGCTAAATAAATAAATGGCGTCTGCACGCCCTGGCAGTGGAAGTGGCAAAACAAGCAGCTCAGTATTAATTGGATCTGTCATATCTTCTGGGTGCCAAAGATATAAATGCTACCTTTGTCTACAAATAGGTGTGTACATTTACTGAAAACTTTTCTGATATGTTTTTTGCCGTAACTGTCTTCAAGACCGGAACTTTAGGCAAAATGCCTATTTTTTTCTGGAGTCCGTTTTGAGCCTATTTAACATATAAGCACGAACTAAGAGTTCAGAAACATTTTAATCATACATTTAGTGCGGTTATAAGTGCCTATTCTGAGGTTCGTGCCTATATCAGCTTTTCAGTGCCTAAAAATGCCTTTTCGCGTTCGTCCAGTAAACTTTTTTGCTTAAATCAGCTGTTCACATGGCGGAAAACAAGAAGCACTTAGTGTGGCCATATTAACGACAACACGTGCATAGTGCGCTAGTTTTTTTTTTTTTAGGGGCGAAGCTCCTTATGGCGTGGCTTGTGCGTCCCTCGTAGTACGTAACCACTAGTGGCACATACCCGAAATAGGTATAACATTTGACCTCCAAGGTGGTTCCGGTGAGAGATTTCTTCTGTGCGTTGTTTAACAATAAAAAATAGTGCTCAATGTACATGCCAATGGCTGCTAATGGGGAATGAGGGACAGGAGCATTCGGCTTTTAGTCAACGCGCACGCTGCGATCCCCATTAGCAGACATTGGCATGTATATTGAGCACTATCGGACAAGAAAGGGTTGCTACATTATACTCGCTGGGTGTAACCTCCTTAGTTTTAGAAAGGTTTAGCGAGCGTTGAGCCGCAGGGCCATGAATACAATGAACTAGTATATATTATGAATGAATTCGAGGTGGTTAAAGGGGCGAAGCAGATATGAAGCGCAAGCCATAAGAAGTTAAAAGCTGAATCCTCCTGTCTCTCATTTCACATTAGCAGCCACTGGCATGTACATTGAGCACTATCTGACAGGAAAAGGTTGCTATGTTATACTCGCTGGGCGTAACCTCCTTGGTTTTAGAAAGGTTTAGCGAGCATTGGGCCGCTGTGCCATGAATACAGTGAACTTGTATATACCATGAACTCAAGATGGTTGAAGGTGGGAAGTAGACCCGAAACGCAAGCCGTAAGAAAGTGTGCGTGTGCCACCTCTCGTTTAGTCCTTGGAATGTCCACTGAATGGCGGTGCTTCTATATGGGGAATATATGATAAAAAGATGCGAGATGGTAGGACTTGGAGTGTTGAATAGATGGACGAACGGACACACAGACAGATGCATGGATGGACGCATGAATGGACGCAGGGGTGGATGCACGAAAGAACACAGGGACGGGCGCACAAACAGACGCATGGACGGTCACACAGACGGACGCATGGACGGACAAATGCTTCGCCCCACTCTCCATCATTCACTCCGTAGATATGCTGCCAATTTTTTTCTTCTTTTTTTTCGTTCATGTTTTCGACTGCTGGTAAAGTGCAATTATGGTTCGACGTTGGGTTGATGCCCGCATACGCTGTGTCATGTCGGCGAAAACAGATCATTAGTCGATGCACTGCCACAGCCAACATATAACTAGGCTGGGCCGATGCGCTACGTTGCATGGGATGTTTGCCAACGCTCCGATAATGTCACACTAAACGCGCCTTGACGTGAGTGGTGCTTTTACCACAGCGATAGCCCACTTAAAATATTTTTGTTCCTTGGTTTGAGAGTAGTGCAGCGTGGCTAGAGTGTACTTTAGCGAAGCGAGGAGTGACTAACGCTAGTGTACCCACTGTCCCTTGAGGATCCCCGTCACTGGTTCGATAGTAGTGCAACTTGGCGGTTGCATTTGGGAGGCAAGAGTACAGTGTAGCTAGAACATACGCTAATCAGCCAAAACCAAGATATGCTAGCGCTGCCGCCTACAGCCTACACGTAAGTTTCGTTGGCATCTATCTTCTTCATAACGGCAGCTGTCTGAAGTCTGCCTAGCAATTCGGGATAAAAAGACGCCATAAAGCATCTTTGTTAGTCTATGAACCAGTGGATCACGCTACTCCGTCGATCAAGAAACGGTCCATGTGGAAAGCAGAGAAGAAGACTTTGAAAAGGTCAACAATATTTTCAGTTTGATGTCCACTCTGAAGCACACATACGCATAAAGCTCCGAACATATGTAACGCAACTGCCAGTTTAGTTAAGTGACCCCTGAATCTGCGCAAATAACATGTATTTTGTGGTCATTCCACGGGCACATAGATTAATTTTGTAATTTTTATATCCGCATCTGTGAACTCACATGCACGGAACTCGCATGCAGCTATTGCACAGAATGCAGTCATACGCAAAAGCTTCACTGACACAAGCGACTTTCAACTTTATCGCTCACACTGTATAGTAATGCAAAATTTAAACTTCTCATGTAATATCATGCAATAAAAAGTATGCGCTAAGTGGTTGAAGTACGCACCAGGGACAGAATATCGCTGTCGCGTTCAATGCAAATCTTAAGGCTACCCAGTTTTTTTCGACGTGCAGGAAAGATTTGCCTCGTCCCCAATAGACCGGTCATTGAAAGGGTTGCTTCAAAGCTTAAATCTGCCTTGAAAAGAATCATGGATTGTATGTGCTAAAGCAAGTGTCTTAAGTTTCAAGTGGTGCTGATTCAAATATTCCGGATGCAATGAAAGCATTTAAAGTGCTAGGCCAC
Source organism: Rhipicephalus annulatus (assembly GCA_013436015.1). Lineage (NCBI taxonomy): Eukaryota > Metazoa > Arthropoda > Arachnida > Ixodida > Ixodidae > Rhipicephalus > Rhipicephalus annulatus. Next base: position 704,480 of record WOVY01010430.1, read on the forward strand.
AAGTATGCTTCACTAACATCAGTGGACGTCAAGCGTTCTATTTCGCTTAAAAGCAAATACTAACTGAAAGCAAGCACAATTAAAGCCCAGAAACCTTGAGATGATGCTGGTTTGTCGCTGTTTTCACACCCTTCCCCACCCCACAATGTCAAAGTACCTCAGCTTTCACCTAAATCTGTTCAAATGATTGTGCTTCTTGTTAATTCTTTTAATTGAAAAATGAATTTAGCTTTCCCAAAGCACAGAATTTGCCTGCCGTGTTGGAAGTTGAATATTTGTCCACAGCATGCTACTAAAGTAATAACGAATAGTGCCTATATGGTCCTGAACAATAGTTTTGAATGCCTATTTATGCCCAAAATGCAGTTTTTAGGGCCTATTATAGGTACCTAAAACAATCTTTTTTTCATGCCAGAAGTTCCAGTTTCTGTACATTACTGTCTTACTTTTAACGCGACACTGCCCCGCCGCGGTGGTCTAGTGGCTATGGTACTGGGTTGCTGATCCGTCGGTTGCGGTATCGAATTCCGGCTGCGGTGGCGTCATATTCAGTGGAAGCGAAAATGCTGTAGGCCCGTGTGCTCACATTTGGGTGCATGTTAAAGAACCCCAAGTGGTCAAAATTTCTGGAGTCCTCAACTATGGCGCGTCTCATAATCATATGGTAGTTTCGGGACGTTGAACACCACATATCAACCATCGTTTTAATGCGACAGCGTTCAAGAGCTCGTTTCGCATAAATTCCGGCATCGACGCCAGTGTTAACGTGGTTAGTTATGAGTAGAAATTCATCTTGTGCTCGAATAAAATAAATAATAAAAGTTTCCGGGTTTGAGTGAGGCTCAAACCCAGGCTGTTAGCATGGCAAGCAGATGTTGTACCACATAGCCACATGTCTGCTTTGAAATACACTGAAAATAATGTTCATGCTTTACAAACATACACGTCCTGTATGCAGGCTTCGGAATGCAACATGTAATACTTTAATAATAGTTTGGCATGGTAAGGGTAAGTTTCCATTGGGTATCAAAATGTGCGATTATTATAACGACTTCGTGGTTTAAGGGGAAACACGGGTCTTAGAATGGTGAAAAATGGCCAAAAATTCGATTTTAAGAAAATGCGATATTTGAAATTTTTGACCTATAAGCACGTGTCCTCAAATTGTGAACGCTGAATTCGATCAGTAAATGGATTAAAATTGATTATGAAGTCGCCACGGGAGCCGCAAAACAACCCTTGGAAGGTCAAACTCGTTCAAACTTCCCGCGCGCGCCGCCGGCGAGGCAGTCGGCCGATCACCGCCATCTTGGGCTTGTTTTGAAGCTGATTCATTTGTGCGCATTTTGCCACCCTTCAAAATGGCGTCGCTTAAACAGAACGGCTGCCCTCGCCCCTTTTCCGGAGCCCCCTTCCGGGCCGCTGATTGGCCGGAGCGCGCACGCACCAGGCGAGCTCCCTGTTCCTTGCTTCCCATTGGCTGATGCGGCCAAAGTTGCCCGCGCTTTTTTTTTATTTTTTTATTGTTCGTCGGCCGCCGGTTCCCGTTCGCGCACGTTCGTCTGCTTCCCCCACGTGCCTGCTTGTGCTACACGACCGACGCACCGACTTTCCGTCTTTTGCCGGCATGATTGGAGACGCTCGTCTAAAGAAGAAGGCGCGCCAAGCGTACGGCAAGAAACGGAGGCGCCCATGGGACGCCCGCCAGAAGAAAGCAGCCGACAACATGCAGCCGATTTCGCCCGATTCCGCCGATTTCGCCCGATTCCGCCGAAGCGGTGCATTCCGTCGACGGCGCGCAGCCGCGGCTGCTTGTGTCCGAAGCGGTGCACTCTCCTGTGCCTTGCAGCAGCACCTCATCGGATTGTGTCGTCATCGGATCGTCATCTTTCACTTCCAGCAGCATCCTAGACCGCATTGACACGGCGTTTTATTCGGCGAACGAGTTCGCTGAGTGCGCGAGAAATGCAGCGGGCTTGAAGGCATCACTCGCATCGCAGTGCGCGACGAAACGTAAGTTCCAGTTACTAGATATTGATTTGGAGGATGGTGGCAAAGAAAACGGGACAGAATTTGTAATTGTTGATTTGGCAGTGATACGCTCGTTATTTGGACTTGTCGCGTGCCCAGAATGCGGTGAAAGAAGCGTCACTATTTCAAAGGCCAAGAAAGAGTACGGGCTGTGTTTGAAGCTCATAGTCACGTGTGGCAGTTGTGACTTTCGCGAAGAGCGTTTTTCGTCCCTACGTATAGCCGACGAGACTGACGCCAAAATAAGGCCGTTTGAAGTTAATAGGCGTGCCATGAAGGCCATCAACAGTATCGGCAAGGGGGCAACGGCTCTGTCGGACTTCTTCGCCGGGATGAATATTTCGCATCGAGGGCTTCACCACAAGAGTTACCAAAGCCACATGAATATAATGAAAGAAGCCTGCTGTGCGACTGCTGCCAAATGCGAAGCGGCGAGCGTTGCTCGCGTCAAGGAGCTCTATGCGGAGTTCGGCAACGGGCCCGGAAGGGTCGACGTTATTTATGACGGCACCTGGCTTACGCGTGGACATAGCTCACATATATGTGTTGGTTGCATTGTTGAGATGTATAGTGGCCTCGTGATAGACCATATCGTGCTATCGAACTTTTGCCTGGCTTGCACCACAGGACCTAAGGAAGGAGAAGCAGGACATTCTGCCTGGCTCATTCAGTATGCCCCTCTGTGCCAGAAGAATGTTGATTGTAATGCTGGCCAGATGGAAGTGGAGGAAGCACTACACTTGTTTGAGCGGTCACTTGAAATGCACAAGCTTCGTTATACGACAATGCTGTCGGACGGCGACAGCAGGACATTCCATGCACTCACAAAAAAAGAGGTGTACGGCTTCATAAAGGTGGCCAAAAAAGACTGCATAAATCATGTATACAAGCGTATGGGAGCTGCCTTACGTACCCTTGTAGACAAAAAAAAAAGCTCAAGGTGGCTCACTTGGTGGAAAGGGCAGACTTATGCAACAAAAGATAAAGAAGATCACCTCATACTATGGCTACGCATTGAGAAGCCACAGGAACGATGTTCCAGGTATGCAGAAGGCTGTTCTAGCAACTTTGAACCACATGTCTTCAACTGACGAGGCACCAAAGCATGACCTTTGGCCTGAAGGCCCTGAATCCTGGTGCAAATTTCAGAGAGCTCTTGTGAAAAATGAGAAGCCGCCACCACACAAGGACAGCCTGCCGGATTTCATAACTGAGGCATTGGAGCCTGTGTTTAAGCGGCTGAGCAACAATGCCCTCTTGGAAAGGTGCAGCGGTGGGATCACCCAGAACCCAAGTGAGAGCCTGCACGCTATGATTTGGCAGCAGGCCCCCAAAACTCAGCATGCATCCTTGCGGAGCATTGAAAAGGCAGTTGCCGAAGCCATCAGCCGCTTCAACCAAGGCACAACCAAGAGCAACGTGGAAATTGCCGAGAAGCTGGGCTACAGCGCTGGCAATAACTTGGTGCGTCGCAGCCTTGAGAAGGACAAGGGCAGGCTGCAAAAATCGCGAAGAGAGCATCTCGACAGCAGTTCAATAAAGGAAAGACTTTCAAAGCGTCACAAGCCAGCAGGGGACTCTGCTTACAGCCCTGGTCTGCTGTAAACAGTCATGATGGCTAATAGTGAGAATTTTTGCAAAAATATATATTCTTGGTTTTAAACCTAAACATTGTGTAAATCTATTGTCTATCCAAGGACAACATTATTACATGATTTTTTTGTGTTCCTTTCACTTGCAAGGCACTGGAACGACCACAAAGTAAAAAAAAATAATAATTCTCATGCTGAGTCAATGACTATTTTATAGTTCTAGAACGAGCTGTGAGCAGTATTCTTGGTGGGTACAGTGAAATTTAGCATGGCCATTTATCCTATAATATAGAGCTACAGAATGATGTCATTAATATCGCTGTAGCTTCACTTTAGCAAAAGTTAAAGTTGCTAGAAATTTCAAACGCGTTTTTCTCAGTTCGATGTTTTTGCACATTGCACTCGGCCTTACGGGGGTTTTTTCTATGTTAAACCTGAGTGAATGCGACAAAGTTGGTATCATTTTATTCGTCTTGACATGATCTAGGGGGTGATGCTATTTCTATTTCTCTAGCATCACTTTAAAAAGTTACTATTGAAGATTTTAGTGAGAGAAATTTATTGTACTATAGTGACCATAAGTGTTCGTCCGTTTTCTTGCTTATAAAATGCCTTCGAATGGATAAAAATAGCATCACTCCCTACAGAAAGTCTCCACCATTGGGATTATACATTTTTATTTTTGTATTTAGCAAGAATAAATTGCCAAGAAGTCCCGTAAGAAGTACACAATTAATTAAGACTCAGACCTTCATGTTTTCTAAACCACTTGAAATATTAAGAAACAAATTAGAGATTTGAAATCAGCATGAAAAACTAGCTTAGGCAGTGAAGTTTGGTTAAGAATGAGCATAAAATAAAAAAAATTTAGAACCCACGTTCCCCCTTAAAGCCAGCCACTCATTACAAAAGCTACTCACGTTACTGTGCGTAGGTATTCTTTTTAAAGGGCCACTCACCAGGCCCCATATCAAATTTTAGTTGGACTATGGAAGTTGTCGGGTGTCCGATGAAGAACATTTTGCCACAAAAATGTTTTGAATCAGTTCATCATGGGCGGAGAAAACGGGTTTTTTGAAGCGGCGCCAAACGAGGATGAGAGGAGGCGAGCTCGAAACCCTTGCCGCTCCTCCGCGTAGCCTTCGTAAGCCAAATCTCTTCCCCACCCTCTCAGGCATCCAACCAAGAGGTCACGTGCGCAAGACGTGCCCCAATAAGTACAACCCCCGAGCATGCGAGTGGTGTTGCTTTGTTGACCAGCGTTATTTTGTGGTCTTTTGCCTGTTTTTGCGGGATGGTTTAGAAACGCTGGCTTAGACACAGTTGAATAGATGAGCACAATGAGTGCGCGAACGCGTGGGAGCGTTCCACGGCGGTCTGCTGCTCGATGCGCTGACAGCGAGTACATGAACGCATGCGAAACGCACACACATTAGTCCCGCATTTCGTTTCAATTCACGGAGAAAAATGGAAAAAAGACGCTCACATTCCCCTGTTGCGTCTCATTATTTATCTACAGCTTTATTAATCGCTAGAAGCAACAAATTACATAAACTACGCATGCCGTGTTAAATAATTTTCATCATGTCACGTGCCACTGTTTGCAACGTCAGAGCAGAGTTGTCTACGTAGAGGCCCAACGTCACTGCATTGCCGTGTACATAGGGCCATTCATACGCACTCGTCATGCCCTCATTCTCTGGGTGCGCGCTGGCAGAAGGGAGGGGGAGCAGCGTTGATCTTGAAATTTGATCCATTTCTGCGGCGTGTAGCGTTGAAAATTTTGGCAGACGTGATCATGAACGCCTCGTCTATGCATTGCGCTTGTCAGCTCAAAATTGTCAAACCTTCTGAGTGGCCCTTTACAGGCAAATCTTCCCAATTTTTCTGCAAATGTTACCTCATATATTAACTTTACCTCACTTCTTTGCTTTGGTTTTATAACAGCAGCAAAAAAATTTAATTGTGGGAGTTGATGAAGTGGACGTCATGCACACTTATCTTTTTGAAAATGAGTTTTTCAACGTATCTGTCTACAAGGAAGTAGAGCCATTCAATGCGAAATGTCCTAGCCATTTTGGCGACCATCTCAAATGTATTTGAAATAAACTTTTTTGATTTATTGCATTGAAAACTGTGATAATAAAGCAGTGCTGGAATATTTCAAAAGGCAAAAATGTTTTGCTTTTTGTAAAAAAAAATGTGGTACCTTGGTTCTGTCCCTTCCATCTTTGTTGCCCTAAATGACGTCACAGTCACAATGCTGTCTATAATTGCAGGAAGCCATCAAGGTGAGTCAAAGCAACCAGTGAATTAAATTTGTAAACAATCTGCATATTTCTCTAGCCTATAATTTGGCATAATACATGGAAACTTGCAAAGGAATGCACCCAGAAAATTTTATTGGGATTCATTGACAACGAAAAACCATTGGACATTAAAGGGCCAGTAAACAGGCTCCGACTTTTTTTTTTTTTTTACTCCCCCCAAACAAGCCCGCCACTTTGTTCAGTAGACTGTGGCAATCACATTTTCTAAGTAACTACAGCATTGCGCGTCATGCAGACCCTCCATTTCAAAAAACCGTTCCCGTGTCTCTTTCCTTCTGACCGATCCCCCCCCCCTCATATGTGCAGTGACAAGCTTGCCCATGGGCATAATGACATACCACTGAGCTCATCGATTGGTCGTTTACTATAGGAAACGGCGCCTTAGCCCTGCGTGGATGCAATTTTAGCCACGCAGTCCGCATTTTCATTGTCCTGTGCTTCCCTCTGCGGTTTTGTATTTTGTAGAGCCAAAGACTACTGCGTGAAGCAGTACTGACAGAACAAAAGCCTCCGAGATCAGGAGCTTTTCTATACTTTCCGCTAGGAGAAGGGTGCTCACTGCTATGACGTGTGCTCATGTTGGGGATGCCCTGCTCGGTCGTTGGCTGGGCACCGGTGATGTATCGCTGATGTCGTGTCACGTTGCCAAAGTGGGTGGAGTCACGACAGGCTATGCATTCTTCCTTCCCATGGCAGAGAAGGGTGGCGAGGCCACATGAAAATTTGAAACCAGCTGAAACTGATGTTCTAAGCCCTGTAACTTCCTTATTATAGCATGTATTTGCAAAATTTTTGTGGCAGCATGTTCACATAGCAAAAGTGCACATATTTCGGTACATAACAATTTTTAGACCTTAGGGTTGTTTACTGGCCATTTAGAGAACCCTAGGTCATCAAAATTTATTCAGAGTCCCCTACTAGGGCATATCTCATAATCATACCATGTTTTTTGTGAACACAAAACACCCTAAGTTGTATAGCTATATCATTTGACAGTGTTTTATTAAATCGACCCTTGTATTACAGCAAAAGCTGTTATGAGATCACAACAAGGGTCGCGTGCGCCGTAGTTGTACGCTGCCGGTGTCTATAATCACTATCTCATGAAATAAGGAAAAAAACTGAGTACATAAAAAACGCCAAGGACACCGTGGGATTCAAACTTGGGTCCCCTGCGTTCCAGCCCAGTATTCTACCACAGAGCCACGCCGGTTGGAACTCCATTCCAAACTGGCCTTAGGCAGGCTTGATGTTGGGAAGAGAATCATGTTAATATGAGCAATAAAGGGTTTTAGAGCAGCAAAGAAACAACCAGGTGTCACATAATTTGAATTGCATATAGAGTGGGTCATCAAATGCTCCAACTCATTACAAAAGCTTTAGGCATATTTCTTCATTGTCGTCAGCCACGGCATCGAAAATTGCACAAAATTCCTTGCAAGTGTGAAGCGGGTACCATGCTTTGCCGAAGAATGGTGAAGGATGGCAGGAAGGAAGGGTGAATGCCTCCCTACTACACGAAAATTATGATGATTTATGGTGTAGTGGGTAACCTGCAAGTGTGCTTGAAGAATTTACTCAAAAAGTGTTTAAAAAAGCTCCCAAAGTCTCTTCCAGCTTTTGCTGTGACGGTGCTGTGTGCTTCCTGCAGGCCTGGTGATTTTTTTTTACCATAAATACAGTATTTCTGTATGTCCTTTTTATTACTACTTAGTGTGTCTTTTTCTAAATAAGTAAGAGGATTACTTGTTTATTTACAACTCACACCCACCCATACATTTAGCTAGGATGGCCACAGCCAGTCACAATGATGTTTCCGCTGTACAGCACTTCAACTTTACGATTGTCAACTGGCTGTGCTGCCACATATAAAATATGTCAATCTGCCGTGCAGCATGGTGTCAACAATGCATGGGCATATATTTTAAACATTTAATGCAAGCCACTCCATAGAGCCATACTTTTGCTTTTAGTGCCATATTTGTGAAATTCCTGGACAATATACTGCAGCCAGGCTTTGCTTGAAAAACTTTTGGCCAGTCTCACTTGTCGAATGGAAGTGATGACAGTGTGAAGAATATTTAAAAAATAGGGTCCTTTCACTACTATGAAGATGGAAGCCTGTGAAGCTTGACTATGCTAGGTTGGGTATTGTAGATATTACTATAGTTAATCTTTAAATTATCATCATTCATTATATTGAGCAAATAAAGAGACATGCCCTCAGAGCTACCGGTGCTTTTCTTGTGCATGACGCATATTTCATCAACGGTGGCCAATACCGGTTTCAAAATAAATGCTTTAGTACACAAAAAAACCTTCTCGTTTCCAAAGTGCGGAAAATGGCATGACGTTCACTTATGCAAGTGGCATTGTCTTTGAGGCTGAATTGTTCATGTAATTCTGCCATGTTGGCAAAACATTATGAAGAGTTGTGGCTTGTACTACGAATAAAGATTAGTCTAGAATTGGAGTCACATGCATGTAACAAGCCCTACTTTAAAAACGCTTTAACTCATATGTTTCATTTTTTGTATTCTGAAATGAGCAATATTTTTGTCTCTCACATAGAAGAACTACAGAACTGATGTAACAGTTAAATCTTAGTTTTACTTTTGTTTCTTTCACACACAAAAAAAGAAATCATTAAAAAGCTTTCATAAAGAAATTATGTGCCAAATCTGCCATTTATGATGCAGTAATTGGAGGAATAATATTAGTCTCTTTTTTTTTTACAATCGCTCGTCTGCTTGTTAACTTTCTTTAAGTGAATAAATTGGCTTTTTTGTTTTTGTATTTCTGATTTCTGTGTTTTGAATTCTTTATGCAATAGCTACTGATTTTATAGCATCATCCAATATATCAAAGTGAAGGTAAATAAATGGGCTTTCAAGTGTTTATTTTAACAATATGCAGAAAAACTTGTCTGCTAAAAAGTTTTGTAAACAAAAGAAAACAATAACATTTTCAGAAACATTTCAACATGAAGTGATGTCTTTAGCAAAAATATTTTGAAAAGAAAAAGTTTCTAACATACATATTTGAAGGTTATTTGGCAATCTATATTTAAAATATTACTTAAATAGTTATAACTTTTTATCCACTATTTCTTGCGTTCAGAAAAAAGACATGAAACAGTGGAATAGTGAAGCCTTGGTTGGTCCTACATAAACATTTATTCCTAAAAAAAGAAATTCATTTACAGCATGATTTTATACATGTAAACATGACTAATAATAGCATAATTCAAAAGGACATATTGGAGAATAAACCGTCATTACACAATTAAGTAACTAACTCACTTGAACTAAAGTCTGACTAAGTGGCATCGATGTCCAAGTCATCAGTGCTTGAAGAATCAGAGTTCGCTTCTAAGTAACATTGGGATCAAGTGGAGTTTTCTTCCGCTTTTTTTGGAGAATGTGCTGTTTCAAATGTTAGTGCCATCGCACCAGTCATGTGCTGCTCAAAATTTGAGCTGATGCGTTCCAGAAAAATCACTGCCATGCTATGAAACTGCGAACTGCGCAGAAAAGGCAACCATCATTTGTGTACAATTGCCAGGGTGGTGTTATAAGCTGAGAGGTGTGATGCGTTTTTTTAATTGCGCTTTCTGAAACATTGTTCACCAGTGATCGATCCCTAGTCGTATGGTAAAGAAAGAGTTAGGCTCTGTTGAGAGTGTAATACATGTAGCAAGCTGTATTATAAAACACATGTTCTTCATTACTCATGCCTTTTTTTGATCCACATCTGTTTCACTCACAATTACTTCCACTGAATGTAGCACTGCCGAGCACATGTTGATGGACTACAAAGTCCTTAACTAGTTGCAAGGAATTGGAGGTCTTATAGTCTCCATGTACTATTCATTGACTGCATTCACAAAATTTCTTCTGTTGCTGTTCTTACTTTTGTGCAGTTCAGATTAAATGGACGTTCAGGTCTACTAAAGCTGTTTGTGTGGGAATAGGTATGTTATATTCTTGTCATTTGCTATCCTCAATATGGTTACAATTTCTTTATTATTGACATCTTTACATAGTACGGTGATATTCCTGCAGTGACTTACTAAGTAAACTGTTGCGCCACTGAGCATGATATTATAGTTCTGATTCCTATTCGATGAAGAGTCCGTTCGATGGCAAGGGGCAAAAGTATATTCTAACAGTGTTAGAATTACAGCAACCCGTTTCAGTGACACCACTATTAGGTATAATGTGCGTGTGTATCCACGTGCTTCACATGAAACCTTACTGAACAGAAGGGCTCTGTTGTGCAAGTGAGAAATCTAATGGGACACCGAAATAAAGCAATAATGCTAGCAGTCTTAGTGAACTGCATGTCTGTAATTACAAACAGGACAATATGACCCTGAAGAGCTGATGCTTGGTAAATGAAAAAGGAGGCGAAAATGAAATGCAAGTGGCAGGACCACGTTGACACTCCTATAGTGTCATAAAATTTGTGAGCGTCTACTCAGTGCTACCAGTTATAATAGTTCATATATGTTGAAATTTCCAACTCATATAAAGATTGTTTGTCACCGTGAATTAGCACAACTTGTTCACAGCTGCTACATTTTCTGTTCATTCATTCATTCATGTTACTCCACACTGGAGCGGCATTGTTTGAGGGGGGGGGGGGGGGGGCCTGTAGTAAAATGACGATAAATAAAATGTAAAAAGAGCTACATTGATGGCTAAACAAAGAAATTTTCACGATGGATGAGAAACAGAAAAGAAACCTGAGTAGTTGTAGCAACAGACAAAAGAAAAGAAGGAAAAACCTTTATACAAAGTCAAGATAATATATGAACTTGCAATTGTTCACAAATTGTTCACAAAGTAATACCACCAGGTTGGTTATTCCAAAGCTCGATGGCACACAGGAATGCAGAATTATTGAATCACTGTCTGCAGCGCCAAAAATGCACCTGAAACTGAGGTGATTGTGAAAACAACTAGATGTGAGTGATGGCATTTCAAGAATTTTCAGGTGTAGTTTGTTCAGTTATTAGGTGGTAGTGAACAACTAGGTCAAAGGTTTTTGCATAGTCGAGAAATATGCAGTGAACAGTTTTGTTACTATTTGTGCCATATTTAAATTTGGCATATACTCTACTACTTGTTGGCGAGTATCACAAGACAATGCTTTCCAGAAACTGTATTGATTTTGAAAGAAATTATTTGTCTTAAAATGACTGTATATATGGAAGGCAATAATGTGCTCAAGAAACTCGTAATAAATACATGCTAATGAAACATGATCTTTGGCATCGTTTGATATATATAATATTGTTCACATATCTGTTTCAGAAATTGAGAAAGATCACTTATGGAATCAGAAATTCTAGTCGCCAATATGCATCAGTTTAACAAGAATGTCATAAGCCGCTTTGGTCATGAACCTTGCTTCATTCACAACTGGAAAGAAGGACTCGTTACATTGCAAACTTTGTTGCATTGTGGTCTCCGTTTTCTAGTTTCTACAATGCTACTGCACGTACTTGAAACCTTCCAACTCCTCTTTATCTTGAGTTTGTTTGTGAATACATTGGAAGCAATTTTAGAAGGGACACCAAGCTAAAGAAGTGCCAAATCTTGCACAGCCACCAAAAATCAATACATCAGTAGTTTTATGATGCTACAGAAGCCGTTATGAATCTGACACATTGAGTGAATACAAAAAAAACTTCTATCAATGCCCATAAATGACATGTATTAACTTGTGAACTGTCATGTGCTTTTTTTTCGGGCTGATCTGACATGGTCACAAAAAAATTACACAAAATAACACTACAGTTTGTTTAATACGCTGCACAGTTGGAGTGTAAACGGGGAAAACAAAAATTTCTTTTGCCTGGCTTGCTTCTACACTTTTCTTGTATTGATGAGGATATAATTTGCCCAAATTTGCTTTCTTGGTCACAAAAACTATGTTTTATCAAAACTGCATTGCAAAACTACTTAGATAAATTGGGAGAAAAAATACATTCATATCAAATGGATGCAAAATGTGGAAATGAAAAAGTTTTCTTACATAGTGGTGCCGCAGGTAAGTGTGAGCACCTCAGAAAAGTTGTCTCACAAAAAACGCTTGTTAGTTTCGTTTGCTTTTGCTGCTAATGTGCTTTAAAACTTTTTGTATCTATATTGGCCTTGTGTTTGGTGGTAAATATTCGTATACTAAATAAATTGACAAGCATTGTGCCTTCACACAGAGTGGTGTGCGAACACTTCTCACCCAGTGACCGTAAACAGTGACTTTCACAATGTTGGCTTGCAGGATAGGGCACTTACACCACTTTCTACGAAATTCACTATGTCTCACTGGGCAAAGGAGGAGATGCATGCTCTCCTGCAACCATCTTTTCCCCCCTCCCACTGCCTGCCATACTAACCTTTTTTTGCTCAGACACGCTCACTTTCTCTCCACGTTTCAACCCAACACTCATGAGAAGATGGTGCATCTGCATGCTTTCTGTCGATTTCACTGTCTGTCTACCGCGGGGCACTATCTTATTTTGGATCACGCTCAGACTTCATGCAGAACGTCATAGCGACACCATGAACGAGTATTCTCATGAGGTTTTTCCGTAATTACTATTGCTACAAGGAATTGGGCAAGGCAAAGCAGGGCAGGGCAAAAATGCCTGCAGTACACAAAGAAATTCTTTGCATTAATTATTTATACAAGGCCTGTGCAAATACCATTCTTTTCTGTTCAAAGGAAGTGATGAAATGCAAGTGATAATAACCTCTAAAATATGTTATGCCTTAAAATTAACTATGCTCAGAGCATATAAGCTTGTATAACAAGCTTTTGAACTTCAAAAATGATGAATCGATGTGGCGGTAGTATGTTCATTGAACTTAGCAGTGTGTCTTCACGGCAGTGTGAATTTTCCTGGATAGGCGTTTTCACGGCTTAGCATTTGTTTAGTACAGTGAAACCACCTTTACAGTGGGTTACGTGCAGACTAATATCAGTCATAATGGTGTTAGCACAAACACTAGCCAAAAGACAAATGAGGGGACGTGGACACAGGGCATTCTTCCAACTAAAGTTTATTTGAAAGGGACACCACATATATACAGACGAAAGGAGCAAAAAAAGAAAAGAAACACGCGGGAGTGAAAAGAAACAAAGATAAGGGAGATTATTGAGGCTGAGGAAAGCACACAGACCGGCGATGCATGCATAAGCATGCTTACGCTGTACCTTTCCAAGAAAAAACTTTTGTTTCTGGCGTGAGGGAGGGACAGGGGCGGTACCACGGCGCGACACTAATGCATTATTTTTTTCCAAGCATGCACTTTTCTGTTTTTTTTCTTGTTTCTTTTCACTCCCGGGTTTCTTCTTTTCTTTCTTAATTTTTTCTTCTTTATTTACTCGTTTGGTGTGTGTGTGTGTGTGTGTGTGTGTGTGTGTGTGTGTGTGCACGTGCATGCGTGTGTGTGTGTGTGTGTGTGTGCTTTCCTTTCGAATCAATTTTTTTTTTTTTTTTTGAAGAATGCCCTGCATCTACGTCCTCTCATTTAAACACTATTATGACATACATGTATTTGTTCATTTCGAATGCTGCAAAATTTTCAACAATTTAAAATCTAAATGAAGTGCACTTGAATACAGTATATACGAATATTCCCACATGCCTAGTCCACACTATGAAATTTATGCAATTTACAAACATGTTGTAACAGAGCACATGGAGCACTGGCAATTCATGCTTGTGAGTGAAATTTGTAGCTCATTCATTTGAACTAATTTGGTAATTCTGCATGTTGAGAGATACATAACAATATTGACTTTACTAAACAGCATTAACGAGCTCATTTGTCGCATTGTCACTCATAGCATGTCGGCATTTACGTGGCACAGTTTTTATACACGCTGATTTACCACTCCACTACGTTGGTCTTGCAGTGAAAACATGCAATAAGCTGTTTGATATGCGCAAGAAGCACTGCATTATGCTGACCGTGGGCTACACGAGTATTTTGGCTTAACCTTATGGCCAGTGTGCCGATGGCCATTTTACAGAGAGACTGGCATGACTGCTTTTTCTGTGTGTGTGCCTGCATGCTGTTACACATATTATTCTATGGTATTCGTGTCGTTCACTGTTTGTTTTGGACTTCGTGCACGTGCGTGGTTTCACTGCACGGCATACACATGGGGTGGCCGCCGATGACGCTCAGCCCTGCAGTTGTGTGTGTGTGTGTTTGTGCACATGCATGCACTGTTTATGAAGTATACAGTGTACAGGTGTAATTGGCAGTACTTTACGCAACTTACTGGGGAAGGGGGGAATAACGAGTCTAAGTGTTGTCACAAGTTCCACAGCAATGACATTATGGCCTTCAACATTAAAGGCTATTGGGCAGTGTGGTGGCATCAATACTTTGGTTGCACAGATCTGTAGGTGTCGTCAGGTTTGTGTCAGTCACAGTCATTTGAAATGACTTCACGATTTTCATGAAACAGACGCCCCAAAACTCCGCATCCATGACCCATGTCGGCAAATTCTAAAGCCACAGTATCTTTGCGTAGATTTAGTCGGTGTTTGTACGTAGGGAACAGCTGTACCATGACACTCATGGTATGCCTCTTACTAGAGGCTGGATTTTTAGGCACTAAAAAAGTGTGCTTTAGGTGCCAAAGACAGGCAGATAAAACACCGTTTTAGGCCGTCAAAATCAAAACTATAGGCACACTAACTTTCTACAAAAATTGAAATATCCCAAAACAATGATGTCGGTGACTTGTATCTATGGCAAGAAGAAAAAAAATTATATTGTTTAAGATAGCTGAATATTGTTTAAGATAGGAGAAAGGTACCAACAATTAAACATAAGCATGCATTTCCCATGTGATTCGTAGTATGCGGTCTTTCGTTTTAATGTCTAGCATTGTGCTTCAAGTGTCCTCCATTCAGTTAACACTCTCCTGGGTCTTTTTCCTTTCGATGTGGCTGGGAAGAGCAGCGCAAGAGCAAATGACCACTAACACCCCAGAAGAAAGAGATGCTAGGTTTAATCGCGTAGGACCAATTTCTCCCCTATCGGGAAACACCTTAAAGGGCCCCTCACTACGTTTGGGCAATTTGAGCTGACAAGCATAATGGTGAACTGGGCCTTCCGGATCATTCCTGTTAATATTAGCAAAATTAGATGGCGTGGAAGCACGCTCAATTTCTACTGAATGCCACTTGCCCTTCTCGCGTGCGTGCGCCCTAAGATTTACGGAGTGACGTACAGCAAGGATTGGTCCTGTTTTTACGTCACTCCTATACGTTGACATTGGTGGGCTGACGTCGCATATCATACGCTCTTCATCAGAACTTTGTTAAATGCTAGCTGTATCTAGAAAAGCAGACGAAAAATGTCCCGTCTCCTGATTATATCCTGCATGTAAAACGGTAACTCATTAAGAGCATTGCATGTGACATTACTTTACTTGGCATGTGCGATTCGTGTGTTCTGTTGTGTAACATGAATGAGGAGTACTTTGGTTTGGGCTAGCTGCTTCATATCATTTTGAATGGGAAGCGCAAAGACAAAAGGAAAAGAAACACAGTGCTCTTTCTCTATATGTCTTTCTTTTTCCTTTGTCTTTGCACGACCCTTTCAAAATCAGTATTATGAATGAAAGCTGAAAAAAAAATAATAATAAAACATGCAAACAGAATCTCAGCTTGTTATTATATTTATTTTTGTTTTGAATAGCCTCGAGATGCTATTCACTAATCGGCCCTCGTTTCGCGTCCGCCTCGGTGGACTGGTCGCTATAGGTTCGCGTCCGCCTTGGTGGATCAGTCGCTATAGGGTGCTCCGCTGCTGACCCAAATGCCACGGGTTCGATTGTGGTCGCGGCGGTCACATCTAGATAGAGGGAAAAATGGCAGCATATCCACGGAGTGAATGATGGAGAGTGGGGTGAAGCATTCGTCCGTCCATGCGTCCGTCTGTGTGACCGTCCATGCGTCTGTTTGTGCGCCCGTCCCTGCGTTCTTTCGTGCATCCGCCCCTGCGTCCGTTCATGCGTCCATCCATGCATCTGTTTGTGTGTCCGTTCGTTCATCTATTCAACACTCCAAGTCCCACCATCTCGCATCTTTTTATCATATATTCCCCATATAGAAGCACCGCCATCCAGCGGACATTCCAAGGACCAAACGAGAGGTGGCACACGCACACTTTCTTACGGCCTGCGCTTTGGGTCCACTTCCCACCTTTAACCACCTCGAGTTCATGGTATATTCTAGTTCACTGTATTCATGGCACTGCGACCAAACGCTCGCTAAACCTTTCGAAAACCAAGGAGGTTACGCCCAGCGAGTATAACGTAGCAACCTTTCCCTGTCAGATAGGGCTCAATTTACATGCCAATGGCTGCTAATGAGAAATGAGAGACAGGAGAATTCGGCTTTTACTTTCTTACGGCTTGCGCTTCGTATCTACTTCTCATTTTTAACCACCTTGAGTTCATTCATGGTATATACAAGTTCATTGTATTCATGGCACTGCGGCTCAACGCTCGCTAAACCTTTCTAAAGCTAAGGAGGTTACACCCAGCGAGTATAATGTAGCATCCCTTTCTTGTCCGATAGTGCTCAATGTACATGCCAATGGCTGCTAATGGGGATCGCAGCGTGCGCGTTGACTAAAAGCCGAATGCTCATGTCTCTCATTCCCCATTAGCAGCCATTGGCATGTACATTGAGCACTATTTTTTATTGTTAAACAACGCACAGAAGAAATCTCTCACTGGCACCACCTTGGAGGTGAAGTGTTATACCTATTTCGGGTATGTGCCACTGGTGGTTACATACGAGGGACGCCAAAGCCACGCCATAAGGAGCTTCGCTCCTAAAAAGCAGATGCCCATGTACTGTGCGATGTCAGTGGACGTTAAAGGACACAAGATAGTCAAAATTTGCGGAGACCTCCACTACGGCATTCCTCATATTCATATCATGATTTATTTACGTAAAATCACACATACTACCATTGCTGCTGCTGCTGCTACTACTACTACTACTACTACTACTACTACTAATACTACTACTACTACTACTGCTACCCCATTTTGCTTCCGTTTGTCTTTTCGTCGTTCCTGCATCGTGCCTTCACTAACGCTGACAACGCTTAGCTTGTGTTTGGTGCGTCGTTTCTGACTGCAGTTTCAGCGAAGCGTCGTGGTGTATCCCAGTCACAATACATGATCCTTGCCAGCCTCTCCTAAAGTACACGCACTGACTGATTCATCCTACAGAAAATGCTAATACACAACAGAGAACGCCGAAACGGCACGACATCGATGGCGTTTGTTCACAAGTAAGTTGGGGCGTGTCATGCGCGCGTGACCTTGCTTAGGCAGGTTGTGCTGTGTTGTGCTTAGTGATTATGCGTCATGCGATTCTCCAGTCGCGATACCGAAGAAAACCGGGAACGAATAAGGCTCACGATGGGTACATGGGACGAGAGGCAAGAGATTCAAGCTTGCTTCTTTGCATCATGCTTTGGTGGCTGGTAGCGAACCAATTTGAAAAATCACCGTGGTAAAACACCTTTCATCGGGCACGCAAGAACTTCTAATGTCTAACTACAACATTATATGTCACCTAGAGAGGGACGCTTTTATAGTAAATTACAAACAAAATGAAAGCCGCGTACATATCACATTTTTTTACCCTAAGGTGCCGCAGCATATGGGTTACAATGTCAAAGAAAACATGCTTTCATTGATACAACACACTATGTCCTCTTTATAAGCCATTTATTCTGTCATGAAACTAACAAAAAACAACTTAATAGGAACATTATATCTGATACTACATTTTAGAATCTTAATTACTATTGTGCGAAGACGACTGTTTAGGTACATTCATTTTCAAATGCGAGTTTTATTATGAAACGCTTGACATAGGAGCTTTAACCGCAGTATAATTCAATGCGATGATAGCAATTCCCATCTTAGCTAATTTTTCATATTGTTAGAGCTGTCACTTTAAAGTAATGGCTTAGGACAAACCTTGAAGCCCTGTTCATTATTTTTTCATGTTTGTCACTTAAATTCATATCCCAAGGGATCTCACACGGCACAAGCGTATTCACGCATAGAGTGAATGTATGCTGAATACACCGTTGACTGTAAACATGCCAGCGCCTGCCTCATGCTTTGCTGTACAAAGTATAACAATTTGGCAACCTTTGCCACTACTGAATCAACAAGAGCAGACACAAAAAGTGGAAGCAAATAGCTGAGAATTAAAATACCATACGCGAAGCTTGTAGGCGTTGCGGGCGTAGCGGTAGCGGTCGGCGCTCAACAGGAGCCCTCAAAAGGTTAGCGTAGGACGTCAGTATTGGGCTGATGGCTATTTAACAGAATCGTCCGCAGTTTCCTTCTGAAGAAATAAAGTTTACCATCAATCCCAGTTTTAGGCTCACAGCAGGCCCAACAGGTCTTGGTGGCTTTCAGCTGCCGTCACCAGTAGCGAACACAAAACTCGTAGGCTCCGAAGGGCCTACCGGTGGCCCTGTTGCCGTTGTTTAGCGCATGATCTATCACTTGCAACTTGAAGCAGCCGTGTGGCTTCAATATCGCCCCATGCCCCGCCGCGGTGGTCTAGTGGCTAAGGTACTCGGCTGCTGACCCGCAGGTCGCGGGTTCGATTCCCGGCTGCGGCGGCTGCATTTCCGATGGAGGCGGAAATGTTGTAGGCCCGTGTACTCAGATTTGGGTGCACGTTAAAGAACCCCAGGTGGTCAAAATTTCCGGAGCCCTCCACTACGGCGTCTCTCATAATCAAATGGTGGTTTTGGGACGTTAAACCCCACAAATCAATCAATCAATATCGCCCCATAACGTGCCAAGATTACCAACACAAGATACAAAACACGCCGCAACGCGCACTGGCCACATTGGCTTGGTTGGATTCGACTGAATCTCCGTGCAATACCACGCTTGATGCTTAAGAGATGGCGCCAGATAGCGTGCGCTATCATCATCAGTGGCTGGAACGAGCAGACGACATTATTGCAGGAGTTTTCGGGGGTGCGATAAATACTCGAGGGGAAAAAATTGTATTTTTCTTGGGCGATGTTGGGGGTGCGAGAATTATGCGAGTGCAAGGATTACGCGAGCAAATACGGTATAACAATCGTGGATCTTCGCTGCTTCAGCTGTAATGCATACTTGTCAAGTCTCCCGGATTGGCCGGGAGACTCCCGGATTATGACCGTTTTTTCCGGTTGTACGGTTGTCATGAAAATCTCCCGGAAATCAATTTCTGTGCTGATCTGGCTGCATTGACAAAAAAGCAGCTCAGTCCGCTCCAGGCTTTTCGAACCTATATACCCCATTTTAATACACATGAGTTTAAGAGGCATTCATGTAAACGTACAGTATAATCAGTGATGCGAAACTGCGGCACTTACGAATGCTTGAAATTCCCCAGCCAAATTTTACTATGTACAATAGGCCTCAATTGAATGTTCCGAACACATTTCCTAATTGTACATTAGGCCTCAATTCGAATGTTCCGAACACATTTCCTAATCGCGGTGGGTGATACAAACTTTAGTACGGAAACCGTCGAACGAAGGCCGAAAGCAGCGTACTTGAAGCTTCGGAAGTACACGTGTGCCCGGTGTACGCACTGTCTTCTACAGTGCGTGTGATTGTCGTTGCCACAACCATTGTGGACGAAACCACGGTCGCTATTGACACAATTATGTATGGCAACGACGTAACTAACTGAACCCCGAAAGTGTGCGCGCGCTCAACAAGTCAAAGCAACGCTGCTTTCCGCAAACTCTGCAGACAAAACTGCGGCAGATGCTATCGTAGATGGCATAAAACAACTTAGTTTTGAAGACGCGTGCGCAGCCAAACGCGTGGAGATTGTAAAATGAACGCAACCGCTGCGCACAAAACCGTGGTCGCGGTGACGCGCGAGGGCACGTAGCAGTAGGTTAAAAGCAGTAAATATGTAAAAAACAAAAAAGTATCAGTTTCACCGCTAGGGCGAAGCATTAAATGCGTTAGCAACTTGGAATGTAGCGCTGAGAACGGCAAGCAGATTGAAACGTAGAGAGTGCTGCTCCCACACAAATTGCACACGAAAAGGATACTCGCAGGACAAGAGTGAACTGACAATGTTTACCGCTTCGACACGTAATGCGCTGTTCAAACCAAAACGATGCACGATACGTAACCAGAGGTACAGATGAGTACAAACTAACAAGTGCCCTAGTTGTTATACTTTGCTGTGTATGAAAAGCGCGCTGTTTTCGCAAAAGGGGCTTGTGCAGAGACCAAAGTGACCTTTGTGGGCCCGGTAACTAATGCTTTCGTTTCAGTGAAAACCGAGGGCACACTATTCTCCTGCCACAGGATAAGCGCTCGCGCACAGGGATCTACCCCCCCCCCCCCCTCCATGGGGCAAAGATAAGCACGCATCGGCGCCGAGCGCGGGTGGCTTATTTTTCTTTTAGTGTTCATATATATAGATATGTATACGTATATGGTGAAAGACGGTGGCGATGGCGACGGCAAAAAAAAACTGCCTGGACTGTCTAGATAAAATAAAAGGGGCCGGACGTGTTTTGGCGCTCCTGTCAAAAGAGTCTAGTAGTGAGCAAAGCTTGACCCGCGCTTTTGCGGCAGTCAGCTGCGCCATCCGGTCCATTCACATGTGTTTTAGGAAGACACACGCAAGTTGTTTTGACCGTAATAGATTTTGCTAGTTTGTGGATCCTTTGAGACTCTCACCTTAGGGAAAATTTCTACCCTCGTGTGTTCGGCTACTCCTAGCCACTATAAGACCGCAAAGCTGATGCTGGTGCTTGCCACCCCCTTTTGTTTTTCGCCATGTTTCTTTGGTAGGTAGGTAGGTTATAAACTTCATTAGGATCTAACGAGGAATTACTGGCCTGGGGTAGGCCTCCAGGAGCTGCCGTCCGCTGAGCATTGTGCGATGTCTTCGGCGATAGCCCTGGCTCGCTGAACAGCCCAGATTTGGTCCATTGCACGTGGGCTGAGAAGGGCGGCTCGCCATCGCTCAGCCAGTCTTCCTGGGGTACACTCATGCTCGTCCGAGTAGTGGCGGCGAACACTGCACTCACACTCCCAAAGTATATGCGCAATGTCGGCTGTCTCGTGCCCGCACGACGGACAGCCGGGTGACGGGTGCAGCAAGGGACACAGTCTATGCAGGGGTCGGGGATTCTCAATTGTGTTGGTCTGCAGACGCCTCAGATCAGACGCCTGAGACCTTTCTAGCTGCATGTGGAATGGTGGGTAACGTCGTCGCGTTTTTCTGTAATGGTTTAGGTTCTTGTGGAAGGTAACCATGATGTCCTTGCAGTCCTCGGGGGTCTGTTATCGTTGCCGTAGAGGTATTATGTCCC
Source organism: Rhipicephalus annulatus (assembly GCA_013436015.1). Classification (NCBI taxonomy): domain Eukaryota; kingdom Metazoa; phylum Arthropoda; class Arachnida; order Ixodida; family Ixodidae; genus Rhipicephalus; species Rhipicephalus annulatus. The sequence goes on from WOVY01010430.1 coordinate 725,855, forward strand.
CCGACCTCAGGTGCCTCGCAATCGTCAATGTGTCGCGCATCGGCGGCACTTTCATCTGCGTCGCAGCAGGTTAGCAGTCTCACGACGAAGTGGGCGTGCTCGTTGTGGTTCGATGGGAGGTCTGATCTTTGGTCGCTGTTAAGCTCTCTCACATGCGCGGGGAACCACTTGAGAGACGTGGCAGCAATCGCACCAGACTTGAAATCTTCGGCTCTGGCGTTTAGCATGTGCGCCACCTCGACAGATACCCATCCTTTCGTAAAGTTTCGGACCGCCGTCTTGGCGTCACTCACGATAAGAGTGGCCTTGTTTCCACTATGAATTATTGCGAGGGCTATGGCCATTTCTTCTGCCACCTCAGACAATGGGAGCGTCGCAGATCCCGTGACCAGAGTTCATTCCCTCGTGTCGACCACCGCCATGGAGAAGGCAGATGTCGATTGGCGTTGTTGCTCTCGTTCGTTCTGCTGTTGTCCTTGGTCGAGCCGGGGGTATCTAGCAGCGTCGACGAAAAGGACACCCTCTCGGCTGCCGTGCTCTTTGAGGATCGCCTCCGCTCTGCATGTGCGCCTTTCGGCATCGTGCACTGGGTGCATGTTTCTGGGCATATTCTCTGAGAGTATAGAATTCTTGACCGCTGGCAATAGCGCGTCCTTCAGTCCCCGCATTCCGTGGTAACGAATCTCGAGGGAGTCGAGGATGGTTCTTCTGGTCTTGGTGCCCGACAGTCTTTCGAGCTGCGCAGTCCTCTGAGCCTTGATGATTTCGGCGAGCTTGTTGCGCACGCCCAGCTCAAAGAGCCTGCAGTTGGCAGTGTAGTGAGGTATGCCTAATGCAGTTTTGTAAGCCCTGTGGATGATCGTGTCCAGCTTGTTGCTTTCGCTTGTACTCCAACTGACGTAAGCAGCAACGTACGTGATGTGGCTTAAAGCATATCAGGTTTGTGGCGGCTGCCACTTTCTTCTGCAGCCAGATGACCAGCTCGGAATTGGCACCGTTTTCTTCCAACCAGAGGCCAAGGACTCGTATCTTGGACACCGTGGGTATGCGGACTCCTTCTTTTGTCGTGACACACACGCCCGTATGACGGACCTAGGCCACGTCCCTCGGGGGACGTCCCGGTTTCCGAGGTCGGTGGAGCAGGATCTCTGACTTGTTTAGAGCGCACCATGTTTGTTTGTCTTCGGTTTTCTTTGGTGCCAATCCCCCCCCCCCCCTCGTCGCAGAAATCTCCTGGATTCAAAATCCTTGAAGTTGGCAGGTATGGTAATGTCTTGTGGAAGGGTTAATTTGGGCTATGTTGTCAATTTGTGAAGACATATGAGAGGCACATGAATCATTAGAAGGGAGGAAGGAGTTTCACCAAGTCTCCGGTGGCTGAGATGGCTGCATCTCTGTGCACTTCTGCTGGCGCACTTTCACAACTTGGCAGATTTTTTCCAGCTTGGAACATTTTTGGTGTCTTGGCCAATAGAAGTGATCCATGATTGGCTTTTGTGATGCTTTGATACTGAGATGGGATGGCTTCACTTATACAAGGAATCGAATACATATGGACGGGGAGCTTCCTGTGATGTGTTTCATGCCACAGTGTTTTTGGGTAGACAAACAGCAGTTAAGCTAGCTGCAACAATGAACACTCTTCTCCCAATGGACGCAACTCCAAGTTGTTTTCTTAGGCAAAGGCTATGGCCTGGAAATTCAAAGAACCAGAAGGTGCAGCGCTAATCTATGACAGTTTGTCCGTTGTTTGATTTTCGTTTCCGCATATGTGGCAGATGTCTAGAGCACTGCACGGGCCCGGGCCGGGTAAGGCATTGTTGGATCGAGCCCGGGCCGGGCTGAGGCCCATGAGCTTCGGGCTTTAGTTTGTTGGGCCGGGGCCTGAGTCAGGCCCGTAATAGGCCCGGGTCTTCTATACAGGGTAAATATATTCAGTATTATTTATATTATTTGAAAATTACAGAAAAAGGCATCTGTATGCTACCTGGGATGTTCCCTTTACTTTGTATGTGTTCAAACATTGATTACTGCAGTAATTAAAGAAATAAATAGAACAATTAACATTTTACATAATTTACAACTATTAACCTTTCATTGAGAGCATTTTCGAAGTTAATGCTAAATGCTCTCTTTGGCCCGTTGGTTTTGGTTTCGTCAGCTACATTAGACAAATTTCATTGCTCCGCGGTTATTACGGGTGGCCACTTTTCCAAAAATATTAAAGTGGCTATAGACTATTGGTATGAAGAACTTTATTCGCGCATTTGACTCGACCGGCTATTTACACTGGTTATAAAGTTCATTGTTTAACTTTTAGAATTGCGGTCGTAATTAATGTTTCTACACATCTGAAGATGCCTTCTGCCAAAGTAAAGGGAACGTTGTAAGTCGGACACAAATGCCTCTTTTCTTTAATTTTTAAATAATATTGGATACATTTCTTAAAACACCCTGTATATCGATATAATGGCGTGTATACGCTGTTTGGTTTTGTTGTTTTGTGGGGTACGCACACCAGCAATTCTGTCCAAGTGGGCACAGACCATGTCTTGGATGCTTGTCGGTAGAGCTGCAATGAAAAAGACTGGCAAGGGTAGACTGCTTCATTGCAGAAAGGTTGCCAACATTAGCCCATGGCAATGCCATAGTAGTTTAGCAGGTGGTCAATGAGGGCATTAGTGTGATTTCCCTTTCCCCTGAGACCACAAACTGCCTTCTTCAGTTTTCTGAGCCAGCAGCCAACACGCTTCTGGACATACCCAATCCATTCCAGTTTCTGGACACTATCCTTTTCGTACATATCTTTCACAGCGGCATAGCTCTTAGAATCACCATCACCGTAGAATTTCATGTACTTCAAGCCTCATTTTGGCTGCGACCCTCAAATATTCGGTACAGACCAACCATCTCCATACTGCCAGCACTTCCTTCATGGTTTGCTTGACAGGAAGTGTGGTTTGATTTACATTCCTAATAAGAAGCACTTTCTGGCCTCAACTTCCTTTTAGTTTTACAAGACTTACACGAACTAGAAAGGGCCTCAACATTAATGACTTTTCTCGTGTCAACAGAAATCAAACACGCACATCCGTTCAAAGATGAATGGCCATGCGTCTGCCATGTGCCATCACCTGAAACACCACATTCGGCACTGCCCACAACACGATGAAGTTCCACAGCAGCATCAGCCATAGATTTCAACGCCACTTCTCCTGCCGCTGCAGAAAGCCGAGACGATAATTTGTTGTAGGCGGAGCGATGTGGAGGAGCGGGCATGTTCGTGACTTTGGCAAACGTTTCCGCACCTGCGTGCCCTTTTCCTAACTGGCGCATCGTGTAAATGAGACGAACATTATTTTCATTAGCACATCCCTCCTTTCTAGACGTATCAAATAGATGCTCGAACCCACAGTCAGTACACACGACTGCACAGGTTATGCATATCCCTTGGTGAGAGCATCCTCGAGCTTCAGCATTGGGTTCATGCATCCAGGGCATGTCAGTGTCCACAAGCCTGTTCCCTTGGAGCGAAGAATTCACCAGCGGAGCCTCGTACATTTTTATAATGTCTGCAAGCTTCCTCGCGGTCGCTATGTCAAGAGGCAGCTTCGTCGTCGTGTAGCGCTTTCCACCAAACTTGCGCTTCCTTGTCTTCTGAGTTCTGCACTTAGCCATGCTGGTCTGAATATAGTCCAGGTGGCCTAAGAACACACACGTTTAATGTTGACACGTGGAAGAAATGCAGAACAATGCCTGACGTAGCCCAGCCAAGGTAAACAACAAACATTCTACAAGCATCTTGCGTCCCCCTTGTGACCGTTTTTAGAGATTTAAAAACAATTTGAAGCACAAACTTATACATAATGACATCCTTTTATGTAACAGTCAACATAAAATTCATGAAGTATTTTGAATACTATTAATATAGGCGAAAAACACTTACTTTGGTAACCAACACATTGTGGTTTCGGTTTCGGTATACGAGCATGGTGTATACAGATGTAGCTGTAACTCGCAAACTAATGATGATAGGAGGACACTTTTTGCTGCTACATATTTCTAAAGGTTTGATCATGCAGAAAAAACAAAAATAAAAAATCGATCTTGTGAAAAAATTTGACTTTTGAAGGTAGCCTACTACCTTAAAGGGACGCTGTAACATTTTTTAGTAACCATGAAATTAATGCACTGGAAAAGTGTATTGCCTCACAAATTCAACGCTGCAAAAATTTTAAGAATCTGTCCAGTACGAGCGGATTCACAAAGGTTTGTCTCACAGTGCAATGGCATTCTCTCTTCTCTCGTCCCGACGAAAGCGCTGGAAGCTGAGATGGGAGGGGCAAACAAAAAACGTCACGCGTGCCTTGCGACTTTGAGCACCTTTTTTTTTATTTCTTCAAATACGCGGGTTTTTCAGTGCGATCGGGCACGCATGGGCAAGTGACAGTCTTTTGCGGCGATCTCTGTAACAACCGAGCACGCCGTGTTCAAATCAGCCTATGGCTGTTAGATGGGCAATCTACGTGTGATTGTTGAGCGTCTTCTGTCATTTGTCGAGGGAAGAGAAAGCAATTTTAGCTGACTTTGATAATTTATTATGAATTCCAGGCTGCGTGCTGCGCTGGCTCACGTGTTCTCGGGAGCCCCTACTACCGATTGGCAGCATTTTCTGACCATGCTCAAGAAGTGTTGCAGGGCACCTTTAAGGAATACATTTCCAGTTGGCAGCTGGGACCAGTTGCCAATTCTCAGTTGGCAACTGGGACCAGTTGCCAATTCCTAGTTGGGAACAGACCCCATTTACCATTAATGCCCAAATATACATGCAGTCCAGCTAGCTCAAATAATCTTGAATGTGCAAATAGTTATCACTCTAAGAACATCTAACAATCCAATGAATTCAATATTAACTGTAGAAGATTATTATGAATTATTAGTGTTACAAAAAAATGGCACACTGCGCCCAATAGGCAACTGCTGCTGTATAGCTGACTTCAACCAGCACTGTGGTTGCACATACAAAGGAAAGCTTGCTCGGCTCGGCTTTCATGTCCTGAAGTTTTGTGCTGCAGCTGATGCATCTGTGCCATTCACCTGGGACCACGGGGGGAGCGTTACTGTAAAATATGTGATACTATGTTACATGCATGTCTCAGAAAAGTTATATCAGTTTAATAAATATGTATACAGATCATACAAGCCATCTAAATGTTCCCGCTACGCACACTGTCTGCAGAAATCATGCCTGATCTGATCCGATTTCGTCTAATCCGACCCCAACGGCAAAGCAAAATTTTAGAAACTATGGGCAGTAAGTGAAAAGCATCTTTATTTTTGCTCGAATTCACGTGCCTACACATTTCATTGCCTACACAGGTTCGGCAATATTCACTTGCAGGGCAAATATGCCTATCCATGCGATTTTCTTGTTGCGGACATAGCTATGTATACTTAAGTTATTTAGCACGTTGTTCAATATACATACAAGTATTGCACGGAACTCATTTCCTGCGATACTCTAAGAGAGCAAATTTGCAAGCACTCCACACAAGCCCATACACAAACATATTAAAGAGCAGTGCCGAAGGCATTTGTTTACAGCCCCGCCGCGGTGGTGTAGTGGCTAAAATACTCGACTGCTGACCCGCAGGTCGCGGGATCGAATCCCGGCTGCGGCGGCTGTATTTTCAGAGGCGGCGAAAATGCTGTAGGCCCGTGTGCTCAGATTTGGGTGCAGGTTAAAGAACCCCAGGTGGTCGAAATTTCCAGAGCCCTCCACTACGGCGTCTTTCATAATATAATGGTGGTTTTGGGACGTTAAACCTATATATCAATCTATCAATCTTGTTTTTACAATGAAACGTTCCATTGTCTCAGCACTGAAAACATTCTGCGCTAGCTGCATTACATATACATCTTCTCTAGGATTCTAGGCAACTAGCACTTGAAGCATATAAGTGATATAATCACCTTCAAGCGGCTGCCTAATGGACAAGGCGCAGGTAGCGCAGCATTCCGCACACATTGGATCTATGTATCCGTCTTGTCACAGGCGAAAACAAGTCTTGTTTGGCATTCACCTGAAGTTATAGTCTTACAGAAATTAAACTGTCGAACACTAATTCAACAAAAGCTAATTTATGCACGTCACGACTTCATGTTTCTTCTCAAAACAGCACAACTTAGCAGCACGTCGACCGCTCGGTAGCTAGCCCTCACAAGATGTGCGGTACAAAACTAACATTGCGCTGTATTCCAAAATTCTCTGTGTTTGTTGTCCGATTTCTTTTGTGCATTAAATAATGTGGAATTAGACCAAAATAATTCATTTCAGTTTATTATATATGTAATACTTATCTTTGACTACTGCTTCAACATTCTAATGTTTGAGCGTATGAGGTACGGAACTAATGTGACGTCTGTCACTGTAGCGATGGTGTGCTTGTGGGGACCGTGTTTGTGTCGGCAGAGTGTCAGCTTGGTGTCAGCTCTTGTAGCTCTTGGCAATACTCCATATTTTGTTTCCGCACGGAAGTAATCCAAATGCTGCACTCAAAGCTATCAAGCAGGCATCCTGCTAACGAAGCAACAGCAATATTCACACCCCGAGATCAATCGATCACGGTGGACATAAAAGATTGACAACAGCTGCTACTCAATATTAGTTTAATGTACTGAACGTAGTTGAATATTTTAGCGCATTGTGTATAGCACACTTGTGCTACAGAATAATCCACGATAATAAATACACATCTGGTCAGGTGAGGCTGTTTATATTATTATAAATAAGCAAAGGGAATGACGTCTAAACGAGAGAAGATAGCTGCTTCCAGTTCAATTTATCATCCTGTTTGTGGCCAGTTCAGTTTTAACTGGGACCAATTGCTAACTGGAACCAGTTACAACTGTAATGAACTGAGACCAGTTGAGTTGTAACTGGTACCAGTTGCTAACTGGAACCAGTTAAGTTGAACTGGTACAGTTATAACTGGTATCACCTGGGACCAGTTAGTTCCCAACTGGGACCAGCTGATACTAGTTGGATTCCCAGTTACACATTTTCACCTGGGTAGATTCCACTTAAAATTAACTTGAAGGAACAGAAACATGTATTTGTTTTAATTCAAGATGTGTTGTGGGCCTCCTCTTTTCATTGTTGTGTTGATTCTTCACTGCGTATTCTTCATGATGTTTATTTGAAATTTCACTTCAGCAAAGAGTACAAAAATTGTTCTAATCGAAAGATGTTCAATTATTTTGACATTACCGTCTTGAAGAAAGAAAAGAGACACTTCTCTAGCTTCATTTAGGCAGCATTGTGTTCAGGCATAAGATTATTTCCAATAATTCTTTACAGTCCAAAATAGCACTGCATACTCTCAGCTGCAGCTGTTGTTGTCTGGCCCAAAACACACACACATTGGAACAGCTACCCATATGTGTTCTCTCATTCCTTGCTGTGTGAACAAAACGTTAATGACAGCCTGAGTGCCAGATCGTGTCATCTATATAGTGCTTTCTTTTTGAGAATTGCTACTTGCCGGTAGTGAAGTTTTCATGATGGAAACTTTGTTGCTTCTTGGACACCTTTAGTTTGCCATGGCATCCCCACAACTGGCTCATAAACTGCTTTTTTCATTACTTACGGCATTGCCATTTGACATGTTTGTTGTTGTTTTTTTTCATGAACTAGTGATGTTTAGTCAATTATAATTCAAGAATAGATACAAGCTCCACCTCCAGTCGTACAGTGTGTCTACCATTGATTTAGGCACAAGATTCATGCTAAGTGATTTTTGTTATAACCATAAGTACTTTTTTACTCCTAATGTAAAAGCTGTTTATATAAATGATGAACGATTCATCACCTTGCTCAAAAGATTACATTTCCCTGAGGAGTGATATCTGAATCTTTGCTGAAATTTTCCGATAACTACAAATTTTTCATCCGAAAACCAGCAACATGTGTTTGTATTAGAAAATAACCTGCCTGAAACATGTAAAAGGTGTTCGGCCTCAGAGAAATCAGTAAATGGAGCGAGATAGTGCATCTATGCAAATTTTTCCTGGGTGGGACAATGGCAGCTATGGGTCATGGAGTAAAAAAAAAAAAGGAGGAAGCGTGACGTCACACTGGCAGCCTTGGCAAGCCGTACCGTTTTGAAGCCAGAATTGTCAGCTCAACACATGACCTTTTGCGCAAAATCACGCCAGCAACCAGACTTGCCGATATTTCGGAGTACAGCGCTCGGTAGCTTTTGATCAAAACGCGCTAATTCGGCGCAGACCGCCCGGCTCACGCAGGTGGTTCAAAAACGCAACAGCGCCGAGAGTAGTAAAACCTACCACAAGCTCTGATGCTTTGATCAATTGTTGGGCCGACAAGGTAGGCTTTACTCGTGTGACGTAATTCTCCCTCCATTCTTTTCTTCCTTCATGCTATGAGAGAGCTTAGGTTGGGACTGACCATAGATAGGAATTTCAGTTCAATAATTTACCGGTCCTCTAAATTTGAGTTTACAAAAAGATGGGTTCCATTTGGCGCAAGTTTGCTGGCATTTCGTCAATAGGCAGCCAACCAAAGTTGATGCTGTTTTTCATTTTATGCAGTCTTTCTGTTCAGGCAAGTTTTGTTTCTATTAGTGCCCACCGTATCACTTTATTGTAATCCTAGCTTTTCTTTACAGCAGTTAGAGTTAGGAGGCATAGCCCCTTAAATACCTTAGATAACCTCACATGTTTAATGCTTCCTAGATTTTATCTGCACCAGTGTTCCCATTTTCAAATCGATTCAGCTGAATGGAGCACGTCCACGTGGTTCTTCTACTGTGTGTCATTGTTGCAAAGTCATGTTGTGTTCTGCTAGGGGCAATACCAGAATTGTTTTCTCTAACGTAGTCGGGAGAGAGGGGCAGGCAGGACTCTTACTTCGTAAGAAGTGCAAGTTTGAAAAATGTACTATTAAAAAGAAGCAAGGTTGCATTTGGTCATCACTCAAGGAGCAGGGACACTGCTGGTTGTGCTTCACTAAACAAGTCATTGGCTAGGTTTTGGCTGTCTTCATTTGTTCAGTGGTCTTTCCCATGTCTTTCTCAAGTTCAAGAGGACTTAACATTGTTTTACGCAGAAAGCGCACATTGAGAGAGCCCGACACTCCATGCACATTACTAGTGGCACCCTGTTTGAGACTCGCAAGTGGAACGATGTTGTGTGAAGTTTTTTTTTTTTTCCTGCCTCGTATAATTTGCGTCTTCCGCACACTCTTATTAGTACTAAATGATTCGAACGTGTGGAAGCGTCATGACATACTGCCGGGACCATCTACACATAAATTTCCCGCTTCCCACGTTAGCATTTAAAATTTTCATATTTGGGTTTTAGTCTTCTGATTGCCCGTATGCCGCGCAAAGAAATCAGTGGAAGTTGCAGCGGGCTGCCACGTTCGTGCCTGTAATGAAACTTTGCTTGCAGGAAACAAGAAACGAAGAGAAGGGGACAAAAAGTTGCAAAACAAAAAGTAGGGCAGGCAACCTCTTTCCATTCCCTCCTCTCATCAAATATGGCGGCGTCTAGTGTTGGAAAGTAGATGGAGGTCGACCGTACCGTGTCGTCGGCAGCTGGTTTTCGCTCTAGGGCACTGGGAGTGTAAACGGGATCCCCGAATAACCACTCCGTTGATGGCGCTCGACTGCCTTGCCTCTCCAGAACAAGGTGAAAGCATAAGCCCGAGGCGGTTTATTAGAGGCGTAGCCGCCACTCACATCCGCTCGTCGTCTGCCAACGCGTTGCGTCTGGCCGTTTGCACGGTTCGCACGTGAACAAAAGCGGTACTCGCCGCTTATGTTGTGACATCGCTGCGTGGGCTGAATTAGCGAATGAGTGAAAGCTACCGACTGTTATGACGCCGCGTCGCGTGGATTATCAGCAACTGTAGCGATTGTCATTTTCGGATTGCGTTTGTTTCCCCTTCGCCACGATCGCGGCACGATGAGATTGCGCGACAAAGCCAACGAAGCGCGCTTGCTCGCTCGTGACCTCCCTCGACCGACGCGCTCGGTCGCTCGCGCTGGGCCGTTTTCTCTCGCTTCTTTCCTCAAACCGAATATAGACGCCGCCGCCTACACTGTTGCTGACATCCCGCCTTCGTAGCCAACGTATTGCCAACACTTCCTTGGGAGGCCTTAATAGGGTGTAAGATGCTTCCAGCGATTGTACCTTTTACGTGCGATCGTCGCGTAAAAACTGTCGTGTGACTGTTCAGTTAGAACCGAAGAGCATCCGCAGACCTCTCTCGCGGCCACTGTATGGTTTCGTCTCGGCCACCCTCGCATCGTGCCAAGTGGTCTTCATCACGCAGGCATTTGAGCTTGTCGCTGTGGCGTAAAGTTACTTCTATGGACGAGGCAAGGTCTTTGCGCCCGATTTCACTGAGCAGGGCCTTGCAACTGTCGTATCGCCTGCAAACCACCGGGCTAGACGGGTACAAATCATCGCCGTAGTTTCTGTTCGCTGTTGATGAATGCGTGAGTGTATTATGAACTTTGGTTGGTTTAGCTGTGCCGTTTTCTGTAATATGCTGTAGTGCATTTGTTGTTTCTACATAAGCGTCGAATGCTCTTTTCCTACTTTGCTTTTGCTTTTAAAATATTGTTTTCGCATCGCCGTTTATTCCACTTCAGCGGACAAGTTTTGTGGTACATTAAACGCGTCACGTTGCTTATTGAATGCAACCCTATCGCGTTGGGAGGAGTCGAGACCCAAGTGCACGCACTGTTGTGGTAAATGTGATGTCATGCTATGTTATAACAATTGCAGTGGTGATTGTAATAATGGAAAGTTATTATTTCTGCTGTGTTGCTCTACAGCTTGCAAGTTTGGAAACAGTGTGAATGCTTAAGTTTACCGGAATCATTGACTCCTTCAAAACTAAAGTCAGCTGCATTGTGTGTCTAAAGATGAGTTCGTATGCCAAGTCTGCAATGCAATTCTTTAATTACCGTCATGTGGTTGTACATAAGTTTTAAAATGACTGAGATAAAGAAGTTGTTGTCTTTGGCTACTGGGTGCACCCAAATTTTGAGCATATTCCGAAGTGGTGACAAGCTAAACCTTACTACAGGATTAAAAGAGAAGTTCTGTACCATTTATGAATGGCATGTGTGCTTAGTTTTTAACCTGGCATTACACTTCTCATGTCATTAAACTTGTTTGGATAGACATTCAGAGCATGTATAATGGCATCATTGAACACAATATTTTCCTTGAGAATTTTAGGCTGCTGGTTTTATGTTGCAATATAGGATGCACATTTTTTCTCTATCTTGTTTGCAGCTTTAGCACTGTAAATGGTCATGTCAAACTACTTTGCTTATTTGGTGAAAATCCCATCACCACAGTATGCATGCATATGTAGCAGCTTTAAAATAAATATTATGAAGGATGAATTCAAGTGTGTCTGCCAGACTTATTTTGAGCGGAGGCTCTATTCCCTATGTGGCTGTGTGTATGGCTTTTTATGGTGGTGCGTATATTGCATACAAACTAAAGAATTTTCTTGGGGGCGAGGTGAATTTGAAAAAGGGAAGAGCTGTGCTTGCTGCTGTACCTGTAAATACTAAGCATGATGTTTTATTGCCTGCTATGGACTTGTGAAAAGGGCTAAATAGTATGAATTTGTAGTGTCAGCAGTTGTATAACTTTTAACGTGATAGTAAAAGAAGAAAAATGGCAACTCTTTTTGTGGGTTCAATGTTATTGCGCCTTCATACTATGTATGCTCAATCAATCACAGTCATGAGAATATATCTTTATGAATATATTTTGCACTGTAAAGGGGGTGGTGTGGACATTTACTTTGGAGATTGGTCTCAAACTGTGATACCTTCAAGAGGAGGTGTAACAGTTCATTTGTGATTTACAATATATTACAAGTTTTTAGAACATGTAGTTTTAAAGTTCTAAGCTTGCATAGGAAGTTAGCATATTTCTAAAGCTAATGTTGGCATTATAACATGTACATTGACAGACACCCAAAAATATGTTTTTAGACTAGATGCTATTGTATAAGGAGGTGCTGCTTTGGTTTACAGGCATGTTGTGCTTCCAGGAAGGAAGTGCAGGTGTATAATTTCCTTTGCTTGAGGTGTTGCCTTTTTTTTTTTTTTTTGCACTGATAGGCACACAGCTTTTCATATATTTTCTTTACAGATTTCCTTCCTGGAAGCATGTGAGCTTTTTTTTTTTTTGAGTCTGTGTGTATGTGTTGTGGCCATCTTTCAACTGCTTACAGCCGTTTCAAAAAAATAGAAGTACTAAAAAATGGAGCACGTCACTTCCACCGCCCCCCTTCTTTTAAGATGAGTACATTGACCAGATTTGAGAGATTTACTGTTCAAGCATCAATTATAAAGTGCATGTTATAGCTCAATTTCTGCCTCCACACTTAGCTGTTTAGATTGTTAAAAAGATTTAGCCGTCATGAGAGTTTTGGTGAGCAACTTCACCTTATAGTATGTTCTTTTTATTGTTGCTCCTACTGATAAGTACTCATGTGGATGTCTCTGCAGAGGCAGCCCAGGAGCGTAGCAGTGACGAGGTTCGGCAGGGGGGCAGTGCCACTAGCACCCCCGTTCTGGGGGCACGGGTGCCAGATGCTACAGCCACGCCGTCGCGAATTGTGGTGAGAAGCCGTCCCAACTGTTGTGTGTATAAGCAATGCATATACACCCAGAATGCACCATTTTGTCTCCCCAAATTATAAGTTGTGTCTAAATAGCCATTTTCACTTTCCACTGTAATTCTGAAAAAGTCTTTCTTGCACACCCACACACATATATAGATGGTATTTTACTACAGAGCTAGAAATAGACATATTGGTTTCCTTCTCAGCCTCATTTATATACCTCTTGTTTCATGTTGTTGTTATTCTTGTATATGACTAAATTACGGTCAGTGTCTGCATCAGGTAATCTTTTCGCTATGCAAGGGATCTGCTGTCATACCATAACACATTCAATTGTGCCGTTGTTCTGTTTGCTCTTGTTATGGAGCCATACAATGCATTATCGCTACGTCACTGTAGGTGATGTGCTGGCAGTGGTGTTGGGTATGTTCGTATGAATGACTGTTTATCTTCCCTGTGCCCTCTCTGAACCTACAGCTTGTGCCTGGTCTTGCCATAGGAAGGCTAAGAAAAGACCACGAAGGCATATTAGGAGGTAGCAGTTGTGCTTATTGCACCAATTTAATGCAATACCTTATTTTTGTGTCAAGCTGCACCAAAACTATAAAATATTTTGAAATAGAACCACACTGTGCTGTAATCTCGTGGCTAACCTCAGAATTTTTTCGTGGCACTCATTTTAGCAAAAAAAAAAAAATGAATGCCACGTTGGTTATCTGCAGTTTGGGCATCATTCAATGAAGTCTATCAGAAAAGGCGTGGGTATGCTTCGTGGGGAAAAGTTGTGTTTCTGATGGTTATAATGCTGCTGTGTGCAAACCTTCAACAATTAAAGCAGAAGGTTTGCGTTAGGAATGTTGACAATGTGCTACAGATGTAGTCGATGGAAACATTGATCAACTATTGACATGTATGCCAAGTCAAACGATTTAACCTGTCCTGAATATCGAGCAATCCTCCCTATTCTATGAAGGTGGAAGTGATAAAGGAACCCATTGCAATGAGGTAAAAAATTTAACACAGCATGCATTATCGTCATAAGTAATAGATGCCTTTTGTTTCTCCCTGGCAAAGCATGGTCAAACTGAAGTGCCACACCAGTTGGATATTAACAGCTTGTCAATAAGTTATGTCTGTGACCACATCCAACCTGTTTTCAGCTGTTTGCTCTTCAAGTATACAAGCTTGAAAAATGTATGCTCACGTGCATATGTTGTAGAAAACAAAAAAACAATAAAAGCTTTAAAGCCATTTCATGAAAAAGAAAGAGAACATCAGGCAGCTAGTGCCACTGCGGTGAAGCATACACAAAAATCGAAAAGTGTCGTTTTGGGACACTGTATAGACCTTGTTAGCGTGGTCGCTGCCATATTGCCTAGTGGGCGACACTGTCCATGGTCTGACAACCAACTGGCATGCGCGAATCACAGCATGTGTGTAGAAGGTATGCGTGCAGCTGCAGTTGAGGTCAGGTTTTTTTTTTTTTTTTTCATTCTGGTGCGCTGAATTTAGTATGAGGGGGTAGGAAATGAGTCCGTAAGACGCCCTGAAAGGTTTTGATCCGTTAAGGGTTAAATATGATATGTGATGGGACGAACGGGTCCTAAATAGTCTATGTATGTTTTCGGTACTCTTTCTGTTGGAAAAACTTCTGCATAATTCAACTCGTTCGAGCAGGGCAAGCAAGTGCTGGCACGCTTTGGGAATACAATGAATTTTTTTCCTGGACTTTAATTTTTAAGCTTGTTCTTCACTCGCGCTTTGTTCATGCTGTCGCAGCGACTACCGCATTCTTGCATCTCAATTTCATGGCGATGATGGCATCTGTCTGTTGCTTACAAATGTTGTCTAGGTTGTTACTCGGCTTTAGGTTTGGTTTGGTTTGGAAAAACTTTATTGACAAGTCCGAAGGCGTGCGCCCTAGCACACGGCGGGCCGCTCCCACGATGGGACAGTAAGGCCGAGCCCTAGCGCCGCATCGTGGGCCCTCTGGACAGCCCAAAGTTGCGATGTTATGTCTGGACTCCGGAGAGCGGAGTCCCACTTTCTGGACGATGCTGTATCGGTGCCACGTACCGAAGGGCACTCCCAGAGCATGTGGTGTAAGGTGGCTAAACCGCCACATTTTGTACACGAGTTGGTTAAATAAACATCAGGATAAAGCTTGTGAAGAAAGGCAGGGTTAGGGTACGTTTCTGTTTGAAGTAATCGCAATGTAAGCGCCTGCGCTCTATTTAGCTTCGCATGTGGTGGTGGAAAGATTCTCCTATCCATAGCGAAATGTTGGGTTATTTCATTATATGTAGTTGGCGGATCCCTGTTTACGAAATCTCCAGTTCGACCCAAAGGTCCTCCATGGCCGCGGACAGCTAACCCTCGCGCCCTGGAGTGGGCCAACTCATTGAGATTTATGATCCCTCCGTCCATGTTTCCCATATGAGCTGGGAACCATGTAATGGTATGGGTTGTAAGCAACTTATCACCGAGTATGTTTTTGGCCTCTTTGCACACAGCTCCAACACTGAAGGCACGAATGGCAGCTCTAGAATCGCTAAATATGTGTTCATTACGCTGATCTAAAAGAGCCAAGGCGATGGCAACCTGCTCAGCTGCATTGGCAGTTCTGGCGCATACCGACGCCGCATTAATTGTAATTCCTTTGTGGTTGATTGCCACTACCGTGAATCGGTCTCTCTGGCCATCATATTGCGCCGCGTCTACGAAACAGGCACCCCCGTCAAGATCCGCAACTTGGCGAAGAAGGGCCCGAGCGCGCGCTCTCCTCCTTCCAACATTACGTTGTGGATGCATGTTCCGCGGGGCAGGCGAGACAATGATGTTTTCCTTCTGATCCCTCGTCAACCCTTGGTACAGAGCCTCAATCTGAGCTGGTGGAATACCCATTTCTGCGAGAATCATCCTCCCCGCTTTTGAGCCAGACAGCCTAATTACCTGTGTTCTTTCTTGTGCTTCCGCAATTTCCTCCAATGTATTATGAATTCCCAACTGCAGGAGACGATTGGTGTGGGTGTAGTTGGGGAGCCCAAGGGCATTCTTTACAGCTCTCCTGATCATTGCATTAAGCTTGTCCCTTTCCATTCTCTTCCAGACATGCATTGCCGCCACATATGCAAAATGACACAGCAGAAAAGCATGTATAAGCCTGACCAAGTTGTCCTCTGATAGTCCTGTCCTTCGGTTAGCCACCCGTCTTATGAGCCTAATAACACTGTCTGTCTTTTTTTCCAACCTTTTAATCGTGATGGTGTTGGTGCCCGTTGCTTCTAGCGTCATACCTAAGATCCGAATGGAAGCGACTTTGGGGATTGATCGTCCACTTTTGGTACGTAAGTGGATGTCATTCTCTAGGGGCGGCACCCAGCCTCGCGGTCGACGGCCCCTCCTGACCGGTTTATAGAGGAGAAGCTCAGACTTTTCCGGAGAGCAAGAAAGGCCTGTGTCTTCCAGAAAACTCTCGGTAGTGTCGATGGCCTCTTGCAGGGCCGCCTCTACAGTGCCATCACTTCCTCCTCTACACCAAATGGTGATATCATCGGCATAAATTGTATGACCAACATCTGAAATTCCAGAAAGCTGCCTCGAGAGACCAGCCATGACGATGTTAAAAAGTAAGGGTGATAGAACAGATCCCTGCGGGGTGCCCCTATTTCCCAGCGCTTGCACATCCGATTCTAGATCTCCAACTTTAAGTATGGCTTTTCGACCACACAGGAAGGATCTGACAAACGCATGAAATGAGGAACCTAGGTTGAGACTTGAGATCGCATCTAAAATAGAATCATGGCGGACATTATCAAACGCTTTTTTTATATCCAAGCCTAGGATCGCCCTGGTGTCTCTGGTATGATTATCTAAAATTTGACACTTAATGAGTTTCATAGCATCCTGCGTACAGAGGCCTGGCCTAAAGCCAATAAGGTAGTGAGGGAAGAGATCATTGTGCTCTATGTAGTCCGCGATTCGGTTCTGGACAACGTGTTCCACCACCTTTCCCACGCATGACGTGAGAGAGATGGGGCGCAGATTGTCCAAACTTGGTGCTTTACCGGGCTTGGGAATGAGGATCACCTTGGCCAACTTCCATTGTTCCGGGATGTCACCTCCCTTCCAAATCCTATTAATCTCATCAGTAAGAAATTCAACAGAGTCATCTTCCAAATTCCGAAGCGCTTTGTTGGTGACCCTATCTGGACCCGGTGCCGATCGGCCATTGAGTTCGTGCAGGGCACGTCGCACATCGCTGATGGTGAAGGGTTCATCCAAATGGGCACAAGGTGTTCCCATATACCCCGGATAGGCTTGCATGGAATCAACTGCTAGCGGTAGATACTTCTCAGCAAGCTGCCCCAATAGCTCCGCGCCCGAGGAGGATTTTTGAGCAAGATGAAGTATTCTAGCAAGGACCCCCCTCTGATTAGATTTAGTGCCCGACTCGTCAAGCAAGTGTTTTAAAAGATTCCATTTACCTCTGGTTCGCATTTGTCCATCGACTGAATTACAAATTTCGTCCCACTGCTGCCTCGACAAGTTTTTGCAATGTTCTTCAATTTGTGTATTTAACTCTGCTATCTTTTTCCGAAGCCTACGATTAAGTCTCTGACCCTTCCATCTGGCCAATAGCGACTGCTTTGCCTCCAGTAAATGCGCAAGCCGACTGTCCATTTTGTCTGTCTGTACCTCTGTCTCAATGGTTCTGGTAACCGCCCTAACGTCCTGCAGCAGCATCTCTGTCCATTGCCCCAGAGAGTCCGGGATTTCCCCTTGTTCCGCTCGAGCGCTGCGTGACTCCCGAAATTTATCCCAATCCACGTAAGTAAACTTTCTTTTAGATTTTGCCTCCATCTGTAATTTAGTAACTGTAATATAATGATCACTTCCTAAATCCGTCAGAAGATTTTCCCAACCTACCGAGCCAGCATTTTTCACGAAAGCTAGGTCCGGGGTGGAGTCCCTGGTGGTGGATGTGCCGCGCCTAGTAGGAAACATCGGGTCCGTAATTAACGAGAGATTCGCATCTCCCGTCTCCTGCCACAAGCTCCTGCCTTTAGCTGAATCATACGGGTAGTTCCACGCCCGGAAAGGCGAGTTAAAATCCCCCGCCACAACCAGAGGAGAGAGCCCAGCCAATCTGGTTGCCTTAGCTATGATCGTCCTAAAACGCTGCCTATGATCACTAGGGCTACTATATATGTTCAGTATAAAAATGCTGGAAAGGTTGGAAGAACTCGGAATGACCTCAACTAAGGAGAGCTCCGTTTTATTAGGTCTTACCCCTAGATCATGTGTCACAAAGGTGAACTTGTTGCTGACTAACGTGGCAATCCCTCTGCCTTCCCCTTTAACTGCATGTGCCTTGTACCCCGGGAGGGTTACACTATCAGACAGCGTCTCCTGCAGTAGGATCACTTGCGGCTTCTCGCTGTGAGAGCGGACAAATTGCTGCAGGGTGCCCCTTTTGCTAAGGATCCCCCTGCAGTTCCATTGCCATATACGAAATTCAGCGTGCGAGGCCATCTTGATCATTGGAGGTGCTCCCTGACCCTGCCGTCAGGTTCTGTACAGAAGCAGCTGTACTATTCGAACTGGGGATACTCATGGGAATGGGCGCCGATAAAGGCGTTCCCTCTGGAAAGAAATCCGGGTGAATCCTAGCTGCTCCCCTGATATTGGGGCTCTGCACCATAAGGCCGGCGTTCTGTAATTGATTCTCCACACATTGAATTCTGGCATGTTGAATATCTATTTTCTGATCCATAACTGTGAGACGTTGATCGACCGCCGAGAAACGCTCATTAAGTTTGTGAATCTCAAGGCAAATTGAATTTAGAGTCTCCTTAATTTCAGATTTAGCTTTAGCCTGCACATTCCCGGCTGAAGTCGCAGCCTTACGCTTGGCTGGGTTACCCGAGGGGCCCGCTTCCACGACCATGGGAACCTCTATGGGTTGAGGAGAGGGAGAACCTACACACGGAGAAGCAGATGCCAGAGTAGCTTGAGATGTACTGACACGTCTAAGCTCAGCCATTTCGGCTCTCAGCGACTCAATAATGCTGCGCATTTCGGCATTCTCCTTCCTAAGCTGATTTAGCTCCGCTAGACCATGCTCTGGCGCAGTGCCCCCCGTTACCTTTTCACCTCCTCCGCTGCGCACCCGGTCAGCCCAGGAGCCACCCTGCATCTCCGGTTGGGGTGGGCTTTGGAAACGGACTGTGCCATGCGGGTCCCTGGACTGGCTCCTCGAGTGCGATGGGCCTCTGGATTGGGACCGACGACGATCTCTGGACCGGGACTTGGCTCGGCCTTTAGACGAAGTTCCCTTTCGCTGGCCTTGGGAGCGACTTCTGGACCGAGATCTGGATCTGGACCGACTGCTTGCCTGTTGCGATGAGTCACGGCTGTCCACCCCAGTTGCAGCAGAACGACTGTTTGAACTGGAGTTGCGGTGTGCAGGCTGGCTCACACCCTCGTCGGCGTTAGCAGGTACCGTTTGCTGACTACGACGCTCTGATTCCGCACGGCGCTCTCTTCGCCGCCTTCGCACAATAAATGGAAGCTGAAACCTTTGCTGGCAACTTTTATCCGTCGTGGCGTGTGGGCCACCACAGAATCCACAGGTCGGGGAACATTGATGGTTCTCATCAGGGTTGTTGATTCCGCACCTCTTGCACACAGCTTCGTCCGGTGTCGGACAGACGTCCGCCCTGTGCCCGAGTCTGCCACAGGCATAGCAGCAGTCATGCTGCCGATGGTAAAGCGAGCATCTGACCAGCGCTGTGCCGAAATAAATGAAGTTGGGAACTTTGTAGCCATCGAAGACAATAACCACCGTCTCAGTGTTCTTAATACGTCTGACTCCCAGAGCCGTGGGGTTTCTTTCAGTAAGGATGCTCCTCTCCAGCTCCGTCTGGCTCTCCGATGCGTCAATCTTACGGATGACCCCCTTGCAGGTCTCATGCGGGGCAGCCTCGTAAGTGTTGATGTCATACTTCTTCATTCCCAATGTAAGGCAGCTCATCCTGAGGTAAGAGTCAGCGTTCGCACGGGACGCCGTGCTAATAACTATGATATTTTGCGTTGCATTCGGGCAGACAATGTCCTGACTGATGAGCGTGGGTACAATTCCAGCCGCCTCTGCGATTGCCCGGCCAAGTCTAGCTGAGCCCGCCTTCTCAACATCCAAGCCACCCCTTGGACGGACGATAATCTTCCAGTGCTCGCTAGGCAGTCGAGGCATTCTCGATGATTTGATAACTTGATTCTTCAAGTGTAGAGCTTTTCTTGTAGCACTGAAATTGCCCCTGGCATTCTCGCCGCACGCCGTGGCACGCTCTGTAGCACTGGCGTTCGTGCGCCTCGAGCTTTTCTTCACCGCGGCGGAACGCCAGCCGTGTTCCTCTCCAAACTCTTCCGGAGGGAGTTCATCACCGTCCATAATAACAGCCGCACCGTCCAGCATATTGGCTCAGCAGGTGGAACGAAGGGCGCGTCCAAGGAAGGGCGCGTCCTGCCCGGCAGACGCCAACTCGGCGTTTGGTAAGCACGCGAGGCGTAGTCGGTGGCGTAAAAGTCCGAAAAATGCTCAAAAATGAACCTACCGGTGAAAGTCCGCTACCGACGTGAACCTTGGCAGCTTATGAGTCGACTCGTAGCAAGATCTTGAGGCACAGCACACGAAAAACCACAAAAATCATTTGCTGAAGCGGGAGCCCAAAGACCCCGGACTGCTCCGTTCTGCGCCACCTGGCGTCTCGGCTTTAGGTCACCAGTTATTTTTCGGTCGTATAATGCCCTCCGTTGTGAACAAAATTAGAACTGTTAACGGGGAGGTACTGACGCATAAAAAACAATGCTGATGTGTACATGCTAGCGCACTCTTTTTCCTTTTCTCCTTTTGAGAACCGTGGCGTTTGGTTTGATTTCTGGGGTGATAAAGTGGAGATCGTAAGAGAGATTCTTTTGCCAGTGAGACAGGAAGTGTACCCGGGTTTGAGTCTATGACCGGCATAATAGGTATTTTGTGCGTATTTCTTTAATAACTTTGTCTACCAGCTCTACTGTTTTCGCGAAATTCTGGCTGTCGTTCGCAAAGCTAAGCAGCGAACTTGACAGTTATGGAAACACAACGATAACAAGGTGGTCTTAGGGATGGAGCTCCTTAGGGTGTGGGTCTTTCCTTCCTCCGTTGGTCATACCAGTGGCACATACCCGCTCTAGAGCAGGTATCTGCCACAGGGGATGCGAGATGAGAGATAACGAAACTTGGAATGTTCACTAGATGTACACACGGATGAACGAACAGACAGACGAGCAGATGGGCTGACGCGCGGTGCGGGGATGTGCCACGGGGATGCAGGGTGTCCTCTCTCTTGGGCATATTATTTTTTGATATATACAAATTGCTTTACAGAGCTTCTTCTCAAAGCGATCCTTGAAGCAGAATCCCTTGAAGCGCACAAAGAGTGTGAGCAAGCTGGAGCGGGCGCGACGAGCCGAGGCGCCACCACCGCGACTTCGTGGTTCGCGCTCACACGAGTCACTGCTGCAGTCACCTGGGGGCCCCTGGGGCCTCGAGGGTGCCAGGCTGGGTCCTCTGCATCCAAGCCTCCGAAACCACCCCGCTCAGGGACAGGCCTGGGTAGGTTTGTTTGTAGGAAATAGTGGAGGCCTGTTTTCACTCTTTGTTCACCTGTGCTCAAGTCTAGTAACTTGAGTTTTAGTAAATAGGCGTAGTAATATGCCTTGTAAATAGGTCTAGTAAATTGAGTTCTGAACTGTTTTGAACTGTAAGACCATGGTTGTTTATGTGCCCATAGTTAATTTTATTATGGTGATAGTCAAATTGTCTCTCTTAGCTTGTTGAAGTCTCTCATTGTCTTATATATTCAATGTCACGTATTAGTGCAAATAGGTTTGTAATAGTGAAACTGCTGTAATTATAGCATATTTAAAACAATTTATTGCTAATTGCAGTAGTGAAACTGCTGCTGCATTTGTTACAAATTGCCACAAAGGGCAAACTTTGCTACCAGCTGTAACAATATCATTTTAATAAAGAAATGATTTCTTCATTTCTGCTCCAAAGGTTCCTGCTCTGGTGCAATGATTGTGAAAACAAAAACATACTGTCCATTTGTGCTGCCATGTTGCCTATGTTGAGTGTTTCATTAGTTTTTCCTTGTACAGAAATGCCTTTGTAAGTTGAGCCATGAAAACAAAAATGTTGCGTTTTCACCGCAGAGACAAAGCAATGAATGGGATAAGAAGAGACTAGAATGTAACTGAAATGTAAATTGGAATTCGGATAAACACCCCTGTTACACAGCACATGTAATGTCATTTATAGCGAATGTGACTGCATGTGGATGCCATTTTTGATAGTGCTACATCAGCATAGTGAATCAGATTCACAGTGAACGACATTTGCCTATTGAATGTGTTTTCTGTACTCATGCATGCATGCTCTGTGTAATCTCAATGGCAAGGGCTTGGCAAAAAGTGAGAAAATTGTTAATTTGCTATGCAGTTGAACCCATTTATAACGATTCTTGATATTGTCGCAAAGACACAGGTACGCAGGTACAAAATAGGGCGTTTACTTTCGTAACCCAAGGGCCAGAATGTAATGATCTGTCGTTTATAAGGACTTATATTTCGTTGCATTTACAATTTTCCTACACTACCCGTTGAAACTATAGCGGAGATTTTTCCAAGCCTCCTACTTTTACGACAAAAAATTGAAATATTCTTACATTTTTTTTTAATTTAAAGATGCTCCATCGGTGCATTTATGTCATGGACCCTGAAAAGGCTAATAACTTTTTTTCTGTAATTTTTTTTGTGTACATTGTTTGCTGCTCCATCCTTCCCTCTCTTTTTTTATGTGCTATATTTTAGCATACCGTACTTACAATCAGTGAAAGCACAGGGATGGGAACACTTTCCTCTGAGTCTTTGAGTTCTGCTTGGGCATATTCTGTTGTATCCCTTGGTTGAACCTAAATGGTTTTTAACCAGCCCCCCACCAGAAAGCAATCGACCTACTATGAGAGAATTTCCTGTCTTAAATAGTTTTACTTCATGGCTGCATATTTGATACTTTCATCTAGTCTTTATAATATGAGGGCTATTACAGTTGATGAAATGGGAAACAAACAAAAATGGAAACTGTTAGATTTCATTTACTACTGCACTCAATATGAACTGTGATGCAGTGATCGATAGTCCCAGAGTCTCTGAGACAGCTTTGTGGCATTCACATTAAAAAGAAATGTGTGAACTGGGCATTCCAGTTACAGATATTTTATGTGCCAATTTTTTGTTTCTCAGTACCTGTGCACTTTCAGAGCTACTTTTTCTATGAGAAACTCGTATGGAGCATGTGAGAGTGCATATATTATTATTACGTTTGCATTTTTCCCTAAAAACTTACTGTTGTATCCCCGTAATCAGTGCAACTTCCTGCGACTACTATATTGGCCATTTATTGTGTTAATTAAGCCTGTTTGTGTGTCACCTTTGTAGGGCCCTGCCCCGCGGGGTGCAGGCGAGCATTGGTTTGAGCTGGCACCTCGTGATGGCCCTGCTTGTGTATATGCCTGCCGCTCTCGGCAGCAGTGCCTGCACTGGTTGGCGCGGCTGCGACAGGCTGCTCAACCACAAAGGGATGCCATTCGCCGAACTGAGAATTCTCTCCGACTTTGGGTACTAGAGGCCAAGGGCTTGGCGCCAAAGAAACGGTACTTCTGTGAGCTGCGTTTAGATGGCACACTATATGCTCGCACCTCTGCCAAGCTCAAGTCCCAGCTCTGTTTCTGGGGGGAGCACTTCGAGTTCAGGTGAGTGCTCCATGATATTGAAGGCAAAAGGTAATTGATGGGAGCTAATTCGGTCCTCCTTTATAATCAAGGGTACCGTGATGTTCTGATGAAAGCTTTATATTGTGTGTAATAATGATAACGTATCTTTTAATGTACTTTTATGTGACCATATGCAGATTTTCGTGCATGTTTAATAATTTTATGTCCTTCACGAGAGATTGTTCCAACTATATTTTAGGCTAAACAGAATTTTCACCTTCTTAACTCCATGTCATCAGGAAGTTTCTTTTTCTACAGAAGACAGCAGTAAAAGAGGATTCTGACAAAATGAATGAAACACTGAGGGTCGGGTGCCTATCTTGTTACATCATTAGAAAGTGGTGTGCCGTTAGGGTGCATTCAAAACTTAACACACAGAAAGGCCTCTGACTGCTTCATGTTCTTCACTCATTGTTTCCAGGATTCGAATCTCGAAGACTAGCAAATTTTTGGTAAATTTGTGCCAAGAGGTTGATATAAATAACCGGAATACGGGTTCTATTCTTATAAATTTATTAGTAACTGGCAGTGTTAGTGCTTCAGCTACGAAAAGTACTCTTCAGTGGAACAAATTCAAGCTGACTTTGAAGCATTTTTGAGTGATATGGGTTCCTGAAAAATTTTGCCTCTTGATTTTATTTATTTATTTACATTTCAACTACATCGCCGTAAGGCATTATGTAAGGGAGGTACACTTGAGTAATTTCACAACATAATTTGCAATACAACTAATACAACAATACTCAATATATTTTAGAGAAAACGCTCGAATAATGGTTAACTATACAAATTATAAACAACATCACGGTCATAACATTTTAAACAACCAAACGCTTCGAGATAACAAACCACTTTTATTGGCAGTGATATTTTGGGCGTTGTTACAGCGAAGAAAAGGAGGATTCATTATCAGTTTTATTAACGATATCATCCTGTAGACGGTTTCATTCCTGTATTGTTTTTACGAAAAAAGAACTACCATAAAGTCGTTTTGTAGAGGCATTCTAATATTTTTCGTGAATGGTCTCATCGATTTGAGACATACGTTGGTGCAAACAGATTAACAAAGAGGGTTAATGGCATTTTCATTCTAATAAATACAGTGAAGAAATTTAAGCTGCAGTTTCTGCCTCCTTTACCACCAGTGGCTCCCATTTCAATGTTTGTTTCATTTCTGTGATGCTTGCAAAAGAACTATAGTTGTTGCTAACAAATCTCGCTGCTTGGTTTTGAAATTTTCCTAGTGTGTCAGTCAAGTATTGCTGATGGGGATACCATATTACACAAGCATAGTCTGAAATAAGTCTCACATACATGAGATAAAGGGTTTGTTTCACGGTCTGTGAAGCTTGCTTAAAAATTTCTGCGTATTAAGTATAGCATCCTGCCTGCATTTGTCCCGGTTATATCAATATGTTTATTCCACTTGAAATTGTCGAAAAAATGAATGCCCAAATATTTTAATAAGATTCATTGCTAATTTCCGAATGATTTTGTACGTTGTGTCTAGTTCATAAATACAGTTGGTGAATGATACAGAGCAACATTTACAGTGGTTTAGACTTGTTTTTCATTTCTGACACCACGCTGATACTCAGCACAAATCATGTTGCAGAATTTCACCATCCTTGTGCAATTTAATCTCTCTTGCTCAGCCAATAGAAACTTTTCCCCACTTCCACGTCATTCACTGTGAAAAAAACCGGAAAGCAAGCCAGGACCGTATCTCCTTTCGTAGTTGCCAGGTGTCTTACTGAAACTCTCGGGGCTGGATATAAAGTAACCAAAATGGCTAGCGGAGACCTTCTTCTCGAAATTCGGGACAACGCACAATTTGTAAAGCTAGACAGCTTCTCATCGTTTGGTGACGTACCGATCACCGTAACACCACACAGATCTATGAACATCACTCGCGGAGTGGTATCTGACGCAGACTTACTTGACCTGACCGAAACTGAACTTTTGGAAGGGTGGAAGAGCCAAAATGTCAATAATGTACAGAGAATTATCATCAGAAGAGATAATAAGGAAATACCGATGAAACACTTAATCCTCACGTTTGCGTCCAGTAAACTACCAGATTCCATTCAAACAGGGTACACGAAGACATCTATCAGGCCGTATATACCAAACCCTCGTCGTTGCTTCCAATGCCAGAGGTATGGCCATGGCTCAAAAACCTGTTGTGGTCGCCAAACTTGTGCACAATGTGGAGTCCTAGGCCACGTGTCTGAGAACTGCAAACAACCGCCACACTGTGTAAACTGCGAAGGAAACCATGCCGCATATTCACGCTCCTGCACATACTGGAAAAAAGAAAAAGAAATAATTACATTTAAAGGTGAAGGAGAGCATATCATTTAAGGAAGCACTGCGAATAGTCGCTCCATTCTATGGACCTACATACGCTGATGCGGCGCGTCAGGGGGCACCGCCGCACCAGCCTTCGCCACTCCTTCGGCCCGCGCATACGGAGCCGGCTGTTGTGGCACTTGCCCCCAAGGCAGCTGTAGTCCAGGCTACACCGCCTACTCTCAAACAGAGACCGGAGACTCCAGAGTCCTCGGGTCTCAAGGCCTCCCCTCACCAGGCGAGGCCCGAAATCCGAACTAACAGCCCGCATGTGCGGGCATCCAGTGCCTCCGAGGAGGCAATGGATACGTCGGTACCCTTGGTGCCGAAAGAGCGGCGTGGCTCCTTGGAGCGCGCCAAGAAAACAAAGAAGCAAATAACAGGGCCTGGTGACGGTCCTGTTAAATGAACTCAAATTCCCCATCTAAACAGCCACTCGCTTTTTGTACACACAGCACTATTTTACATTCACCATGAACACTCAAATTATACAATGGAACGTCAGGGGCCTTCTCAGAAACCTTGACGACATCCAAGAACTCTTACACGAACACTCACCAAAAGTGCTGTGTGTACAAGAAACACACCTTAATTCAAAACACACGTTTCTTCGTAAATACGTTATTTTTCGAAAGGACCGTGATGATGCCATGACATCATCCGGAGGTGTTGCCATCATAGTGAATCAAGGAATTGCATGCACACACTTACAACTCCAAACATCCCTTGAGGCAGTGGCTGTTCGAGCGGTTCTTTTTGATAAACTGATCACAATCTGCACTATTTACATTCCTCCTAGCTATCAGCTGCAAAAACGTGATTTGCACTCTTTAATTGATGAACTTCCGGAGCCTTATGTTCTCCTTGGAGACTTCAATGCGCATAGCAGGCTATGGGGAGACTCTCGTTGCGACGCGCGAGGTCGACTGATTGAACAGTTCCTTCTCTTGTCGAACGTGTGTCTCCTAAATAGAAAAGAAAGAACCTATTATAATCTCGCATATAACACCTACTCCTCTATAGACCTAAGCATAGTATCTCCATCTCTTGTGCCTCTACTCCAGTGGAAAGTCGTCAGTAATCTGTACGGAAGTGACCACTTCCCCGTAGTTTTGAGCACAACTACAGCAACTGAGTGTCCACCCCGTGTTCCCAAATGGCTCATAAACAGAGCTGACTGGGAATCTCTCCCTATCTATACCATCTCCAATCTATACCATCGCTCGTATAGATTGGAGTGACGTATGTACTTTAAGAATTGATGTTGCTGTCGACTACTTCACAGCTTTTTTGATTGATGCTGCAACAAAATGCATCCCACAAACAAATGGACACCCAGGAAAACGGCGTGTGCCATGGTGGAACTCTGAATGCCGAAACGCGTGCAAACAGCATAACAGAGCTTGGAGGCTGCTTCGGAACTCACCGACAGCCGAAAATTTTGACACCTTCAAGAAAATAAAGTCTCAAGGCAGAAGAACGCGTCGGCAGGCCAGAAGAGAAAGCTGGCAGAACTTTTTGTCAGGGATCAATTCATACACACAGGAGGCTAAAGTCTGGAACAGGGTCGGTAGGATAGCAGGAAAACAAGTACACACACTTCCACTCGTGAACACTCGGGGTGATACGTTGGAAGATCAGGCAAACTTCCTCGGTGCACACTTCGAACAGGTGTCTAGCTCATCCCACTATACTGACACTTTCTAAAAATACAGAACAAGAATAGAAAAGCAAAAACTCGAACACAAATGCACTAGATACGAGGCATATAACCAAGCTTTCAGTCAAGCTGAGCTCCAAACGTCTCTAAACTCCTGCAGTACTTCTGCCCCAGGTTCTGACCGTGTGATGTATGAAATGTTAAAAAACCTACCAATCGAAACACGAAAAACCTTACTTTGTTTGTACAATGCTATCTGGTTTTCTGGCACTATTCCTACCTCCTGGAAAGAGGCTATTATTCCCATTTTGAAAGAGGGCAAGGACCCTTCTTTAGCTTCGAGTTATAGGCCTATTGCACTTACAAGCTGCTTGTGCAAAGTCTTCGAAAAAATGACAAACTGCCGACTTGTACATTATCTTGAAACAAACAATTTGCTCGACCCATTTCAGTGCTGGTTTCGAGAAAGTAGATCCACCACAGACCACCTTGTTCGTATCGAGGCACAGATCAGAGACGCCTTCGTCCATAAACAATATTTTCTCTCTGTGTTCTTCGATATCGAAAATGCTTATGATACAACATGGCGTTTCGGAATTCTAAGAGACCTGTCCCACCTTGGCGTGCGCGGAAGAATGTTTCACATAATCAAAAGTTACCTGTCAAACCAGACATTCCGTGTCCGAGTGGGCACGGTTCTTTCCCAAGCATTTGTCCAGGAAACAGGCGTGCCACAAGGTGGTGTACTTAGCTGCACACTTTTTCTTATAAAAATGAATTTCTTGCGCTTGACCATTCCTCGCAATATGTTTTATTGTACATATGTCGATGACGTCCAGCTTGGCTTTAGGTCTTGGAATCTTGCAATGTGTGAGCGGCAGGTTCAGTTAAGTTTAAACAAGGTCTCCAAATGGGCAGAGGAAAACGGATTCCGACTGAACCCACAAAAAAGCACGTGTGTCTTGTTCTCCCGAAAGAGAGGCATGCACTTAGAACCCGACATTGAACTGAACGGTCAACGTTTGTCTGTTAATGGGGAGCATAAATTCTTGGGATTAATATTGGACAACAAGTTGACCTTCGTACCGCACATCAAGTATTTAAAAACAATATGTTTAAAAGCCATGAATGTTTTAAAAGTGTTGTCACGTACTACGTGGGGTAGTGACAGGCAATGTCTCATGAACCTGTATAGAAGCCTCATTCGCACCCGCTTAGATTATGGGGCCGTTGTTTATCAGTCTGCGACTCAAAGTGCTTTGAAGATGCTGGACCCCGTGCACCATTTGGGCATCCGCCTTTCTACGGGTGCTTTTCGCACCAGCCCCGTAGAAAGCCTTTATGTTGAGTCAAATGAGTGGTCGCTTCATTTGCAGAGAACTTACATGTCCTTTGTTTATTTCCTTAAGGTGAAAGCAGACAAGAAGCACCCCTCATACTCTACTATTAATGATTTGTCGAGCTCCATTCTGTTTCAAAACAGGCTTTCGATGAGGCAGCCCTTTTCAATTCGCCTGAAGAGTCTAGCTGAGGAAACTGGAATGTCACTCGAACACAGTTTAATGGCTCCTGTAGCATACCCGCCACCGTGGCAGTGGCAGACTATTGACTGCGATGTGTCTTTTCTAGAAGTTACAAAACATGCGCCTATTGCCCATATTCGAACATACTTCCTGGAACTTCAACACAAATACACTTGTCCTGAGTTCTTCACAGATGCCTCCAAGTCTAACTCCTCTGTGTCCTACGCTGCTGTCGGCCGTCCTTTTCGGATGCTGGCTCTCTACATCCAGGCACAAGTATCTTCACAGCGGAAGCTTATGCGATACTTGTGGCGGCTAAACACATCAAGCAATTACAAATACAAAAAGCGGTAATTTATACAGACTCCCTCAGTGTGGTAACGGCTCTGCACACTCTTAAAAAACAAAAAAAACCCAGTCCTCGTCTCACTTTACTCTATTTTGTGCACACTCTACACACTCAAACAACATGTTGTAGTGTGCTGGGTGCCAGGGCACCGTGAGATCGAAGGCAACGTGAGGGCGGATCAGCTCGCTGCATCCGTCCACAAAAGCACTGCCCCTACACCCATTTCAATCCCGGCCCTTGATCTTAAGCCGTCTCTCAAACGAAACCTCAGGGACTACTGGCAGAGCAAGTGGGATACACACACACAAAACAAACTACACATTATTAAGCCACACCTTGGTCATTGGCTGCCCGTATCGAAATCGCGTCATACAGAGGTAATACTAACGAGACTCAGGATAGCACACATACACGACACACACATATCTTTTGTCCAGTGGCGATCCACCATTGTGTGACAGATGTGGTGAAGCATTAGCAGTCCTTCACGTGTTAATCCAATGCAAACACTTAGAAACTCTAAGAAAACAACATTTTTCATTACCCTACCGACAACATATACCTTTACACCCTGCAATGTTCATTGGTAGGGAATTGCTTTTTAGTCATAAATCATTGTTAGCGTTTTTAAAAGAAATTCATAATTTTCATATCATGCACTCGGGCATTCCGTAGCACGCCAGGTTTTTGCTGCGGTGGCTACACAGGAAAGCACTTGCCTCACAGCCCTTGGACGCAAGGGTATGAACGAGTGAGGTACTTGTGCTAATGCCATACATGTCCACCATCGTTTTTCATTATCACCAACTTTTGTCACCTATTCACACCAAACACACCTTTCACGGCATGGTCATGATTTTATTACTGGTATTTTTTTACCCGCCTTACTGCGAGGAATTTTATGGCCCTTATACAGCCGCTAATCACAATCATTGTCCACATTCCTTGTCCCATGAACTGGCGCTCTTTGGTCATCAAATGGCCCTTGCGCCAAAAACACCATATATCATCATCATCAGTTCCAGTTCGTGAAGAATTGATGCTACAGTGCGTGTGTTCCCAGAATTAAAACGCAACACTGCTTCAGCAACTGCTGCTTGGACAGCTAAAAGGGAAGAATGCTGCTCTTTGAAGATTAGACTCCAAATAACCGAATTAAAGCTTTCATACGAGTGTGTCTTTCCTCTAAGACATTTTTGCAGTAGACTTTGGTCAGAGAGACGTTTGTAAACGGGCAATAATGCCTTTGCGACGTCTTTAGGCAGGCTGTATCTGTGTTTAGGCTCTTGAATACCCTTGGCTTTTGCGGCATTGTGTCGGCGCCATGACTGTTCGCCTGTGGGGCATAAACTGAAACTGTGGTTTGTGCACTCGTCAGTAGATCTAACGTGATGATACATGGCCATCACAGCTCGCTGCATTTCATCCAGATTTCCTTGATGTGACTTGAGTGCACGACCGTAGTATGTGCTCAATCTGGTGATGAGATCAGCAGTGAATTGCCCCTTCCCTCCCAGACTGTGGCCTTTGGTTTTTCGCTTTTGAGCTAAGTTCCTCAAAGCTTTCCCCATTCTCTTTTGCACATGGTTTATGCAATCTTCCTTTTCTACATCAATGAAACCATAAACTTTGGCCTCCTTTATGGCATTGTACATTCTGCTATTGCCGTCACACAAAACTGTCGTATAGCAAAGATTGTGCTGCTCAAGGGACCTCTGAAAAAGGATGAGGCCTTCCTTGACCTCCATTTGACCAGATTTACTACTGGTGTTCTTCTGGCTGCAATGAACATCTTTCCATTGCTCATAGCCCTCGCTGCTGGGTTTTAGTCCTACTTCGTAGCCCAAACAGAAATTTCAAAGCACGACGTAATCCAGAACATAACCTGTAAAAAGTTCAATAACAGCTTCAGTGCCGATTTGCGATAAGTGACCTCGAGTCATCCATATTCTATCAAAACACACTGCAACGTTCCCACGGTGTCCAAAACACAACTCCTCGTAGAGCGATGACACTTCACACGCGCACTGCCGCAAAGCACCCTGAGCTGGTCGCCTAACAGCTGGTTCCAACTGATTTCAGATGCCGCTGAAAATTCTTCTTATGCATTGCTCGACGGCACAGCCCCATTGTGGAAAATATGTCGTTCATTGCAATCTGGCCGTTACCACTCAAAAGCATTACTCGTCAGCACAGGCCCATTGTGGAAAATATGTCGTTCATTGCAGTCTGGCCGTTACCACTCAAAAGCATTGCGCGTTTCGCAAGCATGTTGATCGCAAATGGTCTCAATCTTACCGAGCGTTCCTCTCGACGTGAGCTCTAAGCATCCCCAATGTCGTCGCAGTTGTCACACATCGCGTGTAGCTTCACTGCCAAACCGTACTCATGATCATCGCGGGTCAGCTTGACTTTTCTGCTGCAGATGTGACTACGCATAGCTCGAAGAACGAGATCATTGACAGCGTCGAGGTCGACGATAGTGTACGGAGCCGCATCGCCTGTCGCTACAGTCTCTGCACCGCTTTGTTGGCCGAAGTTTTCAATTTTCCGCACGGTTGTTGATGTTGATCCAAGCTGTTGAAGCACTGCTTGCTCTCGTGCATGCGCCTCCCGCACTTGCTCTTCGGTCACGAGCCCAAAATCTAATCTGGCATCACAAGCGTGGCTTGTAGACTGCGCGACTGGAGCCGATGCACTATTGGCATCAACGGCGTGATCCGGCGATGCTTCGTGAACGGCTGTTTGCGATGATGCCGCGTTCTTTGCACGCACTTTTCCCCTTCGTTTTTTATGGCCAAAGTGGTAGCACGTATGAAACTTTTTCACACCGCCAGGCATGATAAACTTCCTGCGCCGATCAAGCGAGCTATCGACAGAGCGGCAAGCCGAGCACAATGGCTGTGAGCACACGTAGTCTCAGTCAAAATGGCGGCGCATGACGGCGGCACAGCACTTAGGTCAACCAGATGACAGAATTCTTATCACGTGCCTCATTTGACGAATGGCAACACGCCAAATCTTTTTTTTTTTTTTGCGGGTGCTTTTTTTCTTGTCTTTCAGGAACGCATAGGGTAGCCAAACGAACTAAAAAATTGTCTGAAAACCAAGCCCTATGAAGAAGACCAAAATGGCACCGAAGGAGCGTACCGTTATGAAGCGGCATGCAGTGAAAACGTCGGGTATTTGTGCCTGTTTTAATAGAAAGCACTCGCAAAACTGCATCTTTAAATCGCGATAATTGAAAAGATATGCAGAATTGTAGAACCAAATTTTGTAAAAAGGTGCAGAAAAACGTCGGGAACGCGAAAATAGTGAGAATGAAAATTCCAATTTTAGGCAATTTTCGTCGCGAAATGCCGGGTCCCTCCTTAACAGACTTTCATTTACTGGGAGTCTACTGTACTATTTAGCAAAGTACAGTAGACTCTCAGTTAATGTAAATCTCTTAAATGGCACCAAACATCTGCATCTAGCACGATTGGTATTGAACTTGTACTTTGCAGTATCATTCATCTCTCAGTAAATGGAACATATTTTTTTAGTTTCTTCAAGTTCTGTTTAATGAGATTCTTTCTTGTGCGGTGAAGAGTTCTACAGCAATCAAAACAGAAGAGTGTGTGTGCGTGCGTGCGTGTGTGTGTGTGTGCGTGCGTGCGTGGGATGAAATACACTCTGGGTCGAAGCAACCACTCCATGCATTTATTACGCTCATGGATTCTCGGAGTATAAAATGTGTTTTTCCACCAAGCAGCTCGAGTTTGTGAATTTGAGTTTCGGCAGCCATGAGAGAGTATTTAATGATAGTGAATTTAGTGAGCCCTTAAGGATAGAGTTTATTTCTTTATTTATATATATATATATATATATATATATATATATATATATATATATCTGTCTCTGTGTGTGTGTGTGTGTGTCCCTTTTTTCTGTCATGAAAGGAGTATGAGGGCACATCCGCACAAGCACCCACAGCAGCAGGAACGGCAGTCATGCTGGCCTGAGAGGTGCAGACCTGCCTTCCCACCTCACGCGTTGAACCCTTACTTTGCAGTCGCAAGGCCTTCAAGAGCACCGTGCGCAACACCACCACTTCGCGCTTTGTCATTGGCAGGGCAACTGCGGAATGTGCATGCTTGTGCCAAAATGACAAAATTCGAGGCAAAATTTCTAGGTTGTCGGTGGCAAAAATTCATTATATCAAGGGTGCTCCCCTTTGCCACTTTATTACTTGGAGGTTGCAAATATGTGTGTTTCCATGGAGTAACGGCGAGAAGTAGAAAAACTTTGTAATATGGAAGAATTCGGCGTATGGAGGTTCGTTATAGGCAGGTTTAGCTGTATTATGTGAAGTTCTTTCTGACCATTTTAAGCTGACACAGTTATTTCTACATTGGGCACTCTCTATGACATCTGCTAAGATATGCAGCTCTACACGACGTGGAAGGAGGTCAAATTTTAAACTGAATGCTTCTTGCCTTTTATATTGCCCTTCTGTATTGTCAGTGGTCTGATGTCGTTTTTTTTTTTTTTTATGTAGACATCGGTGCTGTGATGTCGCTCGCAGGAGCACGTCACACATCGAAAATTATTTAAGGTGACGTGTAATTTGTGTAATCTGTTGCTTGAGTAGGTGAATTCAAAGTTACGACAAATAATAAAACACTCAAGGGGAATGTGTTTCTGTTTTTATTTTACTTTGAATCACGATGAGATGCGAAAAGGGCCTCTGTTTCGCATCTCTTCGTGCTCTCTCCAGTTCTTCCCTTCCCCGTGTCAAGCAGGCATGAGCCCTAACAACGAAACTAATTTTCTACGGTGTACCACTGCTCGATAAGGCACATTTATCTTCTCGTGTGTACACCGAAAGCTCGGTATAACGAACTTCAGGGGGCCGTCGCAATTGGTTCGTTATATTGAAAGGTCGTTATAGTGAGTAAAATTTCACGATCAATACTTATTTTCCACTGACTAAAACGACTCACCTTTTACAGCAGTGGGTCCTTGAACTCGTTTTTCACGAGAAAAAGCAAATGTACAAGTGGACACCAAAAAGTGCACGTTTACTTAAAAGCTTTTTTTTTGTTTTTGCCCGTGCAGCACAAACTGCAGCGCGAAGGCCTCCAACTCATCCACATTCCTGTGGAGCAATTCGGTCGCTTTGGCGTTTTTTCCTAGAAAAATGCGTGGTTTCAGCATGACATCCATCATATCTGCGGCCGTCACGGCTTCGTCACAGTCTTCAGGTTGCGACAAGGTCGTACCTTCATTGTCCGTGGCATCGTCCACATCATCATCGCTGCCTTCTTCATGAATGGCTTGAAGGATGTCTTCTATCGTCAGCTCTGCTGATGTTGTGGTTCCTTTATCGCACAGCACATAATCGTTAGATGAGACCTAATCCATGGCCAACAGATCGGTCACCTCACTCCAAAGCTCACCAGGATTGCCGTTCTCTGCCTGGTCATCGTTGTTGGTATGCTCAGCGTCTTCTTGCAGCTCACTTAAGCTGCACGGCGATACTGAAGCTACACAGCTGCTTTCAAGTTGACAGTGATTGATCATGCACTAAACAACAGCAACAGGGCCGCCGGTAGGCCCTTCGGAGTCGATGAGTTTTGTGTTCGCTACTGGTGACAGCAGCTGAAAGCCACCAAGACGCGTTGGGCCTGCCGTGTGCCTAAGACTGGGATTGATGGTAAACTTTATTTCTTCAGAAGGAAACTGCGGACGATTCTGTTAAACAGCCATCAGCCCAATACTGACATCCCATGCTTACCTTTTGAGGGGTTCTGTTGAGTGACAAGCGCTACTGCTACGCCCGCAACGCCCACAAGCTTTGCGTATGGTATTCTATTTGCTTACTTTTTTTGTCTCAAATAAATATTGCCTTGTGTTGAACCTGTGCTTTTATTGTTTAGGTAAGTTTTGATTAGTACTTCTCAAAGCTTGCTGTTAGTTGCTGGTGTGAGAATCCCGATTTGCGGCCACTTCGCTTTCAGTGTTTTGATGTAGTTCTAATCGAAAGCTACTCGAAGCCTTGATATACTTATTAATGCAGCACTTAAAGGGCCAGTAAACCGGCTCGAACTTTTTTCTTACACCCCCAATTCGTAGATTAGACCACAGCGATCACGTTTTCTGAACATTACAGCGCTGCGTGCCGCGCAGAGCTTCTATTTCGAAAAACAATTCCCTTGCAACTTTTCTACGCCTAACCGACCCTCTTGCACGCGCAGTAACGTCAACTCGGCAATCAGCGACGTGATGTAGCTGCAGCTCCCCAAATGGTCTAAATCATGCGTGAAAAACAGTAGTGAAGTCAACGTCAGTTCCTGTTCCCACCCATAGCTATGAAACTGCCCCTTGTTTCTTGGCACTGCGGTGAAAAAACCAGCCTCTCAGTTGTCGCGTGCACGTGTACACTACTCGCTCAACTACAGCGCCTGTGTGCACGTACGAACGAACGTACCTCACCCTTGACATGAGCAACATGGGTAAAAAGCATTGCTCTGTCGTCGGCTGCAAATCGAGCGACTGGGCAGCAGAGAAGCATCGGCACCGGGTGCCTCACGATGGGGCCCTGCGCGCTGCATGGCTGAAGCGAATCCGCCATCCAGCGACGTACATCGGGGACCTGATCGTTTATAGTCGACACTTCGCACCTGACACTTACGCGGTTGACCCGCGGCTGGTGCGGCAAACGGTAAACAAACAACCATGCTTCGCAGCAAGCGGAAGTGGGTTGCGACTGATCGAGTTTGCCGATGACGTCAATCGCTGACGTGGTGTCATGTTGCTGAAGTTGGCGGAGTCACGACGATGGGCTATGCCTTCCCCTTCCTGGAAGGGAGAATAGGGACGAGGCTGCGTGAAAATTTGAAACCAGCTTAGACGGATGTTCTAGCCCCTGTAACTTTCTTAATATAGCCCGTATTCGCAAAATTCTTGCGGCAGCATGTTCGCAAAGAAAAACTGCACATGTATCTCTTTTTAAAAATTTTTGTACCTCGGGGCTGTTTACTGGCCCTTTAAAGAATGAATACCTAGAATCAATGTTGAGCTCTTGTGCAAATCATGTTGCTTCATCTGCTAATATAACACTAATATGCCAGTGGTTCAAGTCCACATGCAACGTATAATAATGTGTGCATTTTTGGAAAGTAGAGTATTGTGTATTTTGAAGGAGCATGAAAAGCAGTTATTGTAGCAGTTGGTTTTATTTTAAGAAAAGAAGAGGGGGGGGGGGGGCATGATCAAGCGAGAGCTGCATGATTGGAAATCCTATAGGTAACAGCAACCAACCATTTTCTAAATTTTAGTGTCTACAAGGTCAGCATTAATGTCAAACATCATCACATGGTGGCAGAAATATTGGTCATGACTGGTTGGGAGCGGACGTCTGACACTTGTAATTCCAAAAAACAGAAATGCTCTCTATAGCTGTGGTGGTCAAGAATGCTTTTTTTTGCACAGTTAAAATCGTGCTGTTAACCACATAATAGATGTTAACGCAACTGTTAGCCTGGTGAAGTTTTACACTGGTAATTTTATCATGGTATGGCGCTCTCGTCGCAAAGCGCCAGAAACGCCTTTTGCTGTAGACGCTCATGGGCCCACTGTTCGAGTACACGATCTTCAGTGTGATTGTACCAGCAACTGCAATATCGACAATGGATGCAATGTTATTTCTGAAATTGTACTGTTTCTAATCACAGTTCTGATTTGAAGCAGCTTGTCTTGCTTAAGACTGCCAATACTGTTAGAGTTAGGTGCACTGTCCGTGACAGGAGTTCCAGCTGTGTGATGCCGTAGGTCACGCCCCGCTGCGGTGGTCTACTGGCTAAGGTACTCTGCTGCTGACCCGCAGGTCGCGGGATCGAATCCCGGCTATGGCGGCTGCATTTCCAGATTTGGGTGCACGTTAAAGAACCCCAGGTGGTCTAAATTTCTGGAGCCCTCCACTATGGCATCTCTCATAATCATATGGTGGTTTTGGGACATTAAACTCCACGTATCAATCATCGATGTGGTAAATCACGCCAAGGATGCATGATTCAGGCCAGCCTCTCCAAATGTGCGCACTCTGATAGTTTCATACCACAGAAGCAGGCAGTATACCGTATATGTACCTTAAAAAAAAAAAAATATGAAGCAGTGCTACAACACTCACACACGTCACAACAACGAAACAACACAACACTGTTAGCATGCTCAGAAATGTCGTGTAAATGAACTGCTGATGCATCTGCGTCATGTCATCATCTTCCAGCTCCAATACAGAAAAGGGCAGGGAAGGAATTTGTCTTGCGAAGACTTGATTAGGGCTCTTGGCCCTATCAAGCTTGCCGGCATGCATGCTTTTGTGGTGCTTCAAAATATCATTTAGCACGTAGCAATTTGATAAACTCATATGGGATATTGGTTTTCATTGGGCATGCAACAACTTCGGCTGTCAAATTTGCTATATGAATTAATGAGGGACACTTTGAAAATATAAAATATTTCATGCGCCTTTTGTAGAGCAAAGCTTTCCTAAACTGAGAGTCGCAAAGTAAATCGGCATACTACAATAATTTGGTATCAGAACTGTATGCTGTACAACAAAAGTGGACTCCGCGCTCTCCCAGCCCGGCAGACCACAAAGGAGGGGAGTCATGTCGGGACATGAGAAGGGCAGAAAGAGGCGGCAAAGCTCGCGCAAAGGCGGCGGGCTAGCCTCAATTCCCACGGTGTAAGCCTTCGTGGCAGTGCCGATTTCTCCTGGATAGGTGTTTTCATGTTGTAGCATCCTTCACCGCAGTGAAACCACCTAAACAGGGGTTCACATGTGTACTAACATGCACCTGTTGCAATTTCCAGTAACTTCAGTTCAAATTGAAGCAAATTTCAATACTGTAATATTTGTTAAAAAATTCAAGGTGCTCGAATGCTAGCACGACTGTGATCACTGAAGGAAATAAACTGCTAGCAGAATATATTTTACTTTCTAGAAAAGTGCATTGTGTGTGTGTTTATTTTTTAACCTTTTTAACGTCAACATTGTGACATGCCATAGTACTTCAAATACCTTGTAACTCTACACGCAGATGCAATTGGGTTTAGGCACATTATCTAGAAGTGCTGCGATTTGATTTGGAAGTAGAGATGTGCAAATGGCAAATATTTTTGTGCAAAGCATATTTGAATATAAATTCTGAGGGAACCGAATCAAATCGTTTTCGAATATTTCCTGGGTATTTTTCAAATACTCTGAAGTGAAATCACACAAAAAAAATGTTGCAGAGGATCCCTAAAGATATTTTTATAAGATGGAAACATCAGTTTCTTTTGGCCAGGTTGATGAAGCAGTGAAGGGGCGATGTCCTGTAGTTGTCTTACAAAGAATGAGCCATTGCAGAGTCTGAACTTTATTTATTTGCATGATTTAGGGCAACCAAGGGAGTGCCAACAACACTTTAGATGTTAAAGAGAAAAGGCTGTTACCTCAGCCTCTCTTTTTTCGATTTCTGTGGAGGCCCAACTCCTGTGATTGACAAGAGCGCTCATTCTTCGAGTGCAGAGTTCTTTATCTGTCCCATAGACATCGCTGTATAAAAATATCTTAAGTTTTGGATACTGAAAATCTTCGTTTGATTTTTTCACTTTTCGATCAGAAACAGCCTTATGTCATTGGAGCCGCCATCTCTGCTGCGTAAATTCAAACAAGAGCTTTTACACTTATGTCATTGGAGCCGCCACCTCTGCTGCGTAGGTTCAAACAAGAGCTTTTATGAGTCAACCTTGTTTGCGGCCATATAGCAAAGCCCGAAATGCATTTCTGTAGCAATGTCAGATTGTGCTATGGTGAAACATATGAAAAAAAATATCAAGGGGCTATTTTAACAGCGTAGAGCTGCAATGTCTTTATGGTAAGCATCGTAAATGCATAAAAGCGTGATAGCGGCAGGCAGCAAACACGCCAGTATGGCTTAGTCACTGACAAATCTTCTGATAAGCATCTTCAGCCAACTGCTCAGTAGTGCATTAGCCTAGCTTTGCTATTGGTATGCGTACGTCACACATGCGCTGCACCACTATACCTGCTGCCCTTTTTTTGTGAGACTGACAAGTGTGCTGCACAGACTTCATCAGTGTAAGCAGCTCGACATCTCCATGCCCAAGTGTGTTTAGGAATGGAGTGCGCATCACAAACACTTTCATGACAAATG
The DNA here is from genome assembly GCA_013436015.1 of Rhipicephalus annulatus. Lineage (NCBI taxonomy): Eukaryota > Metazoa > Arthropoda > Arachnida > Ixodida > Ixodidae > Rhipicephalus > Rhipicephalus annulatus. The sequence goes on from WOVY01010430.1 coordinate 765,512, forward strand.
CATGTGTACATTGCAGCAAGCGTCTAGGCAGCGACAGAGTAACCTTAGTAGGCAATGTGCTGCACACAACTAAAAACAATCGGCTTCACTGCTCATATGGGCAGAGGTTCGGCTAAGCATGTGCACATTGTTTACGTCCACACAAGTGTCACGGAAAGTCAGACGAGTAGTTCACTGTTACGCCACAGTCCGGGTTCTGCTTCTTTGTTTATAAACGCTCCTTTCGAGCGAGCCATAATCTATTCTGCACTTTGCTGGTATCAGTGGCGCTCTTCACGAGACTCAAAATTTACAAATTAAGCAGAGTTTGGGACAGGTACCAAATGTATTTGCGGGAGCTTAGGCGCACATCAAAATGTCTGATAAGTCTACTGAGAGGCATTGAAGCTGTTTCAGTTGGTCATAGTGATTTGACTGCTTGAACCGATTAGAGAAGCATGTGCCGATTTTTTTCGAACTTTCCTATTTTCTTAGGACAATTGTTGCAAACTTCAACTTGACAGTTGTACATTCTACTGTAAGGTGATGTAGTGTAAGTTATGAAGAGGCTACATAGAAAGAAAGGTTACATGAGTGCTCTACATTCTGCTGTTAGGGGATGTGTAAGTTATGTAAGAAGAGGCCACATGGAAAGAAAGATCACGTGAGTGCTGAGTCGCAACTGTTTCTGTAAGGTATTAACATTTCACTGACTGATAGTGTGGGCTTAAATGGGACTGCATAAAATGTAAATAATCTCAAGTCTGAAATGCCATAATTGCCTAGAAATGAAGAACTTTATGCGACCAACCATAAGTATTATTGTTCTGTGGGATCATCATTTTCAAATATTGAGTAAATATTTGGTGACTAGCATTAGATACATTGGTATCTACAAGCAAAGGTACTCTTAATGCAGTGCCGAGCACGTTGTGTTATCAAAATACAGGTATTATCTTCTTTTATCGAAATACAGGTATTATCTTCTTCTGTTATACCCCAGCCCCAAATAGTCTTGCTTATAGCCCAGTGTGTATGTGCACTTCTTTCACGATGAGGATTTTTTCCACTTTCAGTGATCCCACTTTTGTGCCAACTGTTCCTAAGTGCGTTAAATCAGATTTACTGTGCCATCCTGATAATATCAATGGAAATCGCACCCAGCTGCGCCAAAGTCGGATTTGCGAGTGTCTATCACCGGCAATAAGCACGCCGGCGTGTCAATACATGTGCACCTTGTTATGGGGGCCTCCAAAGTCACAATCACTTGCCTCTTTTATTATGCTGAATAAACAGCGGTCGTGTGCGCGTCCTAAAATCCACAATGCTATGTTTGGTGCCGACGCAACTCTGTTGTGTAAGTCTGCTTAACGGCAAAACGCGCGCTCCGCATGGGCTCGTGACGTCTAGTTCAATAGGTGACGTGAAATTGTAGTGGCGATTCATCGGCGGACGTTGTTCGTTCCAGGAACGCTGATGATCGTTTGAAGAGTTGTGCGGCATATAATAAAGCGATTTCCACCAAGAACTGCATGCGTGCTGCCAGAATGTTTGTCACGTCTAGGTCTCGACATCGCGATCTAACTTTTTGTGCTGCGCCGCCACAATGGTCTAGTGGCTAAGGTACTCGGTTGCTAACTCGCAGGTTGCGGGATCGAATCACAGCTGTGGTGGCTGCATTTTCGATGGAGGCAAAAATGATGTAGGCCTGTGTGCTCAGATTTGGGCGCACGTTAAAGAACCCCAGGTGGTCAAAATTTCCGGAGTCCTCCACTATGGCGTCTCTCATAATCATATGGTGGTTTTGGGATGTTAAACCCCACATATCAATCAAATCTTATTTTCTGTGCTTTGCGTTTGCAGAAGAACATGTAAATAGTTCACTTTCCTCTTAATATACCATATTTACTCATATAATAGGCGCACCCCTAGTTTGGTCGCGGAAAATTTGATTTTTAAAATTCTGCACATAAAATTCTGCGCATAATAAACGCACCCCGAACTTAGTCATGATCAGAAACGATTCTGCCCCCCAGCAGTACAGTTGAAACGCGGTCCCCGTACCCCGAAAAAAAAAAAATAAGGCAAATCGACGCGCAAATAAAAAAAATTCGAAGTGCAATGACCTAACCAACGTGTTTGTCGAAATAAAACTTGAAGAAAAAGCGTCCATGAGCGAAAACAAAAACGGCTGTTCCATCAATTAATGATACCTCCCAAATCGCCGCGCTCCTTGGAGGTCACGTGTACAACGCTGGGGGCTCGATCGCTATCACAGCCATCAGAGAAAAAGAAAAAACGCCATTTTGTAAGCGGTGTGCGTATGTTGTGGTTGTGTATAGTTTCACTTACGCTCTTAGCAATGAATGTGATACTAACAAATTGTATTGTTATGCCAAATAATAAAGCTTGACGTCCATGCACTCGCAAAAACTTACTGCACGCGCGGTGCTCGATATTCACAATTTGGGTGACTAGAGACCCCTGAAACATGTCTTGCATGCCGATGCACGTACAGATGGCATCAGGCTTATCTAGAGTGCCCAGCCGGCCGCTCCATCTGGTGTTTTCTTCAGAAATATGTAAAGAGAGACACCGTAATGCTACCAAACATGGTCGTACTGCGTGTTAGGCCCTTGTATTGTAAGCATCAACAGAAGCTTGTAGCTAACGTGAGATAGAAGCTGCGGCCAACAACAGTGTCGACAGGCACGCGCTCCGCTGCTCTAGACCAGTGTGATTCTATCTGTACAACTTGAACAGCACGCACAAATGGACCTCCGAAATGGTGCGACGATGGTGTGGCCATTAAGACTCAGTGCATACCCCTATACGGCCGCTCTAGAAAGCGAAGCACTTTTCGCACAGTCTGTTTGCCTTGAAAATGCAAAGTAGAATGGTATACCAGCCGTAAATAGCGCGTGTGCCAGCCATCACACCCTTAAAGTCAAAGTTCATAACAACGACCCCCCCCCCCCTCCCCTTCGCGTTCCTAGCTCGATCCTTCCTGTCCTTTGGACACGGGCGGCACCGTTTCTGCTTGACTAACAACAAAATGAATCTTGCCTTCGAGTTGTTTTAGGCATAATAAGGTACCCTGTGAGATTTTTGTATGCGTTGCTTTCTAAAGGACATGGTAAGGTGTTTTTGGAGTATAGACAGAACGCCCTAGCCATATAAAATATTGCTGTCAAGGGTAAACGCAGTTTCTTAAATTGTGTTGTTTCAGCACAGAGATGAGTGCCGGAGGAGGTTGGCTTTTTGAGACTAGCTAAATCATGTTATATTATGCCCAGCAGTCTAGTCAGTCTGGAAGAAAAAGAACATTTTTTTTTTTATTCTTGAAGTCATTTTAGGGAAATGCAATTGGGACTGTGCGAGTCTCTAACATTGTACATCACGTTTGTCTACCATATCTGCTGATAACCACATTGGCGTATTTATATTTTTATTTCATGAAGTACATTCTTATTCAACTAGTATTCTGTTTATATATGCTACGGAAATAATCGCTGAACAAGTTTTTCCAGAATGATCAACAGCCTGACACCATTATTCTTACATCATTAACTGAATAGGCAGTGCTTCTAAGATGATTTGCTCCATGAAATTTGCAATAAATATAAATATTTCTAGCTCTTGCCAAGAGCCTCAGACTAATTTTTCATGTCCCTGAATGTAAATGCAACTTGCTTCTTCTCCAGGATTTGAAGTTAGCTGCTTTAGATTGCTCCAAATGAAAAATCTTGCTGCTCCAAAGTGCTCTAAAATGAAAATTTTGCTGCTACAAAAATTGCTCCAAATCAGTGGCACCTCGGTGGCATCACTGCTCTTTATTTTCATGTAAATTTTTTACACTTTGTTAGTGTTTAGTATGGTGCTCCACCTGAGCCATAACTGGATCTGTCCGCTGCAAATATTGGATAATAGAGGTGCCAAATTGAGCAGAAAGCATCAGTACGAAATTGTGGCCTATATCTTGACCATTGCCGTGCTGTCGCTGAATGGTCACTTACTTTTCACAAAAGTTATCCAGTTTACAGTAGGCGATTCATGAATCTGCTTAAAGAACTTTGTGTTGCTTCCTAATACTGCTTAGTACATGACACTCTTGCGAAAAATTGCTCAAATGCAGCATTTGAGGCTCAGCAGTATGGCTTTTTTCCAAAACATGGTTGCTGTTGGTAGTTGCTAGACAATTGGTTTGGTTGTTTGTTCTTATAGGATTCTGAATTGTTGCTATTTCCGCTTGACTCTGGGTAAATTAGTGCACTGTGGCAAAGCTTAGGTCCCAAATTATTGCACATTGCGGAGTATATTATGTAACATTTCAGTTATCCTTATACATTAACTCCGTGAGGCCAGTGGCAGTAATGTGGAGCTTTCCGAATAATCAGGTATATCCAAATTATTAGTGTCTGTATTTAAGTGAGGAACTGTATGTTGAACTGAAGAGCAACTTGCTAAAGTTGAATGACTTGTCCTTAGGTAATCACAACATGTGAAGGAATAAACATCTCTGGCAGTCTTGTGAATAGCAGATTACGTGAGAGAGTGCATGTGGCTGTTTTAAGCATATAAATTTTTATCAGGCCCTCCATAAAAATCTAACCAGTAATTTGTTTAAAAATGTTTAAAACAGTCATGTGTACATTTGAGTTTGGGTTTCAAATATTGAAAATTGCCCAGTGAAATCAGCAAACCAAACGGGCTCCATCTTTTTCTTTTTTTACTTTATTAGTTCAATACTTTGTCATGTAAGATAAGCAATTTCTGAAGTTTTGATGTGCTGCAACCGAAGTCATTTATCAGTGAAAGTAATGACTTTATTCATTCAAGTGGTAGACATATCACTATTAGTAATGAGAAACGTCTGTTTCACCACAGCCACCTTCCTGCTGTGAATACCTTGACGGTGACTGTGTTTCGAGAGGCTGACAGGCGCAAGCGACGTGACAAGAGCACAGCACTTGGAATGGTGACTGTTCCTCTTGTGCCTGCCCGGGCACACCATGTAACTGAAAAGTGGTACCCTTTGGTGCCCGAATTGAAGGGGCCGCCAGCACCTGGAGCAAAGGAGAGCACGCCTCCCTCAGTGCGACTCAAATGGCGCTACCAGTCTCTGGAAGTGCAGCCCTTGGCTTCCTATCAGCCTTTCCTTCAGGTACCATACACTTCCTCCTTCTTATCATAGTTGTAAAATTCTAAATGTGATGAGCTCTACAAAAAGGCGGTGACGTAGCATTTATTTAAAGTTTGTGTGCTATTTTCATGAGCGCACTTTGGCCTTGAACCTTGCATGGTGTGTTTGATTTCGAAGTAATTTCACAACAGAATGTCTTTTTCTAGGAGAAAGGAGTAATTCGCATAAACGCTTATTTTTCAGGAGTGAGACAGCTGCGCATTGCATATTTTTTATACGTTTCCACTTTCTTGCGCCAAGCTGCTTCAAAAGCATAAAACTCGTGAAAACTGCGCCGAACTGCTCTGAAACCTCAGTTTCAGTGGGGAAAAAAGGCCGAGTTGAGTACACGATTTTCCGAGCAATGCCGGGAATACCAAGAAAATAAGACGTGCCCAAGTGTGTTTTTTACTTTGCACCTTTCTGGGGACCTTTCTGGGTACACAGCGCGTACTCCAGAAAAGTCGCGTCATTTTCGGCGGCACCGTTACCTGTAAACGAAATGACCTCTTGACAAAGTTCCTCACAGTCTGTAAGTCATCTGTCACTGTCGTCTCCGCTTCTGGCAAACTGGCGACATGTAAAAACCCAGCATGCGTAAAGCAGTTGGCGATAGCCGCTGCGCGAACTTCCTGTCAAGTGCTGCTGAGATGGTGTACTGCTCCCAGTAGGTCAATTTCGTAGCCTTTTCCGTTTTCATAAGACAACAAAATTCTGTGGAGAAGGTCCTTTTGGTAGATTTTTCAGGCCACTTTAATGACACCTTGGTCCATCGGCTGCAGCACAGATGTCATATTTGCAGGCAGAAACTCAACTGTCACTGCCTCCATATTTTCTATTTTGCCGTGGCCTGGGCAGTTGTCAGCAATGAGCAGGACTTTTCTGTTTTTCTTGGCCATATCGTTATCTATAGCCCGAGCGTACTGTTCAAAAAGAATAGCAGTCATCCACGCTGCTCTATTCGCCATTCGGCAGTCATGCATTCCTAAAGCACCAAGGCTTAAGAGCTTTGCCAATTATGAGTAATGGCAGCTTCTCTTCACCTGTCACATTTACCCCGAAAAGGACAGTGACTCTGTTGTTCTATTGTTTCACTCCCAAGCACTCTTCATCATTGGTATGAAGGTGTGGCGGCTCGGCAACATTTTATAAAAAAAGTGCTTCCTCGTCAAGTTTGAAAATGTTGTTGTGGGTGTAACTCTCCCGCAACTCGGCGAGCCGGCTGCTGCGCCAATTGCCTTCTACAGCGGCTGCGTCGACAGTGCCGCTCTCGCCGTGAACTGACTTATACACCACACTCATACACCACACTGTTCCTTTTTTTTTTTTTTTTTTGAAGCGGTCAAACCAGCCTCTGCTGCAACTGAAGTTCGTGTGCCCCTTTGTAAGGCCAGAGCGTCTGCCTTCTCCATCATTATTGCTGTGGTGAGGGGAAGGTTAGCCGCTCTGGCATTTCGCAGCCATACCATCACAGCCGCTTCAATGTCTGGGAACTTTGACCCTCAAACCAGCTTCTCCCGTCAGCTTCCACTGACGGGAGAAGCTCTGCTGAAATTCATTCAGCACCTGCTGCTTGTTTTTCACTGTCAAAAGCGTAGACAAAGGCATGCTGAATTCTTTTGCAATGCTTGATTTCGTACGGCTTCATTTCTCCGCTTGGTTAATTAGGGCAACCTTTTTTTCTAGCGTAAGTGAATTGAACTGTTTTGACGCCATGCTTGCCTCACTCGCGCTAAGTTTTGACGCCATGCTTGCCGCACTCGCACCCGCACTCACGCTAAGAAAATCACGAGCACAGCACTCACAGTCAGCGAAAAATCCATACCGTGTGGTTTGCGCAGAGGAACGCAAATTACACCTCGGGGAAAATCATGTGCACTGCACAAAGCGAACGAGACAAACTACACCAAGCGGGGCCAGAGGGCCTCACTGCTCAGTGCATGTGTCACATGAAGTGCCACAGGGTTGCTTGACTAAGATGATATGTCTCAGGGCTGAGACATCGTGCACTTAGCGTTTGCGGAAAGCATCGACGTAGTGGCAGGCGCGGCTAAATAAGAAAAAAAAGATATCTACGGTCTTCAGGCGTGGCAGCATCGCGCAAATCTTGTGAAATCGTCCGACGGCGTCATTCTCGGTCCACTCCCAGTCAAGATTTCGTGTTACCTGCAATCCAACCCAAAAATTCGAGATAAAGGGAAAAGTATACATGGGATGGATAGGAAAATGTTCGGTGCCACGGAAAATTTCGACTTAGCCGATTTTTCGAGATATGCAAGTTCGAGTTAACGATATATCACTCTACTTTGATTTTACGTACTCCTTTTACATTTTTCAGAATCCTCTTCACTATGGAGGTCTGTTGTAATGAGGTTATACTGTATAGGCACAGTAAATTTTTGCATAAATTCGAAATACCATATTTACTGGCGTAATGAATGCACCCACTGAATAAATGCACCGCCAACTTCAGTCATCAAAATTTTGATTTTTTTTTTCCCGCGTAATAAACTCACCTACTACATTCATCCGCTGCAGTCTCGCTAACCAACACCTTGCGCCTCCTCATCTATTAGATCTCTGTTTCTTTGGTTTTTTGTTTTTTTTTTCTTTTCATTATTTTCTGACCCTTCTCGGCCACCTCAGCTCACTCCCTCCGCCCGCATCGCCCTTTGTCGCGTGTCGTATTGTTTTAGTGGCAAAGCTCCTTATGGTTTTACCCTATCGTCCCGTTATCGTAGTAACCTGCGCTCGTTGAGTGTCCAATCTGGCCACAGATGCCACTCCTTGTACTATGGAGCGAATGCATATACGCTGAGAAATGCAAAATCATCCCACACTAGAGGGCGATTTGTAACAAAAGATAATAATAAAAGGCGAGTTTTATGAAAGCATGATTTACATCGCACGTATCCGGCCATAGATGGCGCTCCTTGTACTATAGAATGAATGCATATACGCTGAGAAATGCAAAATCGCCCCATAATAAAGGGCGCTTTGTAGTAAAAGATAATAATAAAAGGTGACTTTTATGAAAACAGGAAGGAGAGACAGACGATCCCGCCACTGCTATTGCGTGTTCTTCGGCGGCGCCGTTCTGGCACGGGCGCACGCGCGCCAACAAGTGCTCATTGACGAAGGATGGACAAGGCAGCTGAGCGGCGTGCACATAGGGCGCAGTGGTTCGCGCTCCAAGAAGCTACTCCCGCCGTGCGGGCGCGAGACGCCGAAGCTAGCCGTGATTCTGCGCAGCGGCGCCACAAGTACCCTGCAGGACGAGCCTGAGAGGTCGAAGCTAGCCCTGATTCTGCGCTGCGGCGCTGCGAGGACCCTGCAGTACAAGTTGAGAAGGCAGAAGCTGCGCAAGGACCCTGCAGTACGAGCTTGAACCCCGTGGATATGCTGTCATGTTTTTTTTTCTATCTGTGCGAGGCACGTCTCCTGTATTTTTCATCTGTGCGCTACAGCGAGATTCATAAATGGTGCGAGTGTAGAGAAATTGCAGCTGATAAGCACACAGGGAGCAAAGGTCGCGACAACTGTCCGCGCCAACTGACGGTCGCTTCCTGTGAATACGAAAAAGGCCAATCATATGCATGCGATTTTCGAGCGACGACAGGATATGGTGTCCCTAAAGGTCATTCGTGAATATCATGTTGCAGGTTTCTAGAAAACCAGAAAAAAATTGCTTGTCGTGACGATTTCCGCAAAAGATTGTGACAGTTTCCGCAACATAGTAACACCCCCGATCCTCCGTTCACTTGTATCCACGCGTACAGGAACTTCTCGTGTAGAAGCGAGGCGGTGGCCATATTTTGTTGTTAATCTTGTTATCGAAGGTTTGTTTTGATGTTTGGGGTAGCTTGCTACAATATTGGTTACTTGCTACAATGTTAACGACATCGCCACGGTCGTCGTGCAAGGTTGCCATGAAGTTTGCAAAGTGCGTCGTAGCACACGCTTTTGTGCGCCCCACGAGATCACAGCTGATACCATTGTCGCGGTCAAACGATTACGAGAAAATATAGCCGCAAAACGCTTTTATGGTGCGCGCGAGCGGCCCGGGGACAGCTTGCAGAGGATAGCAAAAAAATTAATAAAATTCTGAAAAAAATTTAATAAAATTTACCCCACGTAATAAGCGCACCCCCCAACTTTGCTCCGATGTTTCGAGAAAAAAGTGCGTTCATTACTAGAGTAAATACTGTATATTAAACAAAGACTTACGTGATGTGTATTTACGACAGAAAAGCAAAAACAAAATGTTTATGATGACACAAAGGCGCCACCGTTTGAACATGGCCATGCAATTGTCCTTTTTCCCGTGCGTTTCGTAGAACAGTGTCTCTCCTTTTATTGTGTATCATAGTGAGTCAAGTGTCTTCCATGAAATCAACACACCCCTGGATCTCTTCATTTTTGACATGCAAAGAAGCTGATAGACCGATAAAGGAACAGGAGGGAGGGACGCCTCCCATTGACTGGGTCTAATTGCGTGGGGTTAGTTGCTTCTCTGTCAATGGGCCCCTCACCAGATCTGAGAATTTTAAGTTGACATGTATTTAGCGTGGATTGAGTGCTCTCGATCATGTCTGTCATGATTTGCAACGTTACACGCCACGAAAAGATATGAAATTTCAGTATGAACACCACGTGCCCTTCTCGAAGATGTGCGACCCAAGATGGAGGGGTTGACATACTACAACAAGGAATAGTCCTGATACTTATCTGAGCTCTGGCGTTGCTCCTCTACGTCAACAATGGTGCTCTGACATCCGTTGCAGTAGTGCGTGGAACTGGGACGATTATTCGAGACAGCATGTGTAATTTGTATTATCTGTTGCTTGAATAGATTAATGAAATTTTAGGGAAATTAATACGCACAAGCAGAATGTATGTGTGTTTTAAATTTTATTTTTTACTTATGATCAGCAGCGGTATGCGAGACTAATCTGCCTTTATTTTGTATGTATTTGTGTTTTCATTGTTGCACCGGCACCAGCCATAACAATGTTTTTGGTGAGTCATCCCCACACCACCATGATTTTTCTTAACAGTGGTTCCAGCTGTGCGACGTTGTGTATCGCTGTAAGGATACCTGATCGGTACCTGCCTCTCTCCAAATGTGCGCGCATGCTATTCCACAGAAACGAACTGTACAATACAAAGAACGCTGAAACACAACACTGCTTGCGTGCACGACCTGGCTCAGGCACATCATGGGCACGTGACGTACCTGAGCTAAGTCGTGCATGCAAGCAGTGTTGCCAAGACCTTGCATGCGCATGATGCCTCCTCGTATCATGGTTTCACGGCTTGTGATGAACCAACTTGAAATATTATTGTAGTCCAATGCTGTTCATTGGGCACACAACAGCCTCCGTTGTCTAACTAGTTTCACATGTGACATGGTGAAGGGCCCTTTAAAGAGCTTTTTTGCTGCATTGCTTTAAAAGGAAATGCTTTAAGAAGTCAAAGCCACATGCACATCACATTTTTCCATCATTTGATCTGCACTCTCCTTTCTTCTTACGGCACTCCGCGGTTTGCATTCAGTCGCCTCCTTCTCACGGCTGCACAGAAAAACCTCCTATTTCCCGCCCACTGCCACACCCATGTCTTCAATCTGGTTCACTTCTTTTAAGACACTGAAATGGAAAACGGCACCAGAAGCTACCTGCCGTGTATTATGCCATGGACGCCGCTTTCCTTTTCTGTTCCCATCTCTATTTCCATCTCTTTATTTCATACCAAACGCTGAGCCATGCTCTCATCTAGGGTTGCACATATAGCATCTTTTCCGCTCGCAACATGTTAGCACATTGGCGTAAGGTGGCTGGCGCATCTCATTTCACTTCTGCTAGCAGCTGTTTTCTTCGAAGTTGGTTGAACTAGAGGGCTAGTTTCAACTCCATAGTGTTGCTAAAGGCCAGTAACCTGACCTTTAGTAACCGCCTGGTAACATGAATAACTGTTTCAAAAAACACTCTACAGTGACATTTGAAGTTTAATACTGTTCATATAGGTACCAATTTGGAAAATAGTCAGTTATAGACACTTACAGGCATTCAGGCATGAAAGGCTGAAAATAAGCATTTATAAACACTATAAAAACACATAAAAGCCTTTTTTAACCATTAATTTGTGCTCGTATTTCAGTGTGGCACGATAGGAACGCAAGGAACATAATAAACATTTGCCTAAAATTCGCTCTATTGTGATATCCTTAGCAAAGGTGGCTGGCGCATCCCATTTCACTTCTGCTAGCAGCTGTTTTCTCCGAAGTTGGTTGAACTGGAGGGCTAGTTTCAACTCCATAGTGTTTCTAAAGGCCAGTAACCTTACCTTTAGTAACCGCCTGGTAACATGAATAACTGTTTCAAAAAACACTCTACAGTGACATTTGAAGTCTAATAGTGTTCATATAGGTACCAATTTGGAAAATAGTCATTTATAGACACTTACAGGCATTCAGGCACGAAAGGCTGAAAGTAAGCATTTATAAACACTATAAAAACACATAAAAGACTTTTTTAACCATTAGTTTGTGCTCATATTTCAGTGTGGCACGATATGAATGCAAGGAACATAATAAACATTTGCCTAAAATTCGCTCTATTGTGATATCCTTAGCAACCTGATGGCGCTGTAGCCTGTGTAAGCCTGCTTATGTTCTATCTCCTTGGGAACAGCTTTTTCTTTATGTAGTGGAGACTTCACCAGAAACTTTAGCCATGTGCTTCTATTTCTATTTCTCTTCTATGACTTTCAGTACCTGAAACGGGATTTCGGGCCCCTGTGCAGACTCCTGGAACCTGTACTTGGAGTGCGCCTTAAGGTAGATATTGACAGTATTCAATCCTTTTTATTGCTTGTAAAAATCATCTGCAATCTGTTGTGTTTCGATTCTTTTGCAGGAGGAAATAGCCACAGGCCTTGTGAGCATAATGCATAAAGAGGAAATGGCCCAGGAGTTCCTGACTCAACTCGTCATGGCTGACCTACAAGACTTAGGTAGGTTGTACCTCGTTATAACAAAATGGTACACAGTTAATGTCTATTTTTTTCTTTTCTGACTCTCTGATTACTGAGAAGTCTAAGTAATTGAGTGGTCCAAAAAAGACAAAACTGAATATACACTTTTTAGCCTGTTCAAGTGTTGAAATCATCACAAGCCTTTTTTGAATTTGTTCTGATTGCGTATTAGTACACTTTCCTTGTTACCTGCCAGGAGCACCGTCTTAACAGTGTACTAACTGTCATGTACAAATTTCCATCATCTGAGGAGTGCCACCAACTTCAACAAAGCAGGGTGCGTTCAGGTTATTGAGACTCTTAAAACCCCTTGAGATTGAAAAACATGTTTTCAAGGCTTTTTATGACTTGGAATTGCTTTCCTTGAAAACTTTAAAATAGCTTGACAAATTTATTCACTATCGGACATGTTTTTTTGGTGGGCAAGTGTTTGACTGGCTAACTCCCCATTTTTTAATCAATATGCAGATAAATAAGCAGGAATCGGTGCATGTGTCCTGCTTTGAATGTGTGTGAAACTCAAAACCACACTGTGACAAAAACTAGTTGCATATTAAAGCTCAGTTACCTTTCTTTCCATGCTTATGCTGTCTGCATGTCTTGTCTAGTCATTCATTTGATTTCTTTGCCCGTTAGTTTGCTTTGTCCCACTTCTTAACTTCTAAAAACTTAACTGTGCTGTTTAACTTTTTCTTTACCTAGCTCGTAAATATTCAACTCTCATGTCTATCTCTCTACATGCCTCATGACAACTCGACTCCTTTCTAACTTCTTTCTATACTTACCTCATAACAGCTCAACTCTGCTGTCTAGCTTTCTCTCTACTTACCTCATGACAACTTGACTCTACTCTCCAACTTTCTCTCTACTTGTCTCTCGACAACTTGACTCTGCTGTCCAACTTTCTTGAGCATTTTCTCTCATAATCAAGGTCTAGCTTTGGGTAATCGCTTCAAAGAATCATGTCTGTGCAGTAAAGTTTTGACGGCACTGTGCTTCCTTTGTGTCCATCACGTTTTAATAGGAGACCAGCACCTCACTTTTCGTGGCAACTCTTTGGCAACGAAGGCAACAGAGGCCTATTTGAAGCTTCTTGGGGATGGCTACCTTCAAGATACCCTGGGACCCTTTATTCGAGATATTTTGTCATCGAACTTAGACTGTGAGGTAAACATCTGCTTTAAGTCCTTCATCTATGTTTTTACACATCTTAACCTTTTCACTGTTGGGTTTTTTGGCGCTTCTGCGCACTCTATGGTGTTTACTTTTTTTTTTCCTGTCTTACTGTCTCTGGACAGTAGTCAAACCTGTTTATAACGAACTCAAATGTGCCGTAATAGGTGGTCGTTATATCAGTAGGTCGTTGTGTATGGTTTCACCCTTAAAGGGACACTAAAGGAAAATATTAAGTCGACATTGATTGTTGAAATAGTGGTCCAGAAATCTCGTAGTGCTACTTCTATGCTAAGGTGCTGCAAACAGTGCACGGGCGGTTCGTGTTCAAGCGCGGTGGCTGCGCACATGCGCTACAGCTCGACTTGGTCCCCTGGTGGTCGCGACAGTAATGCCGCTTTACGCCATTACTTTAGTACATCGTAAGCAGCACAGCATTGAGTGGGGCTAGATAGTGAAATACATACAGTGGACTCCTCTTAAACGGAACCCGAAGGGGCAAGAAAATGTGTTCTATTTTTGAGAAGTTTCATTTAAGCATGGCTTACAAAATGAATAAAATATGACTTTATTTCAAAAGCACCAACTGTGGCTGACTGAACAAAAATGTGTTTAAATATACAATACTTAAATTGTTGATTAGAAAAAAAAATGTTGCTAACATTGCTTACAGATACAGTCGAGCCCACTTATAACGAACCTGAGCCTGACGCGGCATCTGTTCGCTGTATCCCGAAGTTCGTAGTAAATGAAACAAGGCTTTTAAAAAAGTTGCGAGCGAGAACACAAACTTTTTTTTTTTTTGCCCAAAAAAGTCCGTGATGCACGTGTTTCGAAGAGGAGAAGCGATAAGGGTGGTCTCGAGTTCGTTTAAATGGCAGAGTGCTCGTTCGCCGAGGCCCGTGGCATAAGCTGCATGAGGCACTGGCTCCAAAGTATCGTCGTTCTTGCAATCCGATTCCTCCCAATCGCTCTCGCTATGTACTTCATTCACAATGCCCAAATCCATGCACGGTTCCGCGGTGTCGGCATCATCATCGGCCGTAATGAAACTATCGCAACAGATGTTCAACCCATTTTCCCATGTCGGAGTCGACGGCGCGCTGCCACAAATCGCCGCTGAACTGATCCCGTTCGTAAGTTTCAGGCTCGGCATCGAGACCGGCGTCGACGAAGTCGGCCTCGCGAAAACAGTTTCGCGCGCATGTAGCCGTCACCGCCGCCAACGAAATGTTCATCATCTTCACTACCGAATACCGGGATGCCCGATGCAACAAGTTGCCTGCCAGAATAGCTATGAGCAAGCGCTCCGCAACGCGGCACCTAACGCACGGATTACGCTCAAGCCAAGCAGTCACACTTTCGACATTTTGTTGAGCAGCAGGAAAAAGCGTGCAAGTTCTCCCGTCTGCCATCTTGATAACACACGCTCACCAAGAAAGCAAGACGCGCACACGCGGCACTCATGCCAGAACGCACAGAACAGCTCTGGGCCCGTTTGTAGTTATAAGACGAAACTAACTCAAGCCAGCATGGCTGGTGTCGCAGAGGGGTGGAGACGGGCAAAGGGGTTGTGATCAAAAGAGTAGAGCAGATTGGTGAAAGAAGGGCAAGGAGTTGCGATAGAGGGAACAGGGGGGAGGAAACAGTGGGAGGGTGACCTTAAAAACCAAAACACGCGGGAAGGAGGTAGGTCAGGTAGCTTGCTTGAAAAGTCCGTGAAACGCGCAACTCGCGCGTAGAAAAACTTGAAAAAGTGCCTCCGCGCGCGCAGAAGTCAAAGCACGGCTGCCTGGATCTGTGCGCGCGGCCGTGTTCAAAAAACCGGCGGTCGTGGTCAAAAAATCGTTTTGTTGCGCCGGTGGGTGTGCGTGGCCTCACCGACTTCGATATTTCGTGATTCGTTCCGCGCAAACTAACAGGCGTTTTCACGCTTCCACACGCTTGTGGAGGGTATGCTGAGCCGAGTGCGAAGTGAGCGAGAACAGGTCCTAAACACAAAACAAATCGCGAATTATTAGAGTCAATGGGGTAGCGTATGCGCGTGCACTAGATGCAGACGATCGGATTCAAGTCGGTAGCCAACGATGTTGGCAAATTGTCTGGTCACTCCAGGCCGGCAATGCCAACGACAGTACCAGTGTTCAAAAACAAAGGAGATGGCCGACCGGTCTTTGAAAGATCAGTGTGAAAACACGGGCCTCGCCAGGCGATACGGGGTGCTCAGAGTAGTGGGGGGGACAAAGCACAGAGGGGTGCATAAGAAAAGTGGTCTGGGAGAGCAGCAACTACAGGGGCGCGGAGGCAGAGTCGGCGTTTAATAACAAGAATGCATGGGCACCTCGCCGATACTTGATCAGTGGTCGAAAGTGGTTTCCTGGGAAGTCGGCTGAACGCCGACCCCGTTCGCTGTAACCGATCAGTGGCACTCGGAGATGTTCGTTGTAAGTGCGATTTTGTGCCATTGAACCAATGTATATTTTCACGGTCATGCGGATATTGTTCGTTTTAAGTGATAGTTCGTTTTAAATGGGGCCGTTATATGTGGGCTCGACTGTATCTCTGTTTACAGCCGCACTTTCTCCAGAAACTGTCTTGAAGACAAGACCATGCCACTTTTTAAAACGGCTGAGGCAGCCATTGCTCACCCGCAAGTACTCGATCTCTATGCAAGTAGCAATCTCTCTGGCCTTTTCGAAAATGGGGCCGCTGATCAAGAAGTTCGCACTGCGCGCACACTTGAATCAGAGAAAAAGAGCATCTTCGATTTCTTTGTACGCTGCCGTTCTCATCCTCAATCTGTCCGTGGCAAAGTTCCCAAGCTTTGCAGCTTCTTCAACTTTTCCTTTGTTCTTGAGTATCCTCAACAGTGTGGACTTGGGAATATTGAACTTCTTCACAAATTCTGTCTTCGATAGTTCGTTGCGGTCAAGTTGATGAATGGTTTTTACTTTCGTTGCGAGCAAAAGTGTATTGTGCTGCGGTTTTCTTGTTTCCATCTCAAGATCACGACGAGATGGAAACAAAAAATTGGCCCCATATCTGCATGTTAATCTGCAAATGTTCTCGAAAGACGATAGTCTTGCGTCTGTAGGAGAAAACGTTTATTTGATGTTCTGCGCAAGAAAATCGGTGAATGGTACTCTGGAGGCGCTGCGTTAGAGTGCCTCGAGCTGCAGCGGAGGCAAACGAGCACACCAAGTCACGTCACACGTGAGACATGAGCGCTACGAAACACGTGGCTCTGAGGCGGGCGTGCGCGCTCGTCTCAGAGGTGATAAGGTGTAGAACGCAAGGCGACGGGTGGGTGCCACCACTGTGTCATCTTAGCAAAGCGTTGGAAACACTTCCCTTTTCGTACAAGTGTTGCATGGTCAGCGTCGCGTGATAAACGCTACGGTCCTTAGAATAACTTATGTATTATGCCTTTTCTAGTAAAAGATCCACATACAGAATATATACGTATTGTTATGATGCCTCAGATATGCGCAATAATTGCATTTTAATTGACAATCGCACAAGTATGAACGCTGAATCTTGAGCAACATTGGTGGGCGCTGCGGATGGGGTCGATCGTTTGGGGTATATTCTCCAGGGCCATTTAGAGTGCCTAATACTTTTGAGGGTGGACAAATAGACAGACAGACCAAAATTTTTATGTCGAAGGTCCCCAAGAAAGACTATCGCCCTTAAAAAGATAGAAACAAGATGGATAAATCGGTGCTCAGCGTGTGCGAACATGTGCAATCGCTGGATTGGCTTGACTAAGGTAGCTTCAGCATTTGTTTCATGGTTGCTAGACTGTCATGGCCACTTCCAGCATTCATGGATTTCGCCCACTTAGTTTCATTTAAACGATGTAAGCGAAAAAATATACTCTGATTACCTGAAACTTTTTATCAATAAATATATAGGAGACCAACCAAATGTGCCTAAATAGCTTCATTCATGCGGCTTTTCCGTTTAAGCAAGTTTCGTTTAATGGGAGTTCACTGTACTCTAATTTTGAGGAATGGCACGCACAACAGCACCAGATTACGTGACCACGTTCAGCAAAGGGATCTACTACATGTTTCATAGTGTGGTTTCAAGGCTCTTCCTCTTCGCTGCGCAACAAGATGGTTTTTGATTATTTTAAGCATCATTTAAAAATATAAATCCTAGTCACATTGCGAAAAGAATACTGGAATATATCACTGTACTTCATGCTCTTTTCATTTCTACTACAATCTAATCGCACATTCTGGCCAGTTGTCAGTCCCTTTAACAACTGAGATCACATCCTGATTGTTCTCAGTTGCCAGTAGTCACAGTAGAACTTTGGCAGGGTAGAAATTTTTTGTTGTCTCTAGTATACAGTTGTTATAGAATACAGCTAGAATACAGTGGTTACAAACATATATTGCCCCAAGATACTCATATTTTTCGAATGTTTAATGAGCTATTCTGTACTTTGTAGCAGTTGCAATAAAACATAACTGATTATTCATCACTGCTAGTTATGTCACAATTCTTCATAAAACGAGTTTAGTTGCCTGCTCAAATTACATCAAATAGTTACCGGCAGATGGCAAGCACTTCCAACAAATATTTTTAAATATTTCAAAATTCCTGCTAAAACGCTCCACATTTATCGTCTCCCCAAACACTGTATTGCCTTCACTAAAGTGATCATGTGCACCTTTCCAACCAGTGGGCATGGACTTCCTGGGTCCTTTCCCTAAAACGGCTAAGGGCAACTGTTGGATAGTAGTTTGTGTTAACTACTGGACATGTGATTGCGAGGTGTCGGCCGTTCCCTCCGCAGCTGCTGGCAATGTCTCACTATTCCTGCTGCAATACATTATCCTCTGACACGACCGGCCTGACGGGATCATCAGTGACTCCAAGCGACAATTCATAGCAGATGCCGTGGAGGTGTTTCTTTGTTTGTGTGAATCCTGCTTGCCTCATTCGACACCTTGCCATCCCCAAATGAATGGACTTACGGAGCACACCAACCAGACCATTATCAAAACGTCTATGTATATCTTGACCATAACTGGGATCACGTACAACCGTTCATCACATACGCATTCAACGTCACCAAGCACAAGATTACCAGCTTATAGCCCCTAATTTTGCTGTACGCACGTCCACCCCAGCACACAATCGACAATGTTTTCCCTTTCTGTGATCACGAAAACGTCACATTCGCTGAAACTATCTGCTTTCCTTGAGAGGTATGTCATATAGCTCGATTGGCACCTTAGCATCTCAATACATTGACCATTGACCAATAGCCTATCGACCAGGTCATTTAGTCTGGCTGTGAACTCCTACGAGGAAACGCGGGCTATGCCAAAAGTTTTTGGCCACATACGATGGGCCATTTGTTACAGTCGAACCCTGCTACAGCGAAACTGACGGGGTGCAGAAAAAATTTCGTTGAAGCGAAAATTTTGTTGTAGTAAAATCTAAAAAGTATAGCTAATCTCAGCTAGCAAAATGAAGCAACGTTTATTGTCAAAATTCAAAAAAGTGTCCGCTGCTTCCTATTCTTTCACAGCAGCGCCACGATGCGATTCTCACCCATGCATAGTGAGGCCATGGTGAAAAGCACGCTAAAACAAGGCCTATAACTGCTTCCGTTAACGAACCAAACAGCTGCATTAGCACGTGTACACCAGCCGCTGTCCGCCGTCAAATTGTATCCGACAACACCGAGATGGAGGCATGGCATCGTGGAGCAGTGACTTTTGCCTTATTCTATGCCATTCTTGCATCCACCACTCGCAGCTATCTGATTTTGTTGATCATGCAGATGAAGAGCTGCTCTGATTAGTTACCACAATGGCCAAGCGCGAACAAAATGATACGCATTGGCATCGAAAAAGGCATCGTTCCGCACAGCTGCGTAAAAGAAAACCATAAACTAAGCGACTGAGCTTCAGCTTCGGATTGTCTGCGGCTCAAAAGCAAGCCAGTGGCAAAAGCAGGGCAGTCTCATTACCCTCGCTTTCGAGCAGTGGCGGCGCCCATGCTTCCTGAAGGGCGGCGGTTTCTGGTGGTGACGTGTGTTTTAGACTTAGTCGAAGTACTTTCAAGCTCTGAAAATGCATCAAAATGTTAAAGACTGTGTTTACTATATAGCAATAAATATCAGAGCCTGGTATTGTGTTGTGCCATTTCATTGAAGCGGGACGGCAGAAGAAAAAGTGTTCTTTGTGGCGACATTATTTATGCATTGACTCCTATGGACTGCCGACGGGGATCCGTGAATTTTTCGTTGTAGCGGAAATTTCGTTGATGCGGTCTTCATTGTAGCAAAGTTCGACTATTATCACCAGACTCGCAGAGGTCACCTACATCATGACTCGTCTTGCGACGAGTGGTAGACGAGCTTTCAAGACGCCAGTGGTCCTGTCATCTACCGTATTTACTCGCATAATCCTTGCACTTTTTTTTGGTGGAAAACGGGTGCAAAGTTGGGGGTGCGAAAATTACGCGCGGAAAACTATTCACGAAAACCTACAGAGCGGGAAAAAAAAAAAACGAAGTGGCCGCAAATCGGGATTCTCACACCAGCAACTAACAGCAAGCTTTGAGAAGTACTAATCAAAACTTACCTAAACAATAAAAGCACAGGTTCAACACAAGGCAATATTTATTTGAGACAAAAAGTGTAAGCAAATAGAATACCATACGCAAAGCTTGTGGGCGTTGCGGGCGTAGCAGTAGCACTTGTCACTCAACAAGCCCTCAAAAGGTAAGCTTAGCATGTCAGTATTGGGCTGATGGTTTTTTAACAGAATCGTCCGCAGTTTCCTTCTGAAGAAATAAAGTTTACCATCAATTTCAGTCTTAAGCACACGGCAGGCCCAACGCGTCTTGGTTGCTTTCAGCTGCCGTCACCAGTAGCGAACACAAAACTCGTCGACTCTGAAGGGCCTACCGGCGGCCCTGTTTGTTTGGTGCACGATCAATCACTTTCAACCTGAAAGCAGCCGTGTTGCTTCAGTATCACCCCACAACGTGACAAGATTACCGACACAACATACAAAACACGCCGCAAGGTGCACTGCCGCTTTGGCTTGGCTTGGATTAGATTGAATCTTTGTGCAATAATAGTACGCCTGATGCTTGAGAGATGACGCCAGATGGCGTGCACTATCATCATCACCGGCTGGAACGAGCAGACGACATTATTGCGGCAATTTTCGGGGGTGCAATTATTGCTCGAGGAAAACAAAATCGTATTTTTGTTGGGCGATGTGGGGTGTGTCAGAATTATGCGAGTGCGAGGATTACGCGAGTAAATACGGTACTTGAAATTGTTTACGCTTCGACACTTGGACGGGCTCGCCCAGCGGCCTTCATCTGTGATGAGACGAATGTTACACATAAGAGCAAAGCAAACAGAACCGGTGCACAGGCTTGCCACTCTAAGGCAGTTCAAAGGATGACAACGAAACTGACAGATGCAACCTGTTTGCTGCTCCTGTGCTTACCTTCACAACCTAATAAATGGCCTCTTCAGTCATATACGTCCTGGTGTCCTTCTCGTGTAACAATATTTCACCCAGAAGTACTACCGCATTTACTCGAATCTAGGCCGACCCCAATTCTAAACCGACCCCCAAAAGTCCGTACCCCCCCCCCCCCCCCCCTCGAAAAAAATCTTACCTCAAATGTAGGCCGGGTAAAAATGAGACAGCGTTCACAAAGAGAAAACATTTATTAAAAATATGAAGATGAAAAGGAGCAGTAGGTTCATCATCAAGATGCCAGGCTCATTCCGAGTCGTCGTTGCTGATCTCTTTGTTGCTGTCCTCAAACAGTGCACAATATCGTTGCCATGAAGTGCATTTGATGTGCCGCACTTGTTGAAAGAGCACACGATCAGAGTTTCTGTGATGTCGTCCTATGCTACAGCCACCCAGTTTGCCAACTGAGACAGTGATGCTCGCTTGATGTGGACCATCGATGTCAGCTGGTGGTCCTCGGTGCTTTACCACTCCGTGTATAATCCCCGAAGGCGATCCTTGAATGGCTTATTAATGTAAACATCAAATGGCTGCAATCGGCCGTCATTCCACCTGGTATCATGGCAAGGTCTGTGTCCATTTCTGTCAGTGCTGCCTTGACGCTGTCAGTCAAGTGTTCGCGGTACGAGTCCAGCACAAAGAAAGAATGCTTGCTCTAAAGGGCGCCTGGATGCCGCAGCCATACGATATTCAGCCATTCCTTGACCATAGCACTGGTCATCCAGCCGTTCTTGTTGGCCCGCACAATGACGTTTCGCGGGCAGCGGAGCTTTGGCCGACTGCGTCTTCCTCTTGAAAGCTCTATAAAGAGGGAACTTGTGCCCGTCTGCTTTTCAGCACAGAATCACAGCCGCACGCTGCTTTTCATAGCACGCAGAGCACACATTCACTTCCTTGGCCCCTTTCTCTAAGACTGTCTACGCCACGGGCATATTAAAATACATCGGTGTTTGGGTCGCATTGCCGATTTGGCCTAGCTGATACTCTCTCGCTGCTCTCTTTCGAAGCATGAAAGGCTGGAACTGCAGCAACTTCTCTTCATAGTCAGCCGGTAGCCTTTAGGTGATTGAGGTACAATGACAGAGGCTGAAGCCAAAGCGCTTCATGAATTTCTGCAGCTAGTCTCGGCTGGCTTTTAAGTCTGCCGCTAAAACACCTTGCTCTATTGAAAGCTCCCTTGCTTTCGCCTGGAACACTTCCGTTGTCACTGAAAGAGCAGCTGCTCGCTGCGCCCAAACGAAGTTGGTCAATGCCGTCTCTATTTCAGGGTGACAGCTTTTCTGTGGACCGCTAGAAGCCATCCTCGTTGCGGCGCACGCGAAGAGCTTCTCCCATTAGCCCCTCCAGCGACGAACATTCTTTTCATCCACTCCCAAGTCCTGCCTGGCTTGGAACGTTTGAGGACGACTTCACGGCTAACACAACTTTCCTTTTATACACCGCGCCCTAATGAATACGCATGTTTGGCACCATTGAGCTACGCCACACACAGCCCACTTGAAGCGAGACTTGAACTGACGAACGGCTTACCTCAACACTCGCCACAAAAATAAAAATGGCGATCGTGCGTGCATACTTAAGCCAGGGGTTGGTTTGGCTACTAACGGCTACAATACTGTCAAAGTGGCACTAGTTTTGCATCACTTTTTTCGACCAAAAGTGACATGTTTTTCAAAATCTTTAAATCTAAGCCGACCCTGGAGTTTGATACAAAGAAATTCCTAGAAAACTATCGGCCTAGATTTGGTATATAAGAACCTTAAAATACAGTATATAAGAACTTTAAGCAAGCTCCGCCGCAGTGGTCTTGTGGCTCTGCTGCTGACCTACAGGTCGCGAGATCGATTCCCGGCTGTGGCGACTGCATTTTTGATTCAGGCGAAAATGCTGTAGGCCCGTGTGCTCAGATTTGGGTGCACGTCGAAGAACCCCGGGTCGTCAATTTCTGGCCTCCTATATTACGGCGTCACTCATAATAATACGGTGATTTTGGGACAAACCCCACACATTAATATCAAGAACTTTAGGTAATAAAAATGTTTAATCTATCATTAGCTCAATGATCGTTGTGTGTTCATTGCCATTAGTGCGCAGAAATGGAAAATTTAAGTTGCATGTACAAACGTACAAGCTGTGTTGCAAAAGGTTAGGAGGAGCAGTGATATGACAGCACTCAGCAGCACCCCATGGCAAACCTAATTTAAATTAGGTTTCCTAGAGGCTGCTGCTGCGTGCCGTAGCAAGTATATTGAAATATAGAAGGCTCACTGGAAGAGGGCGGAATCAAGTTTAAGTAGCATTGCTGCTTTACATGCCTGCAACCGTTTTGTAACTGTTGCCTGCCGAAGTTGATCAGTGGATATAATATGATAAGGCTAAGGTCAAAACCTCAGTTTTGATCACAGTAGCGGCATTATTATAGATGTGTAATGCAAGAATGCTGTTTGTGCACGTTTACATGTTCATTGAACCAGGGGGCCAAGGGGAATCATGTGTCCCCACTACAGTGTGCCTCTTAATCATATTGTAGTTTTTAACTGTAAAATCAGTGAACCTGAATCGTCATCTTGCAATTTATAGTGATGTAAACTCTTGTAGTTGCAGTCACGTAATTTCAAGGAGTGCTGAAGTTATGCACCTATGTTATCTTTCCAGGTTGATCCAGCCAAAGTTAGTGGCGGTAGTGGCGCCTTGCAGCGGCAGCAAGCTTTGTTACGACAGAGAGTCCAGCAAGCATGGCAACGTATTACTCAATCTGCGCATTCATTTCCAAGGTAATGAATTGCAGGCATTCTTAGATTTATGACATGCAAACCACAAATAGAAGCAAAAGATTGAGTAAATGCTTGTTTTTTCTGATGAAGGGACCTTCGCCTGCTATTTCATGGCTACCGGCAACGACTTGGAGGTAGTACCCGTGAAGAGGAGCTCTGTGACAATCTTATCAGTGGTTCCATCTTTCTGCGGTGCCTGTGTCCTGCCATTTTGTCTCCGAGTCTTTTTGGCCTTGCACCAGGTGAGCCATACAGAAGCACTGTTTTAACACAATAGTGTTAAAGAGCTCGTTTCACAGAAATTTTGGTGTCAGTATTGGTATAAATATTATTGATTGTGAGCAAATAAATGTCATATTGTCTGTGACTGAAAAATCGAGAAAGATGCAAATAAAATATTAAAAATATTCAGTCTGAGTTAGAATTGAAGCCAGGCTGTCTCTTACCACGAACCTGCGCTATTGCTTCAAACGGCTTTAAAAAAGAACACTATATGAATGTTGTGTAGGGGAATATTGCATGGCAGAAGCGTAGAGTTGCGCCAGGCATTAAAACATGTGGCTTGTGTGAGTGGGTCTTCTAAAGGTACACCCATTACAAAGTGCTCAGACATATTTAGTCACCATTTGCTGTAAAAGACTCAACAATGTGAGCAGCTGTTTATGTTAGTGTCTTGTTTTACAGACTTGTAATAGGCCTTTCACTGATTGGCAAACAGAAAAATTATGCCGTATTGGGCATTTAACAAGAGTACTTACACTAGGCATCACAGGATAGTTTGAAACTGTCAATGTTTCGCACACAGTCGTTCATTCTTTCGTGGAATACAGTCGAGCCCACACATAACGGCCCCACTTAAAACGAACAATATCCGTGTGACTGTGAAAATATACATTGGTTCAATGGAACAAGATCGCACTTACAACAAACGTATCCGAGCGCCGCTGATCGGTTACAGCGAACGGAGTCGGCAGTCGACTTCCCGGGAAACCAATTTCGACCACCGATCAGGCATCGGCGAGGTGCTCATACATTCTTATTGTTAAACGCTGACCCTGCCTCAGCATTCCTCTAGTTGCTGCTTTTTCCGACTGCTTTTTTTATGCATTCCTCTGTCCTTTGTCTCCCCCCCCCCCCCCCCACTACTCTGAGCATTCCGCATCGCCAGACGAGGCCCGCGTTTTTACACTGCCATCGATCTTTCGAAGACCGGTCGGCCGTTTACCCCGTTTTTGATCGCTGGTACTGTTGTTGACGTCGTCGACCTGGAGTGACCAGACCATTTGCCAAAATCGTCGGCCACCGACTGTGTCCGATAGTATGCATCTAGTGCACGCACGTGTGCTACCCCACCGACTCTGATAATTTGCGATTCGTTTCGTCTTTAGGACTTGTTCTCGCTCACTTCACACTCGGCTCAGCATGTCTTCCCCGCGCGTGCGGAAGCATGAAAACGGCTGTTGATTTGCGCGGAACGAATTGCGCAATATCGAAGTTCGTGAGGCCACGCACACCAGCTGGCGCAACAAAACGATTTTTGACCACGGCCACCGATTCTTCAAACACCGCCGCGCGCACCGATTCAGGCGGCCATGCACTTTTTCCAAGTTTTTCTACTTGCGAGTTTCGCGGACCTTTCAAGCAAGCTACCCAACGTGCCTCCTTCCCGTGTGTTTTGGTTTTCAAGGTCGCCCTCCCGCCGCATCCTCCCCTCTCTTGATCACAACCCCTTCGCCCGTCTCCACCGTTCCCCGACGCCCGCCACGCTGGCTCGAATTAGTTTCGTTTTCTGTCTGAAAACGGGCCCAGAGCTGTTCCACGCGTTCTGGCATGTTTGTCTTGTGTGCGCGTCTTGCTCGCTCTAGGTGTGCATGTGTGGTTATGATGGCCGACGGGAGGACTAGCACGCTTTTTCCTGCTGCTCAACAAAACGTCGAAAGTGTGACCGCTTGGCTTGAGCATAATCCGCGCGTCAGGTATCGCGTTGCGGAGCACTTGCTCATAGCTGTTGACCACCTGGCAGCCCACTTGCCGCTTGGGCGTCCCGGTATGCAGCTGTGGAGATGGTGAATATTTCGTGAGCGGCGATGACAGCTACATACGTGTTAAATTGTTTTCGCAAGGCCGACTTCGTCGACGTCGGGCCCAATGCTGAGCCTGAAGCTTCCGAACAGGACCACTGTGGCAACGATTTGTGGCAGCGCGTGGTTGACTCCGAGCTGGGAGAGCGGGTGGGACATCTGTTGCGATGGTTTAATTACGGCCGATAATGATGCCGACACTGCAGAATTGGGCACGGATTAGGGCATTGTGAATGAAGTACGTGGCGAGAGCGATTTGGAAGAATCGGATTGCGAGAACGACGAAACTGGATTCAGTGCCTCATGCAGCTTATGCCACGTGCCTCGGTGAATGAGCACCCTGCGGTTACAAATGAACTTGAGACCGCCCTTATCGCTTCTGCTATTCGAAACACTTGCATCACGGACTTTTTGGGACATAAAAAGTTTGTGTTTTCACACGCAACTTTTTTTAAAAGCTGTGTATCATTTACTACGAACTTCGGGATACAGCGAACGGATGCTTGGTCATGCTCAGGTTCGCTATAAGCGGGCTCGACTGTAGTGGAGGCATGCACCGAGAACAGAAGCCAGGCTAGCAGTTGAGAAGGCGATTTGCACAAGGCCCGATTACGCTATTGCAGTCTACTCTTAAAGAGAAAGCTCAAGTGCCATATAAGTTCTTGACACCTACAAGTAAAATCTAATATACTGGAATACTTTTAATTTTTTTTTTCTTTTCATTTTACTTGACAGCTTATTACGTTCCGTGGTGGTTCAGTTACACCATTCTGCTGCAATTCTATTTGCTTGCATCTAGCTGTGCCCATTCAAACGCAACTTTCAAAGTGCTACTTGCCCCAAAGTTAACAATTTTTTTCCTGTTTATATGGCAGAGGAGGTGCTTGGACTAAACTCTTCTTGGTCTGACAACTGCATAACTACACAGCAGTTAGATGAAAAGTGACTATTGTTAATAAATGTAGCCCTGTGTTCTAGGGATGTGCAAATATTCAAACTTTCTAATATTTTTTTAGTGGTGATTGCCATTCAGTTGGATTGGCACCAGAATTTGACTGTTTTAAAGTATCTGAACTTCGTGAAGATAAATGCAGTCGTCATATTTTTCTGACTTCTCAGGAACCATGAATGCATCCTTATGATGAGGAAGTGAGAAAAACTAATTTATGATTTTTGTTCTTCTGAAACACTCAAATTGCCTCAGCTATGTCTGAAATAGCCATAATGCCTGCTAATAAATTTGTGAGGCATTTTGGTCAAGCTCAGTCAATGGAACAAATAAAATGGTCTGCATAACGCCGCAAATTAGTGTACAATACAGTAAAACCTCGTTAAACCGTAGTTGGCCGGAGCTCGGAAAAAGTATGCACTAAATGGTAGTACTTCTTAATCGAAATAGCGTCATGTCGCTCACTTACCTGTCAAAAAAAGAAACCTTCAGGGAGTGCGATGAAAGAACAAAAAACGGGCAGTAATTTATTAACTTCACGTGACAAAGTCTGTAATCTTCATTTGACGACGCGGCGGCCTAGCAGCAATGACAGCGGCCTCAAACTCACTTATTCTGTGACCCAGCTTTTCCGCTAGCCCCCTCTTCTCGGCAAATACCTGCATGACGCTGACGCAATGCGCAGCTTCGGCCACTGTCGGACCTGGATCACCCGTGTTGTCGCTTTCCATGTCGTCCTCATCACTATCATTTGGCGACACTTCGACAACCGAGGCAACAATGGCTTCGTCGGACATGTCCGGAGATGTCTGCACATCGCTGTCTGTGTCTCTGAAGTCGGGGAAGGAAATGCCTTCCGTAACGCCCTGCCGCTCCAGCACTTCAGCTAGCAGAGTTTTGCAAGCTTCGTCTACAATGTCCGAAGTCTGGTCGATGGTGTCACTGGCGTCATCTGCATCGCCCGCACACACACTGAAGCCAGCACGCTTGAAACAATTTTGAACTGTCATTGCTTCAACCTGCCGCCACGAGTATTCGAGCAGGTGAATCATGCCAATCAGGTCGATACAGAATAATTTGCCACATTCAATGGTGAGAAGAAATCTGTGCAGCAGATTCTTCTTGCAGAGCTGTATTACAGCTCGAATGATGCCTTGGTCCAAGGGCTGGGCAATCGCTGTTGTGTTTGGTGGCAGAAACGCTAACTTCACAGCCGTCAGGTCGTCCAGGGCGACGTGCGCCGAAGCGTTGTCTAAAATAATAAGAACTCTTCTGTTCATAGCCGCAAAACGACGATCGATGAGGCGCACATACTCCTCAAAGAGTTTTGCCATCATCCATGCTTTGGTGTTGCTGCGATAGATGACCCCTGATGGCAACCGGGCGCCTTTGAAACATCTAGGCTTCGCCGACTTTGCAATCACGAGGAGCGGAGTTTTGTCGGTCCCAGTCATGTTTACGCAAAACGCCACTGATATTCTGTCTTTTGCATGCTTGCCACCGGTGCACGTCTCGCCATTGAACGCGAGCGTTTTTTTTTTTTTTTGGGGGGTAGCAGCTTAAAGAATAGCGCCGATTCATCCATGTTAAAGATGTCATCAGGTGCGTAGTCTTCCAAGATGTTCTTCAGCTGACCATTTTGCCACTGCTCCGCGCCATCCACGTCAGCAGCAGCACCTTCTCCCGAAACAGCCCTCGTGGTAATGCCGTGCCTTGCCTTAAATCTGGCCAGCCAGCCATTGCTGCACACGAAGTTGTCATGGTTGAGCTGCGAGGCAAAAACCAGGGCCTTCTCCACAAGCAGGGGTCCGCTGATAGGCAGATTTTTTTACCGTGCAGCTTTTAGGCACTTCACCAGTGCCTCCTCTACACCCGAAAATGCCGAACCGCGTAGCCAGCACCTTTTCACAGTTGCAGCAGCACTGCCGAGCAACTTTTCTCTGGAATTCCAAATTCCACACACCGTGGTTAACAGTAGGTTCTTTTCGCATGCTAGCGCCAATTTTTTCGTGCCACTTTCAATAGCAGGAATTATGTCCAATTTCTTCTCTATTTTCAGCACTCGATGCTTTTGTCCCAGCTTCGGCATGACGCAAGTACGAAGCAGCACAAGCACACATACACAACGCATGAAAAACAACGCGAGAGTTGTACGGCACGGATCAACCAGAGAACACCTATGCACGGCGCCAAAGGAACAAAGAAAGCAAAGCAAGCGCACACCGTGTTTGCGTGTTTGTGCAAAGCGCCATCGCGTTGACAACACGAGAAGCCTAGCCGGCCGAGTGCTTCTTGTTGCAGAAAAATTCAAGAGATGGCGCTCATCAACACAGCTGCCATCATCATCAACACAAACAAGCGAGGCGTGTTTCGATCTCTGGGGCTTGCTGTTCTGTCGGGACGCCCAGTGGGGGGCGACATGCTGCGACGAGTGCGCAATGAAAATTGGAAAAACTACTTATCAATTGATACATACGCGATAAGCTGGTACGGCTTATGCGGATACGAAATGCATTATGTTCAATGGCCTGCCGAGTCGGGGATTTGACTTTACTACTTTTAAAACGAAACTACTGTTTACGTGGGTACGGTTTAACGAGGTTTCACTGTATCCGAATGCCTGTTGTAAGCAGATATGTTGGAACGAGGTGATACTGTATCCAGACAAGTCAACACAGGTTCAACTGAGTTTGCGAACTCTGCATCCTGCATGCTTCCGAAGGCTGAGAAATCACTGTTTTAGTCGCTAGAGACAATGCACTCATCTTTGTTTATGTGTACCACAAACAGATGGGAGATCTGCCACTAGCATGTCACTGATTGCCGTCTTCCGGTGATGTCACACTGCCAAGACGCATTACAGAGAAGCCACCCCATCAATATCAAAATCAAGAGTTCTTTTAATGTAGTTTATTAAAAATATATGCGATGCATTCCTAAGCACCATAGTACTCTTTTTTTTAGGTTTCTTTAAACCCATGTTCTTTAGAGCAACAATACCGAAACGTTACATTAATAATTTGTGTCAATACTTCTTTAACTACCGTATTTGCACGTAAATAACGCGAAAGATGTACTATAGGTCTTGACGAAAAAAAAAGTTCATTATGATTATAGCGCGAGCTGATGCAACTCTAAACAGCAATCAAAGAGTGGTCGCCCACAGGGCTTTATTTATATTTACAGGTGTCGAAAAAGCTGTAATCACTGGCTTGCCTGATCATTCATCATCGCTGCTAGAGTCTTTGTCACTATCAACAAAAACTGCATTGTCATCCGTACCGTCCAGAGGCAGCACTTCAAGAATACCCGTGACACTATTCCCGACGGCAAGGACTCCCAAGCATTGTGTATCCATTGAGTGACCTCGCTGACTGAAGCTCGCTTCATGCGACCCAATGGAGTCGGTTGGTGATTGCTAGCCTCCAGCCATTGCTCGTACTCCCGGCGTACAAGGTCCTTAAAGGCTTATTAATGCAGACATACAGTGGCTAGAACTGCGACATCATTCCTCCGGGAATGACTACAATATCAGTGTTGGCTTTGCCGAGTGCTTCTTTCACCTCATCGGTCAAGTGGCCTTTAAATGTGTCCAGCACAATCATAGCTGAAGTGTTGAGAAGTGCTCTCGGGTGTCTTCTCCAGACAACACGGATCTACTTCGTAATCATGGTGCTTTCCATCCAGCCCTTATCATTGCACCTGACGTGCATCTGGTGTGAGAATATCTCAATCTTGGGCCGAGTCT
Organism: Rhipicephalus annulatus; assembly: GCA_013436015.1. Classification (NCBI taxonomy): domain Eukaryota; kingdom Metazoa; phylum Arthropoda; class Arachnida; order Ixodida; family Ixodidae; genus Rhipicephalus; species Rhipicephalus annulatus. Next base: position 795,959 of record WOVY01010430.1, read on the forward strand.
TATGAGAAATCGCGGCAGCGTACGCCTGTCCGCCATGCACACCAGCATCACCGTCACCTGGGTCCTTTTGTTAGCAGTTGTGCGAACGCACACCTCCTTGGTGCCAAGCTCACCGATAACATAGCCAGCCGGTATGTCCAAAAAGATTGAGGTCTCATTCGCGTTATTGATCTGGTCTATGGGGTAGCCTCCTCATCTTAATCATGTGCCGCTGAAACTCGCCAAGTTTCCCCTCGTACTCTGCTGCTCGCCAAGTTTTCCCTCGTACTCGGCTGGAAGCTTCTGGTAAATTGAAGTCCTTCGGCGAAGCGAGAATTCCGCGCAACGCATGAACTTCTGTACCTATGAGCAACTGGCTTTGAAGGTGTCACGGGGCACCGGCCTCACGTGCAAGCTCCCTTGCTTTAATCTGCACAAGCTCAGCGTTCTCCTGTTAGCTCCTTTTAACTTCATTGTCCTTACATTAAGGAAGATGCATTTCATTTTGTATGGCCTCTCTTACACCAAGGAAGTCAAATGGAGCATGGTAATTTTTTTTACACTTCTACCTGTGACCGTTGTTATTTTATTCACTATGCCACAACAACTCATATTTCTACCCAGCTTGATTATGCACACAACGCTACCCCTATTTTTGCCAAAACAAAGGAAGTCAGCAAAGCACCTTTGGTATCATGCATAGCTGAATAAAATTCGCTACTATCACACTTTGCTGAGCTATCAGATCAATCATTATTTTGCTCTGCTCTACCAGGATACTTGCAAAATTATGAGGATTGGTAAATAATGGCTGTGTAGTTTGCTTCATTGTTTATGCTCTGTGTGCAGAAAGCATTTTCTGTCTGCTTGTTCATTTGCATTTTCTGTAGGTGTTCTTTTTAACGTTGATGCCATGTTGCGGCGTTAACACCGAATTGAAAAATTATGGGAAACGCAAAACCAAATGCAAAAATGTTTTTTTATTTAGTTGTATTTTTTGCACGGCATTTTTTATGCTCCGTTCATCATTGTTTCTTTATTCTTGTTTATATTTTTATTTGTATTGTAATCTCATTCTGATTCTTTTGGAATCTCATGTGCATAGTATTAGGCTTTTTTAGTGCGGATATTGGTTTTGGCAGAGTGGTCGGTTGTTAGAGAACGAATTGCACTGTAGTAGTTTTCAACTTGTGTATTCCAGAATATCCAGATGAACGAGCTGCTCGTAGCCTGACACTGATAGCCAAGACGATTCAAACCCTCGCAAATTTCACAAGGTAAATTTTTATTTTGTATAGTATGTACATGTTGTCAGAACTCAGTAGCAAATGCATTTGAATAACTAATCTGCCAAAGTCGCATTGCTGCAAGTTTTGCGTTTTGTTGCTATCTTTCTCAGGTATTCTGAAGAAGTCCTAGTGACACTGGCAGCTGAAATTTCACCAATTTAACCATGTAACTTGAGTAGTATAAGTAGGGCTTCGTGTTTTCAGATATCCTAAAAAATGGTATAAACACTCGCTAATGAAATTTCTGACAATTCGGATTTATCCAAATTGTCAGAATTGTCAGATTTTACAATAGCATTTTTAATGTTCAAAGGACATTTTCGAAGTTGAGAATCATCAATCAAAGTGAGCGCTGCTCCATCAGCAGCAGCAACTTCGTAAGGTATGCGTACGCTTATTAGAAGCTCCGAGGTCATAATATGAAGAAATGTAGGTGCTTTATATTGAAGCATTTACAGCTGTATGTAAAGTGTTTGCAATTTCAAACCTTTCAGACAACTATAATACACCTCGTGTGTTCACATGCTTTTGTGTTCAGATATAATTTCATCTAAAATTTTGTGTATTGGGAATAGTAATAATAATAATTATAGATGTTTTATTTTTCACAAAGAAGATAGCGGAGGCTAGGAGACAGACTAGAAGCAGATTTACTCGATCCTGATCTCTTAAAAGTGCCCTTTGGCAATTTTACATCAGTGCACATCAACAGTTTATGAACAAGGTAAATGAACAAGAAGGGAGGGAAAAAAATATAATAGAGTGGAAAACAATATTATCAACAACGATGTAACAAATTTCTATTGGAAAGAAAATCAATAGGAAGACCTTAGAACAACTTACAATGCAAAGCTAAACATTTAATTTCATATGAAATAAAACACAAGCTCAATTTACCCCAAAAAATTACCCCACAAGCCAATTTTACCCCAAAAAATTAACTCCGAAAAAACCCCTCTGAATTTCATGAAAAATAAAGTCCGGAAATAGGAGCCCTAACTATAAGGAAACATATTTAATCTATAATAAAAGTTGTGTGCACCAAGTTTAATGTACACTGTGATTTTGCTGCCTCGGATGTTCATCACAAAAACTTTCCTCCTTTAGGTTCGCACCCGGGTGTGATTGGTGCCTCATCGGCAGAAGAAACTCTATCTTCACTTTATTGCCACCGCAAGCCAATTAAACACCACTACTCTAAAGAGAAAAAAAAAAACGAGCTGGCATGTAAACATCAGCATCGCTTTTTGTGTATCAGCACCTCCCAGTAAATAGTTAATTCCAATTTCGTCCATACTGGGGGGCAATAAATGAGCCAGTAATAAAAGGTAACAATTTGTGAGCAATAAGCAAATGCCGTCATTGCCAAGAAATTGCAACTGCGCACTTTGCACGATTGCATGTATGGGTGGTAGCTATGGCAGCCTAAACAAACCGCGAGTGAAAAAGCAAACCTAATTACAACAGTCCAAAGAAAAAGAAATTTATTGTATCTTCAAAAGGTGCCAGCACTTGCTTTTCCTGCTAGAACGGGTGGAAATATTCTTACAAAATATTCTCACAGGGGGGGGGGGGGGGGGGCTTTGCTTACATGATTATCTAAATTTCCCCTGCAACACTTTTTGAACATGCTTAGTATTCACTGCAGATTAGTAGCCAAATCCGTTTTGAGTCATGTGGCACACGGATTGGGCACTTTTATTTCAAGGACAGCCGAGCACTTATTTCAAGGACAGCCGAAAGTGGCTCGCTGTCCTTTGCTGATTTTATTGCGAATGGATCCTCAATAAAGTTTATATTGATAAATTGCCATTGAATGAACAATATATATAAAATTATCCCTCTTTAAAAACACTATCGTAAGTCCGTTTACTTTGGTTAGAGATCATTAGGAGAGGCATTAATCCTCTAGTCGACGTAAGACTGATGATGGTTATTGATACTTTTGGGAAACAACATCTAACGAGCAGTTGCTCCATTTTGTTAGCTTGCACTGTTCTTACTTTGTGATGTTACACATGTATTTGCACAGGTTTGGTGGAAAAGAGAGCTTCATGGAGTTCATGAATGACTTCGTGGAAAAAGAATGGAGCACAATGAAGACTTTTCTCAAGGTTATTTCGGTGAGTGTCCAGGACTTTACACACACGTTAAACTTGTCTCCAGTCAGAAAAGGATTGCCTTAAGTTTGCCTCTTACATGCTACTTTTTTTTTGGGGGGGGGGGGGGGTAGAGATGCTGACAGATAATTTGGTTTTAGCAGGAACCTTGACATTTGTGGTGTCTGGACATCTCTCTTGCATACATGTTTGCATGCCCCGTCTTTTAACATGTACTAATGGCTTGTGCGAATAGTGAATTTTATGTTTGAAGCAAATTCAAAGGAAATAGTGATTTTGGTCTAATAACTTCAAATCGAATTTGAATACTAAATGACATGTTATCAAGAAAAATGGGCATATTTGTCGTGACCTAACTAATCTGTGCAATATCTTTTTCAAATGTAAAACGAGGCCTGTGTAATCTTTTTTTTTTTTTCCAAAGAAAGTGGGAACAACTTTGAATAGTAGCAGTAATAGTAGTAGTAGTAAACAACTTTATTGAGGCAGCTGACGGTTTCTTAAGTGGCGAGGGCTGTCAGGCCATGCCTGGTTGCCACCTCGTCAGGGCGTTTGATGGCCCGGAACCGGGTGTCCAGGCTTGTGGTCGTGAGGATTCTCTCCCAGGCCTCACTTGATGGTGACTGTCTTGGGAAGTTTGGTGGAGGAGGTTCCTTGCTGCCTCCCTAGATGATGTGGTCCAAGGTTGCGGTCTGTGTCTTGCAAAGGGTGCATGTAGATGTGAATAAGGCAGGGTATATGTGTCTGTATATGTACGGGGAAGGGAATGAGTTGGCTTGAAGCCGCCCCAAGTGATTTGTTGAGCTTTGTTTAGTTGTAGGTGCTGGGTTGGTCTGATTTGTCTTGATAGCTTGTAGTACTGCATGATGTCGTGAAAGGTGATGAGTGGTTCGGTTGCTTCGGTATCGTGGTCCAAAGTCTGGCCCACCGCTGGGCGTACGAGCCCTCGAGCTTGTCTGTGGGCGGCTTCATTATCCGTATTTTCTGTGTGCGCTGGGACCCAGATAAATTGGATTAAACAGGAATCGTCACCGTTTGTGCTGCTCGCAGCAGTGTCGCCTGAGACGTTGCGTGCCGCTTGGGGCAGAGGACGGAAGATGCGCGCCATGATTGGGGAAACAGTGCCACGGGCAAATCGGATGATGGCAGATTTGGAGTCATTAATGATAGTTTCAAATCCGGCCATTGCGGCGAGTACTATGGCAGCTTCTTCGGCCTCGGTTGGGTCCTGTGTGCGTATGGAGCCGGCACACATAGTGGTAGGCTCTTTATCGACTGAGGTACGTTTCGACGAGACATTGATTGCATAGGCCTGTTTGGGGGCTGGGTATCTTGCCGCGTCAACGTGAGCCGCCTTAGTGTACGTACCGTAGGTACAGTGAAGGTTCCAGTCGCGGGCCGATCGTCTATCGCCATGAATGCCAGCCAGCATGTTCTTCGGCAATGGCTGCACAATGAAGCGCTGTCTGATGAGAGGTGGTAGCGAGATCAAGTCTTGTCCTCTTGGTGACGAAGGAATGCAGATACACTGGGAGTATCCATCTTCCGGTCTTACTACCACGCAATCATTCAATTTGTGCAGTTCGGTGAGCTTTGATAAGTTCATCTATTGTATTGTGAATTCTAAGGCTGTGGAGGTGCGTGGGCGAGTCGTGTGGGAGAGGCCCAAGGTGATCTCGTGGACTGTGCGAATAAGTCTGTCTACTTTTTCTTTTTCAGCCTTGAGCAGTCGTAGGTACGGTAAGGCGTAAGTGATTCTTGTAGTTATGAAGGCGTTTAAGGGGAAACACTGGTCTGAAAAAAATTTTTTTTATATATTTCAGTATTTCCAGCTGAAATTTTAATACAATATGTATTTTTCACAGCTGAAAACAAATATGCAATTAGTTTCTTGCTATCACTTTTAGATTTTTAAATATTGACTGTTACATAAACTTGCATTCTGCCCAGCCTTTTCACACCTTCCTCATAAAATATTGCTACAAATTTGATATGACAGCATTTCATGAAGGCCACGGAGTGCAACAAAACCATAATTTTATTTTTAGCTTCATTGGTACCAGAGTTATGGCCTTAACAAGTATACTCATTAGAAATCTGAAACTGCTGCTTAAGTTTGTTGCTAATTAAATCACTATTGTAAATTAAAATATTACATCTATTTGGTTTTCTTGCACTAATCAATGTATAAGCTTTCAAATGCTGCAAGAATTATCAAAATCCGACTGCTATATCAAAAGAAATTGTGTCAATGGCTTAGTGTGTGATGAAAAATGTTGTTTTGAGAAACGAGAAAAGAAGTTTAGGAACATGCTGAGCACTTATATTTAACAAGAAAAGGTGTGAATCGGTGTATTAACCATGTTAGAAGCCACCAGGAATGTAGTCATCATCATTCTCCTTGGTGCGCTTTCTTTTCATGGCATGCTTGAAGTTTTCAGCATGCTCATGCTTAGGTCGCGGGTTCGAATCCCGGCTGTGGCGGCTGCATTTCCGATGGAGGCGGAAATGTTGTAGGCCCGTGTACTCAGATTTGGGTGCACGTTAAAGAACCCCAGGTGGTCAAAATTTTCGGAGCCCTCCACTACGGCGTCTCTCATAATCAAATGGTGGTTTTGGGACGTTAAACCCCACATATCAATCAAGCATGCTCATGCTTCTTCTCCGATGCCACTAGTCGGCGACTGTCCTTTTCTGAGCATCTTTCAGCGGCCACAACACTCTGCTGCAGGTGCAGCTCCTTCAATATGGCGACATCTGCTCTCCCTTTGCCAGCGTTGAACCTTGCGACAGCTTCGGCCACAGCAGCTTCAACGGTGAAAAGCGACTCGTGTTTGTTTTTGGACACGAGCGACCAGATGACGGAGTGCAGGCTCTCGTTTGGGTTCTGTGTTTTGCCTCGCTGACAACGCTCCAGCAATTTCTTGTCAGAGAGGCGCGTGTATATAGGCCGCAAAGCATCAATCACATACTCCGGCAGGTATTAGCGATCATTCAGAGGAGTCTCCTGCTTGGCAACAGCCTTGTTGTACTTGCACCATTACTCTTCACCAGTTGGGCAGTGAGAGTGCTCAGGGCTTGCATCAGTAGATGCTACGTGATAAAAGGTTGCCCAGACAGCATTATTCATGGCCTCGATGCTTCCTTGGTTGCTTTGTAAAGCCCATCCATAATATGACGTGAGCTTTGTGACCAGCTCGCCTGTCAGTTTGCCCTTGCCGCCAAGGCTTGACTTTCCTTCGTCTCTTTGTTTTTGCAGGAGGTTTCGAAGTGCTGTGCCCATGCGCTTATGCACATGGTTGACACAGTCCTCTTTTTCTATTGGCACGAAGCCATATACCTGTGCCTCCTTCAGACTGTTGAAGGCCCGGCTGTCTCCATCACACAATATGGTTGTGTAGCGGAGCCCATGTCTCTCCAATGAGCGGCCAAATAAAATTTGTGCTGCTTCCACCTCCATTTGTCCTGGCTTACTGGAGGTATTCTTTTGGCAAGTGTGACCAGCTAGCCACTCGGCATACCTTGGGTTGTCCTCCTTCGGCCCTAGCGTGCAGCCCAAACAAAAGTTCGATAGGACGACGAAGTCGAGCACATAACCCGTGAATAGTTCAATCACGGTCCTTACACAAATATGGGATGAGTGGCCCCCATTGTCAGCCAAGTCCCATCAAAGTAAACGGCGATATTTCCAGGATTTCCATAGTTGAGTTCGGAATACACCGTTTTCACGGTTCTCGCGCAGTAATCAATAACGCGCGCGGCAGCCTTCTGCGCGGCAGGGTTTATTTTCACTTTTACATAATCCTGGTATGTCTTGGTGTGCAGGCCTCTCCGTGAAATATTTAGGGCAGAAAAAATATCGTTGAGCACAGTTTGCCCGTTTTCTGTGCTCATTGTCGCGCGAACCACGAGCACGTTAATTTCGAAGGGGCCGTGCGCTGCGTCCCCCCCTGCTCTCGGCGAGCTCCATACGGTCCTCAGTTTACCGCACTCGTCACATGTGAGAACAAGTTTCGCGGCTATGCCATATTCGCGGTCTTCCTTGGGAGATTCTGCCAGGCCCGCCACACACGCCGCACTTCATACACTGAAGAAGTTTGTTGACCAACTCTAACCTAACGACGGTGAATGGCGTACCAGGCGTTGCGGCTCCATACGAGTCTCGAAAAAAAGACCGCTTGCGTTTCGTGGCAGACTTCGATGAAAGATCTTGCAGAACATCGCTCGCACGACACTCGATGCCCACTTTTTCAGCGTCGGAAACCAGGGGAGTGTCGACGCGCACAGCTCTCGTGTGATCTTGGGACGCGGCTATCGCGTCCGCGATCGCGGGTGCCGCGGCGGTGATAGCGCTGGCACAGCCTGCTTCTTCCTGAGTTCTCGGCGGCAGAAGGTCTCGCTGGTGATAAGGTGCGGGCTCTCGGACGCCGTTTTCGCCTTTTTTCGATCGCATGAGCACTCCGAAACTTCCGATGACCGCCTGTCATTGCACCGAATGCACAGCCGTTGTTAGGCCTCTACGCAAAATGGTGGCTTGCACGCCGCTGTCTAGCAGACGAATCTCTTCGCGTCCAATAGGAAACCGGGAACTGCCCCACGTGACAAAAACGCACCAATGATGTGCGAGTATTCAATTTCTCTTTATGCGTGATAGCTGCGTTGTTGCTAGACGAAAAATGTTCTTTTGCTAGGAAGAGATAATAGAAAAATGCGTCTTTAAAATGAGACCAAAATGGCCGCGCTACGTGGTGCGGTTCTCGCGCGCTGTGGCGTTGAATACGACCGTTTTTGAGGTGGTTTCGGAAGTGAAAATGGTCATCAAACTGATTTTGTGACCCAATAACTCGACAAATACGCATTACAGGGCTATAATATTTTAGGAACAGCTTCCATACACCTTAATGATTATGAAAAAAAAAATTCAAAAAATCGGTTTTTCGGAAAATTTTCGGCCTCCCATAACAGCTGGAGAAGATAATTTTCTTCCATGCAGTGTTTCCGCGCGGAGATTCTTTCTAACAGACGGGCAGTCCGAGTGACGGTGACCGCAAGCCTCTCAAGTGCGACGGTATTGCTCCTACCGGCTTGTACATGAAGGCCGAGAATCCGCATGTGCTGCACTATCGGTATTTTGGATCCCACAATCCTGAGAGTGATGGTTGGTAGTGGCAGGTGTTTAACCTTGCGGTAGTCAGGAGAAGGAAGAAGGAGGAGTTCAGATTTCTTCACTGAGCACTCGAGACCCGCACACGCAATGTATTCAACCGCTGTGTCCACGGCGCATTGTAGTGCCTCTTCGATCTGTCCATTGGAGCTGGTAGTAGTCCATACCGTCACGTCGTTCGCATATAGGTTGTGTCGGATGTTGGGTATGCGGTCTAGTAACTGATAGAGTAGGCTCATTACAAGGTTGAAGAGGAAAGGGGAAAGAACGGCTCTCTGTGGCATGCTTTTGTTGAATAGGGCAAGTTGCTTCGTGGCGTTGCTGTCATTCAGAGAAAGTTCCACAGTGTGGCCTTGTAAGAAGGAGCATACGTTGTTGTAATACGTTCCCGGGTTTGTTGAAGCCAAGTGCTGGACTATCGCTTGATGTGTCACGTTATCGAATGCCTTGTGTAGGTCAATGCCTAGCATTGCTCGCGTGCCCGCACGTACAGGGTCTTTCAATAAATCGTGGTAGATGTGTACCAGATCATCTTGAGTAGATATGTGGGCGCGAAAACCGAGCATGGTTGGAGGGAAAAAGTCTTGCTCTTCTGCAAGTGTTTCAAAGCCAAGCCAGGACCACGTGCTCAAATAGTTTGCCAAGGCATGAAGTTAACAAGATGGGGCAAAGATTTTATAAATCTGCCTTTTTTCCGGGCTTTGGTATAAACACTATTTTCGTGTGCTTCCATTCTTCTGGTATACTGCCGGCATGCCAGCAGTCGTTGAATAATTCAGTAAGGGACTGACCTTGCGTCTAGGTTGCAGATTGTTTTGTTGGAGACTCCTCTTGACCTGGGGCCGAAATTGTGCAAAGCTTTAGAATGGCTGCATACACTTCGGCTTCTGTGATGTTGGCATGAAGAGTTTGGTTTGGTTTATCTTCATAGGGTGGTAGTGGTGTCGCTAGTTGGTGGGCTTGGTTGATGTATTTGTCCGCCAGGTCGGTTCATAGATCTTCGTCTCATTCGGGTTGTTGGTGGACAAGTCGCTTAAGTCTGTGCTGTGCAGCTGTTTTCGAGTCGTCATGATCCAGTAAGTGGCGTAATAGGTGCCTCGTCTTTTTTTTTGCGTAGCTGTCCATTGAGTCCGCTGCACAGCTGGCCCCATTGTATGGGCGAGGTAGGTACTGTGTTGCTCGATTTATTCAGAGAGGGTCTGTATGCGGCGACGCAGTTTCTTATTGTAGCGTTGCTTCTGCCATCTGCGCAGCGGGCTTGCATGTGGGTCCCACATGTGAAGAAGACAAGAGTCTGTGGCAGGCGTTTCCTCTGCTGCTTTACTTTCGCGCGTTGTGCGTTACACTTGGTCGTTTAGTGAGGTTGTCCATTTCATGAGGTTTGTTATGCGTTCTGAGGCTTCACTTTCGCAGACATCTTTAAATTTGAGTCACTCTGTGATTCGAGTGAGTGCTTTATGTGCTTTTTTGGCAGCGGGCGTCTGTACCTAGATGGCAATGATGTAGTGGTCACTACCAGTGAGTTGACAGGTGTTCTCCCATATGATCTGCGCAATATTCTTGCAGTATGTGAGATCCGATGACGTGTCCCTACATGCGCTGTTTCCTGTCCGGATCGGTGACTGCTGCAAGTCATTTAGTAGAATGAGACGGGGATCCTGACTGAGTTGCCATAGCTTCTTGCCTCGTTTGTTTGCCGGCAGGTAGTCCCAGTCAGGGTGCCTGGCATTGAAATTTCTCAGTATAAGCAGCTGTGCACCTCGAGATAGCGATGTGGTTTTCTGGAAGAGCAGGTTGAGCAGGGGTGCGCATTATACGTTGAGGACAGACTGACTGATGTGAGCGTTTTCGTGGAAGAATTTCCACGGCCGTTTGTGGAATGTCCGGGAACTCTTAAGTCGTGTTGTTTTGCCTTGAGGCTCTTGTCGATGAGGGTACCTGTACTTGGGGCTTCTTGGTTGTGCGGGTCGGTCAATTGTTGGAAAGCGATTATAACCCGGGAGTGAGATAGCAGCTGTTGTTTCCTGTAGTGCGATAACATCTGGCGGCGTTTGGCAATTTGGCAGTTGTGTTTCTTGTACGAGTAGCTGCAGGTGGGATTTCTTTTTACGGAAGCCCCTGCAGTTTCACTGTCATATAGTCAAGTGGGTGCTGGCCATGATGCATCAGCTGTAGCATTACTTGAGGGTGTCGTGGGTTCACTGTGCTGGGTGGAAGTGTGAGAGGACACTCTGTTGCGTATGATAGCTGGTGCTCTGGCCATGCTTTGTTCAATTACTGCAAAACTGGTGACGTTGTTTATGGTGGCTTTCATGTTTGAGAACCATGTCTCTATGTTCGTTAGGTGTGAGTCTACAGTTGCGAAGGCTTCTGTTATGACGGCGCAAACTGCGTCAGTGACCGTGGTATAGACTGTCGTGCGGAGGGCTTTGGCAACGGATGCGTTGACCGTTTGAATAATTCTTGCCATCATGTCCTCTTCGGATAGCAGCGTTTCCACGGAAGTCGTTGCTTTACGTTTGGCTGCTGCAGCTGATTGGGGTTGTGGAGTTGAATTATGCATGGACTGGCTGGCCTTTGCCAGTCTACTTTCTAGAGAGCGGTTATGCGCAAGCAGCGTTTCGATCTGAGCTTGTTGTGTCGCCATTTGGAATTTTAACGCATTGATTGTTTGCGTAAGTTGCTTGACGAGCCACACGATTTCGATGGCTACGGGAGAGATGATGGAAGTGGAGACGCCAGGCTTCGCACCCATGCCCCACTAGGGTTGCTTGGTGATTTTTTTGATAAATCGGCATGCCGAATGTGACTTGATGATCGGGTTCTTGATTTTGACCTTTAGTGGAAGGTTGCTTGACCCTGCGAGATCGTGACTTCGATCGCCTGTCCCGTTTCGTCGGCGTTTGTGATGTCTCGAGACTGGGGTAGTTACACTCGTCCAAGGCAGGCGGGCTATCGTCATTTGAGGTTGGCTGCTTCGCTGGTGACTTGGTTTATAGTGTTTTTTCTGCTTGTGCTGCATTAGGTGGTTCAGGCTTTTTGGCGAAGCGGTACTGACATCTTGAGCTGTTTGTTATGTGTCCTCCTTGACAGACGATACAGCGTGCTTGGCATGTTGGTGGCATTCCTTGCGGCAGTGGCTCGTGGCCTTCTCCGCAACGCGGGCAGCATCGGCACCTAGGTTGAGGGCACACATCAGAGCGGTGCCCGGTCTTCCGGCTGTGGAAGCATGCTTCTATTTTGGGATAGAAAGGGTATTCTCGGATGAGACCTCCACGGTATAGAAGCCATCTAGGTAGGTGGTCCCCGAGCAGCGTTATGAGTGAATTCTTCGTTTTTCCCATGCTTCTGCCACCTACTATTTGGTAGTTAGGGTTGCTTTCTTGAAGTTTTTTCAGCGTCTCATCATCGGTGGGGAACGTGTGGGTGTAGAAAGCGATGCCTTATGTCGCGTCGTCAGGTGGCGGGGCGTATATGTGTAGCTCAATCTGCCGGTCTTCTCCGAGGAGGATTGATGTGATGCATTGGTACGCGATTACTCGGTCGGTGGTAGCCACACTAACGGTAAAAGTGTTATTCCTTGTGTGTATGCGTATTTCGTCACACTTGACGTGGTTAATGTGACGAAAAAAAGGTCACCCAGAGATGCCGCTTTAAGCAGTGCCTTCTGCAAATCTCCGGGTGATGTGCGCGTGAGGTCAATGGGTGTTTTGGGCCATCCCACGATGTGGTACGTGTGCGACAGCAGCCTTGGCAAAGGATGGCGGTTCAGTTCTGGCGGCAGCCAGGGGGTTATGTAGTTCTGGGGGCTTTGCTTGCTTGCGTGTCGTTCATTTGGGCTTGTTGCTTCAGTGCCTGGTGACGTATCGCCTGGGCTCTGAAACCTTGAGGTGGTGTCCAGAAATCGTCCGGCCGTTCCTCGAGAGAGATTTTGATGCCGTCGACCCCGATTTTCATGTCGGCTGGTGTCTCGGTGGCCGCGAGAGCGGCGTCTGGTGCAGCGTCGCAAGGCCTAGGCGTCCAGTGCTGGGGCTTTTCGGCGTGGCAGGAATAGATTAAAAGCTTACTCGAAAATGGTGACCAATATCTATTGGAAGTTGTATTCTCGGGACCTGTATGACTTGCGGAAACCATTCGTATGAGAAATTTTAAGCTATGGGCATGTCTTCCTACTGAAACATTGAAAAACACCGAAGCTCGGTGCAGACGCATCTGATTGCTTCCAGCGCTCGCCGCGTCTCCTGAAAAGTAGCAGAATTTGATTTTTAGAAGAAAGCAAGTGATGACGTGTAAAAATGTTATGTGTTTAAAATGTGCTATATTTCGAGCATATGAGCCTATTTAACAACCTTTTGAGCTTGAAAAAAGATGAATCTTTTTGTGGGTGGTATGTTCATTTAATTAACCGTGAAGTGAATCTTCGCTGCAGTGAAATTTCTTTTGGGTAGATGCTCTCACGGCTTAGCATTCCTTTACTGTTGTGAAACCACCTTTACAGGAGCTATATGCGGGCTGATATACATCTATTCGTTCATCTCGAATACTTCAAAATTTTCAATAATTTAAATTGTAACTGAAGCGAATTTGGATACTGTAATATTCATTTGAATATTCGAAGCATTCAGGTATTTGCACGAGCCTAGTACTGATACGTACCAACTAGCTCAGCTCTCTGTAGTTCTAAATAAATTGCTTGTAGTCCGGAATGTTGCCAAAATTTGTAGCAGCCTTCCAAACAAAGTCAGTACATGTTTCATTCATATTTGTCCTATCGCTACAGGTTAATGAAAGTGAAGTGAGTGTTTGCAGAAAAGCTACATTCCTTAGCTACAGAGGCGAACTCACCTCTGTTTGACTTGTCCCATGGTTTTTGGGCATTCAAGTGACTGCTGCATTAGGTTATGCTTTGTAAATTTCAGTTTTTAAGCGGTGCTAGCGACCATGTATTGAAGGGATGCTGTAAATTTCAGTTTTTAAGCGGTGCTAGCGACCATGTATTGAAGGGATGCTGAAGGCAAATAATTTGTCTAACACTGATTTGAGATTATCTTAAATGTTTGTTCAGTGAAGTGTCGGCGATGCGATTGCGGCTTGTACGAATTTCAGGGTGATAACGAATGAGATTCATGTCACTCAGATATTACTGTATTATCGTTGTCCCTCAATACTTTGTACTGGTCACAAAACTTCGGGCCGAGTTTTGTATGGGGACAAAGCCTCCCTCCAGCGGCGCCACTGCAGACAAGGGGACTTTCATTGCAGCCGTTTATACGGCACATTTCTGGTGCATTACGGCGTTTTCGTGCTGGAGACTTGCTCTGATGGCTTTATGGACATATCTCAGTGGGGTTCCATATTCTGGTCTTGTATCGCTTACAAGCAGCATACTTGCGCGCAGCAGTAGATGTGCTGTTCGTATGCGGCAGTGTTCCATTCCTTTCGGTCGTGACAAAATCTGCATGCAGCCCCGTGCTGCTCACTGATTTAGCAAACATTGTTTTTGGTTTTGCCTTTTTGGTGTTTTTATTTTATTTTTATTTTATTTTTTTCGAGGCTGTAGCTGATGTTAAAGGAAGACCCTAGACAGACACTGCCAGTACGCAGCCATGTGTACCATTGGAGATGGGAGTGTGTCATGCCTCTTCACCAAGAAACGTGCTGACGTACGCAACTTGCACGATGATGCTTTTTCGTGATTATGTGCCGACGCTTCGAAAAAATACTTACGCAGCCTGAACTCTTCAGGATATGAATGATAGAGTAATGTACCCAACATTAATTTGGGTACATTACTATGTGGAACTACGCTCGGTGTAAGAAATGCCATGTTAGGGGAAAAAAAATTGTTGATTGCCTGCACGTCACTAAGTTGTCTGTTTCGGGCAGACTGCATGTACAATACTGTGTAGTGAATATCACTGAATATGTGGTAGGTTGGCATAACTGCCAAATCTCCCGCATTTCGACCAGTTCTTACGTTTGTATTGTTGTCAGGAAACTTTTCCGTAAATTGAAATTTCAGTGCGTGATCTGGCTGCATCGCCAAAAATGCTGCCCAATCCAATTCGTTTTTTTTTTTTGTTTTTTTTGCGAACCCATCACATTTTATTGTAAATTAATTTAGGAGGCATTCATTTAAACGTGCATTGGGTCAAATTTCAGATCCTAGCTCTTTTCCTCGTCGCAGTGGTAATATGAACTTCAGTGCCGGGGGGGGGGGGGGGGGACTGTGGAATGAAGGCCGAAAGCAGCGTGCTCAAAGTTTCGAAAGGACGCGCGCGGCCAGCTCATGCACCGTCAGAACTGCGGGTATTGTTTGGTATAATCACTGTGGATGAAACTGCGGTCGCTCTTGACGCATTCATGTGTGGCGACGACGTAACCTGCAGAAACCCGAAAGGGCACGTGTGTTCAACGCTCGACCAGTTAAAGCGACGTTGCTTTCCACGAACACTGTGAATGAAATCGCGGCAGATGTAATGACAGCAAAAAACACGACATAGTTTTAAAGGCACGTGTGCAGCCAGCGCACGGGGATTGAAAACGGAACTACCATTTTCTGCAACGGCAGCGTGCGAAACCACTGTTGAAGCGACGCGATTACTAACCGAGGGCACGCGGTTAACACTGTGGTGGAGGTTATAAAGATTTTAAAAAATGCTAAAATAGTTTTGGCATTCCTATTCAAAGAATCTAATAACGTTGTTCCTGTCGATCTGGGTACCTTGGGTACACTTTTTTTGACATAATGTTTTAACCTACTAGTTCAATTTTGTGACAGTGCAGGTTTGTTCTGGAAAGCTGGTTTTATGGCACAACAGCACCACTATGCAATGTATTCAACTTCTCAGGGTAGTTAAAGGCAGTTATTTTTATATGCCTATTGATGTATTTTAAATATTTTTAAATTTCTGAAATTTGTGCCAAAGTGAATTCAAATTTCGTAATATTCTTTCAAATAATTGAAATGCCCGAATATTCGCTTGTGCCTAGTGTGTGCAGACCCTTCAAGGATGAGTTTCTCTTAAATTAAGAATTATAACACTGTATGTCGACCTAACTTTTTACTTCAGCATCCCTTTAATGCACTAATACATACCTGCCAAGTCTCGGATCTTCAGGAAGACTGCCGGATTTTGACGAGTTTTTTCGTTTGTACGGTTGTCAGGAAAATCTCCCAGGAATCAAAATTTCTGTGCCTGATCTGGCCGCATTGACAAAAATACAGCCTAATCTGATCCAGGCTTTTTGCGAACCAATCGCATTTTATTGCAAACAAATCTGGAGATGTTCATCTAAACGTACAGTAGAATCTGAATGGTGCGAAATCGGCTGATGCACATTCGTGAATTTCCCCAGCCAAACTCTATTATGCCAATTGTGCTAAAAGTCGGATATTTCGAACACTTTTCCTCATCGTGGCGGGTCATATGAACTTTAGTCTCGAAGCTGTTGAACATAAGCTGAGAGCAATGTTCTCGAAGCTACAGAAGGACGTGCGCGACCAGTGCACGCACTGACAGAACTGTGGTTATCGTTTTCCATAACCGCTGTTGCTCTTGACACGATCGTGTATGTGGACAAAAATCCACGTGCGTCCTACGCTTTACCTGGTCAAAACGACTTGGTCAAAACGACTCTACAGGTCAAAACGACTTGGTTTTAAAGGCACGTGCGCAGCCAGCACATGCTGATTGAGAATGGAACTACCGTTTTTCGTAACCACCGCGCGCAAATCCGCGGTCGCGGCGATGCGATCAGCAATAGCAGCTATAGGCCCACCCACATGCATGTGATTTTCCAGTGACAAATGAAAGCAATGGGATTTGCTGTCACGGAGGCCTGTCCATTGCTGTTGCTTGTCGCATCACAAGCTTATGGAAAAAATTGAAAAAATCGCTTGTTGCCCAGAAGCCCGTGTGATGATTTGTAGCAACATGGCTGCACCCCTGATCCTCGCTTCGGTTGCAGTTTGCTCTCGATGCTTGTTATTTTCGTATACTTCAAGGAATGCAAGGTATCAACCTCCTTCTTTACATTTACATCTCACATGGGGAGTTGGACAGCGACCGTGTTTTGTCTTTTCTTTTTCATCTTGTTATCGATGGTTTGTTTTGATGTTTCGGTGTGACAATTGTGGTAGCTTGCTGCAATGTGAAATCGTCATACGAAGTGCATCGTAGCCATTGTAGCATACACTTTTGGGCACCCTGTCATGGTTCAACCAAAGATTGTGAAAAACGAAGGTCGTGAAACGTTGTTCTGGCTTCCTTATACCACACAAGACTAATAAATTTGGCATGTTGTTGTCAGCCTACTTTTAACTATTTTTCGCAATTTATGGGCATGCTTGCAATAGTTTTCAATCTAGCAACAATGACACTTCGTTGCCGACACGTGGTTGCAGCTGTTGCGACACGACAATGCGATGGAGCAAGTTTGCTGCTGTCGCTCGTCGCTATCACTAAAAAGTCGCGTGCATGCAGTTCGGCCTTACCAGCAGCTAACGAAGCAGTATATTAAAGGTAATAAAGGCGTAAAAAAGGCTAGAAGCATTTTGGCGTTCCTGTCTAAAGAGTCTAGTGATGTTGTTCCTGTCTATCTGCATATTTTGGCTATATTACGGCATTCAGTTTTCAGTTGACCTCAAGCGAAGCTTCGACCCGCGTTTTCTTGGCAGCCGACTGCACCGTCTCTTCCGTTCATGTGTGTCTCAGGAAGACATACGTGAGTTCTTTTGACAGAAACAGAAATAGATTTGGCTAGTTGTTTTGACGGTGTTAAACATGGGAGATATGAACATTTGGCACCTCCTTTGAGGCTCACACCTTCTTCTGTAGTTGGAAAACCTTACACTCGTGTGTTTGGCCACTTTAAGCCATTAAAAGACTGTAACGCCAATGTTTAAGGACCTTCCCCTTCTCTCTCTCTCTCTCCTTGTTTTTGTTTTCTTTTCTTTCTACAGTTAAACCTCGTTATAACGAAATTGGAGGGCCGCCGCTATTTGCTCGTTATAACCAATATTTCGTTATAGCCGTAGCGGGCATTTACCGCAAATATTATGCACTGTGCTTACCCCAAAAAAATAGCGGGCGAAATAGCATCCCGCCGCACGGTGGTATGCAACAAAATAACCGCATTCCCAAATGAAAAGGAAAAAAGTCATGCACCTGTTTTAATGCACTTCAAAATACACAGCTTGCATTTCAGGCAGGCCCACTTGTTAGCCTCTGCTTCGTCGACAGATTGCGATTCGCCGCAGACCGCTCTCCCGACAATGTCGTGGTGTTCCATGAAGCGTTGGAGCCAACCCGAACTTGCTACGAAGTTGTCATAGCCCATGATGCAGGCGAAGTCCCTCGCTTTTCCTTGCAGCAAGGCGCCGCTCACCGGCAGATTCACGGCCCGCGTGTCCAAGAACCATTTAAAAACGGCTTTTTCGACCGCTTTAAAGGCAGGTGCCCTCATCCTCTTAGCGCTTCCTTTCACGCCACGTGCAACGGCGTCGATGATGGACTCCTGCTTGCTCAAGATGGTTGACAGTGTGCTCGTCGATACGCCAAAGTCTCTTGCCACGTTGCCTTTCTTGGTCCCCGATTCGACGGCTCTTATCATAGCCGCCTTCTGATCTAGCGTTATGCGCTTTCGCTTCCCGCCTGGCGCATTCATGTTGCTGGAATCACGAGCGCAGCACGATAAAAGAAAAGGCGGAAGCGGTCGAAAAAGGGAAGAAACACGCACGCAAAAGCAACGCGGCTCACGTCGGCGAGCGACAACACTTGCAGAGAAAGTGACTGTGAAGAGGAAGGGGCGCTCTTTTGCGCTGCCCTCTAGGAACCGGTTACTCAAGGGGAAGGAGGTATGTAAGATTAGGAAGCGCGCCTCAGCGCCATGAGAAAGGGGAGAGGGAGAATATAAAGAAGACACAAAAGAAAAGAAAAGGGCGAGACGTTAGCGGAGCGCTCCGCTGTCGGTGGTAGCCAAGCGGCATACTTGCAGCGAACTCTCCTCCGGAAACAGCGCTTGCCGTCTGCTTTGCGCGCGTTGCTGGAGGGCGCGTGGCGGGAGTTTTGAACTGCTAAATACAGTTCTCGCGTTGCGCGCCGTCTCAAATTCGCGTTGTGCACTGTCGTGACATCGGCTCAAAATGCAAATTTTGCCTCGTTAAAACGAGGTTTTGAATACATTGGTTTGTACGGGGACTTTCAAGGGGAATTAGGATTTGCTCGTTATATCCATTAATTCGTTATAGCCCGTCTCGTTATAACAAGGTTTAACTGTATCTTTTTTATATCTTTCTTTTTAGACGAAATCTCAGAACTTCAAGGTGTCTATAAAGTTTTGGTTGTCCTTATTTAGACTCGCAAAGCCAGGAGCAGTACTGTACTGCTGTCGTAGTGATTGAACATGTTTTAAATATCAGTAACAGTATTTGTGTAAAATGTGGTGATTTTGTATCGGTGCTGAGAGTCACTTTGGTATGTGATTATGCAAATGCAGAGTCCAGTCAGCACGGAGCCCAATCCTTCTACAGGAGAGGCTAGCATTGAGATTCCCTGTGTTGTGGACCTTGGTCTAGAGTTGGCCCAGCTGCAGATGATGCTCAGAGAATGCCTTCCACAGCTGGAAGGAAAGGTATTGACCTCTGGCTACTGACATGTTCTGTCATTGTATGATTGTGCTCTTCGTTTATCAGCTAGACCATCAAGTTTACCTGCAGCTAACATCAGATTTTTTGGTTGCCTTGCGTGAAAAGTTGAGTAATTAAAAATCTTTCAAAAAGTTTAGTAATTAAAAAAGTTATTCGTGTTTTTTTACTTTCCTCAAGGGTTCAAAACGCAACTATCATGTCAAAAATAGCTGTAAATGCATGCTAGTACACTTATTATTCTTGGTGGCGGTACAGTAAAGCTACGTTAAGGTGTACTGGCTGAGAGTGCTGCATAAGTGCACATTAACTCTCAAGTACAAACTTGCATTTTGAGCTCTACTACCAACAAGGAAGTAAAAGCAAAGCTTTAGAAAGTGATAATTTCCTTTCTGTAGTTTTAGATGCTTTTAATAATGAAGACCCACCACTGAATTCTAGTGGTTGTAGGGCTCGACTACTGACCCGAAGGTCACAGAAAGGAATCTTGGCTGCGGCAGATGCATTTGATGGAGGCAAAATGCCAGAGGCCTCTTTGCTAATATTGTCACGTGATTGTAACACTGCCAAAGGATGCACTAAGAGTGTTCAAGATTAAACTTTTATGGGAAATCTTTTCCTCAGAGTATAAAAGGTAAAGTACAAGCAATACATGCTGTACACTGATAGCGGCGAACAGGTCATGGGCCATCGGTAATCTGATCAGCAGAAAAGCGCGCTGGCATTTTATATTTGTGGCATCGAAGGTTCTATTATTGTCGTTTGTGGCAAGGTTAGTTTTAGATAAACTCAACTGTTAGCGTTATGCACTCAAGCTTATCAGAAGTTTGTACAATAATTTGGACCTTTCCCAAACATTCGGTCACTGTCTGCGCTAGGCAATGGCTATACGTGTAACAAGTAGGTTACATAAAAATAGTTTAAAAAGTGCGCATGACAATATTTAGGTGTTCATTAAAGAACCCCAGATAGTCTAAATTTCTGGAGCCGTCGACTACGGTGTCTCTCATAATCATATCATTGTTTTGGGATGCAAAACCCCAACAATATTTAATAACAAAGGGTAAAGCCTTGATTTGACACATGAACACGTGACACCAAAGGCCTGCAGTTCTTAGATCTGAAGGTTGTCTTTTAGTGACAGTCAAGTCTGGTTGGCTTTTCAGCCACATGCGGTGAGGCAGTTACTGTCATATGATTCTGCACGTTAAAAAGTGATAAAGAGAGAAATGACCATGCTTTGCTTGGAATCAGCTCTTTACAAGCCATGCACACATACCAAATGCACTATATCTGTAAAGGGACACTAATGTAAAACAATAAATCAATCATCATTGATAAGTTGGGCTCTAAGAACTATGTCATTAATTTGGTATTAGTTGACCCTTCTTGTTGCATGGAATTTTAAGGCCTTTATTCAGCCACTTTTCATAATCATTGTCCACATCTCTTGTCCCATGACCTAGCACTGTTTTGCCATCAGTGGCCCTTGTGCCATAAACAGGGGTGAAAGTGCTGTGCCAATTGCACCATGCTGCGCCAAGCCGTGCCTACATGGCAATTTGCACGTGAAACGCCAATTTTAGTCAAGAGTTTTATCACCGACCGAGCAACACTTGTGGGCTACACAAAGGACGCAACCGCGACCATATAAAGTTCTGTGTCCATATCAAATGTCGTATTTCTAATGACGCATGAATCTTCCACCTCGTGAACACAATGCATGATTCTTGTTAAGGTGGCATTTGTGTGCATACCTCATTATGGCACCCTACATCTGTTTTAACAGCAAAGCTGTTAGGCATACTATAAAGATGGCAGTGGTGCTGCACGAAACTCGTCGCACTATTCCTGAGCAAACACCGAGCACATGCTGTGCTTGACGATTGCTTGGCAACGGTGTGGCAGGTATTTGTGCTATATAAACTGAAAAAAAAAAAAAATAAATATCTGTGTCACCAGCAAAGCAATGACTGCGATAGTTTTAATGTTGTGATGGTAGTCAAACCTCGTTGTAACAAACTTGAAGGGGAAGTCGTAATTACTTTGTTATTTTTTATAACCATTAGTTCGTTATAGTCAATATCTATTTCTATCGACAATTATCCAGCAAAAGAAAATGAATATCTCAGCAGCCCGCTGCGCTGAGAAAAACAGTCGTCAAAAGGCAAAAAAAAAAAGCAAAATAATGAAGAACAATACACTTTATTTCTGCAAATTTATCAAACCAGCTGACAGATCACTTATAAGAAAAATAGTTCTTAATGGACTTTTGCCGACTCTTCCTCACGCGAATGACTGCTTTTTCAACTGCAGCAGCTATTTTGAGTTCGTTCTCACCGTCATCGTAAGCACCAAAGAAGCAGCACAGCAGGTCTGTCACATCCAGTGCTTGCGCAGGCATCGGTACATCGGGTTCGCCAACATTAGACTTAGGGGTGTCGACACATTCGTCACTGTCCAGTCGTCATGCACGCTCGTCAGCGCGGGCACAATTTCCACATCTGACTACTGTTCAGTTGTCACCGCGTCAGCATCGGCATCGACGTACATGCAGAAAGTGTCGCAGTCAGGTACAACGCCGGCGTCAAGGAGAGTGTCCCACGACAGCTGGGCCTGGTTGGTCGCGGCACCCACTGGGGACATCGTTGAAATCTTCGGCCACTTTTTTTTTCTTGATGCCAGACTCGACATTTGCTGCTGCCTTTGTCCATCTCATGTGTAGTGGCAGAAACTGATAAAGATGGTGTTGCTCTTCCACAGTGAACGACAAGGAAGAAAGCCACAGTATCCGCCGCCCCAGCGGCGCGCGAGGCTCCGGTGTGGAGCTGAAGGGGAGAAGGAGATCAAATGCGTGGGCGGGTCAATGAGGTCTACAGGAGAGGGTAGGCCGGCTGACGTGCACGCTCGCGCGAGTTGCTGCGCGGGCAAGTCTATTAGTCCCTGAGGAAAGGGGAGGCTGGGAGACTCGCTCCCACACGGGTGTTGGCAGGCGGCTCCCGGGAAGCGCAACGCGCGAGTTTTGAATTACCGCAGCCGTGATGAGACGTAAATCGTCGCACGATATAAGTTTAAGTTATTGAATTGACATATACCAATATGATCAGTAAATGCTTGTTGCGGGCGAGCAATGGTTTGTTATATCCTTTGTGAGAAAATTTTCGCTTCGTTAAAACGAGGTTTAAAATACATGGTGTCTGTGGGAATTTCAAGGAGAATTACAATTGCTTTGTTATGTTTATTAGTTTGTTATATTCCACTTGATTATAACGAGGTTTTACTGTAATGCCGCACTTGCTCCTTTCTATTTTTGTTACCTCACCATTATGCATGTGTAACGCTGCCTGGTGCAAATCTCGCTCGATTGACTGGTGACCATCTAGATAATCTTAGAAACGCGTACATTATAGTTTGTTCTGGAACTTATGCGGCCGCTAGCCATAACGCTGGAATTTTCCATGGCACATGTATAAATGCCGACGTACTTCTCTGCATGGCAGATTATAGACAGCCAACACTCTATGTTCGCTGCTATCAGTCTACAGCGTGTATTGCTTGTAGAGGGATGTTTCATTTTCCAAGCTCCGGTTAGCCCAAATAAAAAGTTCACTCATGAAAACAGCGGCTACTGCCTTCATTGACATCAGGACCCCCATGACAATACAAAGACTGACAGCTGACTCTTGGATCCGACATCGTGACACTCGCAACTGCAAAACGCTGGTGTAAGAGAATAAGTATGTCCGCTGTAGAGAAAAATGCTCTTATCGCACAATCTCTTCTCGTTGAGAGCGCACCACATCGGTTTATGAGCAGTGCACTGATGCTTGCCGATAGCGCGCGCGCCAGCTATCGCAACCACGCCCTTGGTTGGAATCAAAGTTCACAGCTGCTTCTCCAGCGACCCCCCTTTCCTTCCTCACGTTTATTCATGCTCGTTCAAGACGGCCGGCATGTTTTCTCTCTGCTTGAGCATTCGACGGCAGTTCTCACACGCGGCGGGATACTAAGGCGTGCGCCCTCCGAGCGGTGAAAATCTGCCGTCTCATGTAATCTCTGTTAGAGCAGCGCTGGTCACACCAGCTTGCACAATTTTACACGCAGGTCGAATGTACAATGCACGAGGATCGTACCAACTTGTAGTTCACGCAGAACATGGTGGCAATGGCGAAAATCTGTCGATTGTCCTTATAATTCCTATCGTAATAAAAAATTTTCACTTAACTGCCTAGCAATGGCGTCGCTAGCGCATTTAAATTAGGAAGCATTCGTGTGCGCGCCAATGCAGGCGCACGCGCATAAAGGCTCCTTAATCTAAATTCTCTGATGGTTCTCATGTTGGCTGTGGCATCTCAATGACCGGAACATAAGTTTTTAAATTTATTTTTATAGAACCTTGTGGGTTCAGTATAAAAATAACTTTCATTATATAGTTGCTTCTCTCTAGTCTGGAGTTGCTGTCCATGTTGGATGCGGTGTTTTAGTCACATTTTGAACATCGCAGCATTTTAACAATAAATTTTTTCATTCATTTGAGGTCTAGTAGCTGTCCAGAACACCGCTATAATTGTTCTTTGAGTTGCTGCACTTTCCGCTTTGTTGTTGTAAGGTTTAATATATATGAGTTTCAGGTAAATCTGGTCGCTTGATTAGTAATGCATGCTCAGTAAACACCACTGAAATTTCTTTCTAGAAAGAAAAAATTCTAATTAACAGTGATGTGTTGCCGGAGAAATCTGCTCTAAAACTAAAAACACTTTTTGCTGCTCCAGAGCTGCTCCAAAAGACTGAAGCCCGCTTCTACCCCTGCATAAAGCACCACAAGTCATCATCATCATCATTCAGCCATGAATGTTCAAAACACCATAACATTTGTTCCAATGGGTCTAGAACATCCGTTTTTGTTTCACTGCACTCGGTTTAGATTTTCGAGGTTATTCCAATGGGCTGATTTACTTCGTACCTTTCTCAGTTAAGAAAAAATTTTACTTCCCAAGAGGCACTATAATATTTAGATTTCAAAACTACTCTTTTATAATATTTAGATTTCAAAACTACTCGTTTTACTAGAAAATAATTGCATATTTGAAATCAGCCAACAAATACCATATTTACTTGGCACACATTTTTTAACAAGTTTGGGGCTTCTACATTGAGGTGCGCAAATTACGCGGGTATTTCGTGAATGCATACGAAATAATGGTAATAGTCCAGACCTACGCAGTATATACATTTAAAAAAGACAAGAAATTGGAGCACAAGCAAGTGTACTAGTTTATTCAACAAAATCGACCTGTACATTAACCAGCCAGATGCCCTGCCGTGGTGGTCTAGTGGCTAAGGTACTCGGCTGCGGCGGCTGCATTTCCGATGGAGGCAAAAATGTTGTAGGCCCATGTGCTCAGATTTGGGTGCACGTTAAAGAACCCCAGGTGGTCGAAATTTCCGGAGCCCTCCACTACGTCTCTCATAATCATATGGTGGTTTTTGGGATGTTAAACCCCACATATCAATCAATCATTAATCAGCCAGATCCGGTCACACATGGTCTAGCCGAAATTACCGATCAAGAAATTGATTGGAAATCATTGTTGCAGTCGCGGTCACCACTTCCCAAAGTGCGTCGTCCTCAGTTCTGTCAAGTGCGTTCAAATGCATAATTTTCCAGAGGTTCTCCTCAACAATGCTGGGAGAAACTAGATGCCACGACACAGCAATATCGGATGATCGAAGTGTTTGTCCATAATTGAAAAGGCCTTCAACGGCAGACAACTTGTATTAGCAAGCAAGCACACTTCTGCTTTCTTCGTTACTGATCACGCTGATGGTCACACACGTGTAAGAACTTCATGTTGCAGTGCTTGGTGAGAGCACAGTTCCTGTTTTCATCGACAAATTTTAACAGCGAGCTTGAATTTCATTATATATATATATATATTGTAGCCCATCGCGAGGGAACCGCAAAGAACGCGACAGACGGGTGGTGAAACCTAAACTTCCGGAATCAAGCAAGTGTACATTACAGCATGGACGCAACACGGAAAGAATGCATTGCATTGCAGCACGAAGAGAACGAGGGGGCAGTTGGCACGGCAGGCTCTTGCACCACTCGCACACCTGCAATGCAGAAAGTTGTTCGTGCCGTGATGCGAGCGTGCATTGTTATGGTGGTAGGGAGGGGGACATAGAGGGAGGTAAATGTGCTAGCAGTTCCGGTGACATGTCATCGTGTTTGAGTGTTCAGGTACGGTTGTTTGAGTGTTCGGTTACAAGGGAAGTCTTTGAATGAAGGAACGAAAGGATTTTGCACTCACAGCTCGTTTGACAGCGCTGGCTTGCTCAGCAAGGTGCGCGCCAGCAAGGTGGTTCGGGAGGGTCGGGGAGCTTAAAATATGTCAGTAAATGTTTTTTTAGTAAAGCTGGCAAATTATTAGATGTGTGTAAATTATGTGAGTAAATACGTTATACACAAACTTTCACCAAAATTTCACCAAAACAAGCCTTGTTTAAATATTCAAGCACTATGAATATTATAATGAATATTAATGTATCGAATTTGCTTCGTTGTGGACAAAACTACGGTAGACACGATCGTAGATAGCAGTGACAAAGCTTTAAAGGCATGTGAATGGCGAGCGCGTGCAGATTGAAAACGGAACTACTATTTTGCCATAACCACTGTGCACGAAAGCATGGTCGCTATTAATAGCAGCAACTAGCCACCTCCAAAGGTATGCGGCTAATGCAATGGTAGATTAAAGCTAATAAATATATATATAGTCATATAAGGGCACTAAGCATTTTGGCTTTCCTGTCATTCGTTTATGACTATGGTGGAGTGGACTTACACACTTGGGCACTGTGGCAGGGGAGCGAAGTAGAGCCAGAAGAAATCACCTCTAATGACCAAGCGCCAGGTCTAGACTGCTCGCGCTTGCTAAGAGTGAGTATGCCGAGCCCAGCACTCCCCAGGCTTCGTTCTCGTTCTGTTTCCCTGGCCGCCGCCAATGCCCTCACATTATCCCCTCCTCCTCCTCAAAAACCGGGGTAGGCACAGCAGCTTGTTTGGCCGACTTTTCTCGGAAGCAATAGATTCCGTGTCACATACTTCAAGCATTCCTTCACAAATTTTATTATTGAGGTAGCATCCTTGGCATCATCCTTGTCTTTGTCATCTTTGTTGGTGTATCTCAGAGACTTCCCATGGCTTTCCTTAGAGGTCTCTGGGACACGCCAACAAACTCTTAGACACAAAACCCAAACAAAATTATTATTATGAGGAACTGCTTTGAAACAGCACTGAGAAAATGTAGCTGAACTTTAACTATGTGGCTGACTCGCAATCCTCAAAAAAACCAAAAAAAGTCGATATTTAGTATTATCCTAGTATACTAGCATGCAGTTTTATTGGCTCTGATATCATTTATGCTACAAGAAGTTGCGCATCAAGCACATAGCTTGTTTAGCTCTTTACCCCCCACCATCTTGACATAGAGGCATTTTGGTGAAATGTTCAAATGACCTAGATTGCTTAGATTAGATCTTGTATCTACTATCATCTGTTGGTTTGACTGAAGTTATATGGGGCAGTGGTACTCAAATTTACGGGCTTGGTGAGATGTTCCGATATAATATATGCCTCGCGCTGCAACATTTTTTTGCAGTTTTACATGGAAGTATTGAGAAAATATTTAAAAAATATCGTATTTGGTTAACTCTCAAATTTGGTATCTTAAGTTCACTTCACACCCAAAATTTCTCTATTCGTACAGCTCTAATCTCGGTGCTAAACAAAGTGATGTAGTCTTGCTGGCTGCTTTGCATTGCACTGATGCCCATGGTGCGTGGGATCTGCTGTATTCTTGAACGTGATCGGACGCATGCATGGACATATAGACCATGCAGATGGACGGATGCATGCACGTCCATCCATCTGTCCATGCATGCGTCTGATCGCGTTCAAGAATGCAGATGGAGCGTGGGTAACACCGACGCGACGCGAGCCGAAAAAGCCAAGCGCAAGCGTCTTCAACGCGCCCGCCCCTTTGCTTCATCCATGCCCCATCAACGATCTGCCACGTATGGCAACTATCCAGGACACTGAGAGAGGCACTCGTTCGTTGGGTACCCAGGCACAGCTCCCGCAGCAGCCATTCGGAAAGTAGCGGTACAGTGCCATCTAGAATATCGTCAATCAACTGCAGTTTGTATGTACTTCTATGAGACAGCACCGTTTATTATACCGTACGGGAGATACTTCCTTCTTTTCTTTCTCGTCTCTTCTCTTGGTCACGCAAGACAAGGTTAGCCTAAAAGGAGCTTCGCCCCTAAAAAAATCTGGGACTTCTATATTTTACAAATGCATTTTTATGCTTCTTCCACTTGTCAAAGCAGCACTTCGTTTGTGAGCACTTTGTTTGTTTTATTAATGGGACCAGTGAGAAGTGAATGGTATGTAAGAGTGGTAACTGGGTTCAGTGACTTTTTTTGCTGTATGAAGACGTACACATCTTAATGAAATTGTCCTGAGGCTATACAACTCTGGAGGCTTCAGGCAGTGGGTTTCGTGTAGAAAGGGTGGTGCCCTGTCTGCAGGAACCTAAATCTATACCTTGGATATGCAGGAAGGTGAAGCTGCTTTGCGAGCTGCTTTAGATGGCCGACCACGCAGTAGAGGTCAGGTGTTGTCCTGCTTGGAAGCAAACCCAGCACCAGCACCCCAGCCTCGCTCATCAACCTTGCCCAGGTGGGTGGAACCAGAGTTGCCTACAGTGTGTGAGTTCCCAATACTGGTGCTTAGAATGGTGCTTCTCCTGACTTCTCCTCCTGACTGCAGTGACCTCACATGCTAAACTTGGCCTGCATAATATTGCAGTACACTCCAGTTCCCTGCGAGACCACAAGGTTTCGTTGAAGTATCTAAAAGGGTTGAGTTAACAAAATTGGGGCCAAGATGAACAATTGAATTTTTTATTTTTCATTACCTGAGTGATTTTATCTATGGTCTGTGCCCCACATTCCTCTAAGCCATTTTAGACGTTGACAAAAACTTCAGAGGAAAGACCACTCTCGGCTCAGCAGAAGTTGCCATCACTATAGAACAGATTTTTGCAATCCCTGATGTTGCCTTGTAAAGTAATAGCACATTGTCTGCTGAATTTCTTGGCTATAAGCAACCACTGTAGTATGTGTGTAGATTTAATCAAAGCTACGTGTGTTTGTGTTTGAACAAACTCGAGAAATACATATGGCCTAAAGCGACAGTTAAACCTCAACACAGTGAACTTCATTCAATGTAATAAAGTTATCTATATAACAATAACTTAAACTTCATAGTAATTATTTGTGTCCGTAAAACATGCAGCATTTTTGACCTCAGTGTGACCAATACTTATCCACAATTTTAGCATCATGAAGTTTCACTGCTACCAGTTAAGAAGATCAAGGCAATAAACAGGAACTTCTGCTGGTGCCAGTGCTCTGATGGCAGAGTTATGTACAGTGTCAATTTTTATGAATGGGAACACAGCGACGTGTGGCTTGCGCTCTCCGGCAGCTGCTTGCAGCGCGTTCAAGTGGGTTTGAGAGCAACCAAACTGTTTTTTTCACGTCGTCTCGCAGCGAGCAAAACAACCATTCGTTGCTAATATAGAACGGCAAGCTTGCAACCTCTCCCCCTTCAAGGAAATTACGCGAGAGCTGGTAATTGCCTTGAAGAGGGAGGGGGTTGCAATTTTGCCGCTGGTTTTATATCAGCAACGAATGATTGTTTTGCTCGCCGCGAGATGATGCGAAAAGAGAGTTTGGCTGCTCTCGCTCCTGCTTTAACACGCTGCTAGCTGCCGCCGAAGCCCGCAGACCACGCGTTCCCGTGTTCCCCTTTCATAAAAATTGACACTGTACATCTTTTGCAAATGCATTTTTCCAGCCGTATGACAGAAAGCAGTTGCCAAAGCAAAGCAGTGTATTTTCCAGCAGTGACATAAGGGTGACAAGAACCTGAATGCTATCCTGCTCCTGTATGCCATTTCACAACCATATACGGAGACAACGAAACTCCAATCATACACTCGTATTCACCGCTCACTGAAGTCAAAGCTTGCACTCATTCTTTCTGCATTACTGGGTGTGTCCCTTTTGACCATTGCTCAAATCATATTCCTTATGGTATGCGAGATTGAAGTAACTAGAAGAATAAGAATGGGGTGGGGCACATTTGGCAAGCACTCTCAAATCATGACAGGTAGATTGCCACTATCCCTCAAGAGGAAGGTATATAACAGCTGCATCTTGCCAGTACTTAGCTACGAAGCAAAAACCTGGAGACTTACAAAGAGGGTTAAGCTTAAATTGAGGACGGTGCAGCTAGTAATGGAAAATGGTAAGTGTAACCTTAAGAGACAAGAAGAGAGCAGAGTGGATTAGGGAACGAACCGGGGTTAAGGATATTATAGTTGAAATCAAGAAGGAAAGGGACATGGGCCGGGCATGTAGCACGTAGACAGGATAACTGCTGGTCATTAAGGGTAACTAACTGGATTGCCAGAGAAGGCAAGCAGGTTAGGGGGAGACAGAAAGTTAGGTGGGCAGAGGAAATTAAGAAGTCTGCGCATATAAATTGGCAGCAGCAAGCACAGGACCGGGTTGACTGGCGGAACATGGGAGAGGCCTTTGTCCTGCAGTGGACATAGTCAGGCTGATGATGATGAAATAATAGAAGTTATTGCTTGCAAAGGTAGTGTTTTTTTTTTTTTTGCCCCTTTTACCTTGTGCTTTTACAATTAGTTTTACTCAAGTCACTGTCTCTTTGCAGGAGTGCCCTGGCTTCCAGCACCACAATCCCTAGAGAACTACCAAGAGCCCTTCCAGATTTGCTTACCACCATGCCCTCTGCACAAGTGAGCCCCACTAAGCATTGCCCTCAAATATTTCAGCTCCTCTTTATAACTTCACTCATCTTTATGTACGTAAAGTAAGTGTCTGCATTGAGCCAATGACCAGAATCTTGAATAATGTTTTATTGGAAGTGTGTAATCGGTTATAGATGGAATGTAATAGGCTCAACATTTATGTTTAATTATAATTTATTAATTAGAGTTTTAGTGCAAGAAAGATGAGATAACAATTTATTTAGCACTATGTGAGCAAAATTATAGTGTGTAGTATTGAATAATAAGTAAGGGTGTGCGAATATTCGAACTTTCGAAAGTTTTTCTAATATTGTTTGCTATTCTATTCAATTTGCACTGAAATTTTACTATTCAAACTATTTGAATTTACAAAGGCTAATATAGTTCTGTACGATTGGAAGTGGCCCCTTCAGATTTTCAAGATGCTTCACCCAATAACATTCTCACGTAGTGATGAAGCAGCCGTTCAGACTCCGCTACAGTGGCGAATGTATTAACTCAACAAAACGTTGGTTCCAACATGCACTGTTTCAGATGCATTGTGCTGTTGCAGTAGCCCCATTATAGGATCACAATATGCTTCACTGCATGGCATTCTGGTATTGCATTAAAGTTGTCTTTTAAGGCTTCATTATGGTCCTAAATAGACTGACTCGCAAGAGCGCTGGTTCGAACTTATACGGCAGAGATGTGCTTGCTGTTTTGGACAAGAAAGTCCGCAAAAATAGAAGATTTTAAAAGCATGTGACATTTTAAATGTTTTTATACATTGACGTCTACAGGGTAGATAAGCAACATTCAAAGGGAGGAGGCCCTTGTCCTCCAAATAAGTTGGGTTTCCGAAGATGTTGAAGAGGGGAGAGATGGAGGAAAGAGCATCTTTTCCTTTCATGTGTAAAGTGTTGTGACACCACTTTGGTTGTGTCAAATTGTGCAAATTAATACAGTTCGGTGTCTGCATCGCCTCATCCTTGATAAAACAACTGGGTAACAACTTCCCTCCAACAGTTCACCAACCTAGACAAAAGAAACATTTCCATGTTCCGATCTTATAAGCATATACTTGGGGATCCTCTGCAACCTTTTTTCTGCAATTTCACATTGAAGTATTCGAAAAATAATAAACAAATATTCGAAACTATTCGGAAAGTATTTCATTTGAATCACACTCAAAACTTCATTATATTCAAATTCTCTTGACTCTCAGACTTTTGCTATTCGCACAGCTCTAATAATAAGGTTGCTGTATGAATCACATAGAATATTAATTGAACAATACCAAGGTAAAACAGACTAAATACTCTGTAAAACATAGCAATAGAAAAACAAAAGTCATTTATTGTGCAGCCAATACTCACCACAGTCGAACCCACTTATGACAGTTTTCTTGTGCCATGAAAATTCTATTGTTAGAACCGATAATTGCTATGAGCGGGTTGCTCTCGAAAAAGTGAAATAGGGGGAAGGCAGGCTGTACTGAGAAAAGTATTTTATCAGAATGGATGTGCCAACCGACAGTGAAAAGGATGACAAGGCTGCCAATTTTTTGGACATGCTCAAAAAATTCAGATGCCTTCAAGGGACCACCACAAGCCTTATAGAGCCACTGTATGGCAACATCTGAAGTTTTGGACACTGAAGGTCCAAGTCTCAACTTTTTATTCAAATTTCGTGTTCAAAAGTGCATTAACAAAAGCCACCACCGCTTTTACGCCATTGTGCACTTTGAAAGTCAGCTTTGCCGCGATGCTGTAACGCTATGTGCTCAATCATACTTAAAATCCGAAAGGGTGCTGGGGGACGTTGGTATTGTGGGCAGCGGTTCATAGCTGGAATTTCTCATTTTCTTCTTGATTCCAAGAATTTCGTGTTCCATTACCTCTTGTCATGGACGCCCAAGTGCCAGAATTGTTATAATCGATAATACGGCATGTGGGCATCGTGATTGGCAGGTTATTTCATCATCGAAAACATACAAAAGTTGACGATGCAGCTGATATACTGTTGAATCCCTTCATAAGAGACATGCACTGGAAAGAAATTTTTGTAGTTTTTGTGGTTGTGAGCAGGTCAACTGGGAAAGCCTATCAATGAGGTTCAACTGTTTATTGTGCTCATAATTTACATATGATTGTTTTTTTTTTTCTCCTATTATGGGGGCCCATATGGTCCTACCATTTTATTATACCACTACGTGGGGTCCTTAATTCTTTGCAACTCATGTTCGGGCACTGCTGGACAAGTTGTTTCTTGTAGTTGATTCACATGCGCATTTTCTCATTGCAATATGCATCATCTCTAAATGAATAAATAAGCTTCTTTTACTTGATCAGCCTATTCAAGCTTTTTACAACAGCTTTTAACCAATAGTTTCCACCAGAACTTCTGTGTATCTGGAAATGTGCAGGGCCCAACTGCAGTGAGCCATGGGCTACCTCCACAGCCTGGTGGATGTCCTCCATTAGCATTTAGTAACCCAGTCTATCGTTGGGGTGGCCTCCAAGATCCTCAGCCAGAATCTCTCACTGGTAAGGGCATTTCATCCTTCTTGAACATAAAAAGGTCATGTCCTGGTGGTGTAGCTGGTACACGTCCCTTAGTAACCGCATGGCAATGATAACTTCGCTTTGCTGCCTAAAAGGGGATAACATAAGCATAGCCAGTGTTGCCATGTTACTATGCATTCTGAATACACTCTAACCTCATCATAAAACAGGATATAACAGATATACTAGTAAAGTACCATATTTATTTGAATATACCGTATTTACTCGAACGTAACGCGAGTTTTTTCTCAAAATCTCTCTGAAGTGATTTGGGGGTCCGCATTATAATCAAAGCACCTCAAATCGTGCCTTGGCGGTGCCGCCCCACTGGTTCCTTAAAATGGCTACGACAAACCTAGCGATCTTTCAACCTTGTGCTGGCAACATATGCACGCTGGCAACATCGAATCCAATCCAATCCTATTGTTCGCGACGTGTTTTGCGGGCGGTTCATTTCTTTTGTGCTTCCGTGACTTCGGCTCGAGCAAATGGCAGCACAACGAGTTCAGTACGATGCCCGCTTTAAGAGAAGTGCAATACTGATGGCTGAGGAAATCGGGAACTCAGCCGCGGCTCGACGGCTAGATGTGGTGGAATCTACTTTCCGTGGGTGGAGGCTCCAGCGTGAAGCGCTCTTCAACAGTGAGCCCGGCCGAAAAGGCTTCCGTGGACCTCGTTGTGGCCGTCACACAGAACTCGAAAAAAAAAAGTGGCGGAGTTCGTGATTGAGCAACGAAATCGCCTATTGGGGGTCAACGTTGAGCTGATTCAGTGGAAAGCCCGAGACGTTGCTCGAGAGATGGGGATCCCGCGGGAGAACTTTAAGGCTTCACGTGGATGGGCACAAAAGTTTATACGAAGAAATGGATTTTCTCTTCGGCGAACAACGTCGATAAGGCAGAAGCTACCAGCAGATTGCGAAGCGAAGCTAGTGGAGTTTCAGCGCTATGTGCTCAACCTGCGCTGCTCGTCGCAAATGCCGTTGGGGCACATTGGCAACGCGGACCAGACTTCCGTTTTCTTGGACATGCCTATATCAAGGCCTGTCAGCGAAACAGGTGCCCCCCAAGTTCGCGTAAGGACAACAGGCAACGAGAAGACGCGGCTAACCGTGATGCTAGCCTGCTTGGCGGATGGGCGCAAGTTGCCGCCATACATCATTTTCCGGCGCAAAACCATCC
Source organism: Rhipicephalus annulatus (assembly GCA_013436015.1). NCBI lineage: Eukaryota > Metazoa > Arthropoda > Arachnida > Ixodida > Ixodidae > Rhipicephalus > Rhipicephalus annulatus. Next base: position 829,796 of record WOVY01010430.1, read on the forward strand.
CGAAGGAGCTGTTTCCCAGGGATGTGATTGTTCGCTGCCAAGAAAAAGGTTGGATGCACACTCCGCTTATGCTTGACTGGATCAAGACTGTGTGGTGCCTACGGCCAGGTGCGCTCCTCCACCCCGCCTCCATCCTAGTTCTCGACTCATTTCGCGGTCACCTGACGCCCGAAGTGAAGAAGCTGATGCGGGAAACTCAGACGCAGCTCGTTGTTATTCCCGGAGGTATGACGTCCGTGCTGCAGCCATTAGACGTCTGCCTGAACAAACCATTTAAGGATAGAATGCGGCAGCTGTACGGAGAATGGATGCGAGAAAATCGGGTTTTGACACCTACGGGTAGGATAAAGCGACCTAGCGCCGCAAAGATTGCCGAGTGGGTGTCCGTGGCTTGGTACGGGCTGCCGCACAACATGATAGTTCGCGTGTTTAAAAAGTGCTGTATATCCAACGATATGGATTGCATGAAGGATGACCTCATCTGGGAGGAAGAAAGTGACAAAGAGGGCTCGACCACCTGCGATGAAAGCGACGAATGAACAAAACTCACTTTATATTTAGAAACTGGGATGTCTTTGCCACTACCATGTGCAGCAAATAAAGTTACTTTTTTCCCCTGCTTTACTCGCGTTACATTTGTGTTTTTTTTTTTTTTTTCGGCACTGAAAAGTCACTCCTCGCGTTACAATCGTGGTCTCGTTACATTCGAGTAAATACGGTAATGCGAGATTTTTTTCCCCCAGAGCCGTGGCATCAAAGTCTACCCCCGCCTTATATTCGAGGTAAATATCAATTATTGCTTCAGTGCCAGGAAAGACATACTGTTATTTTCTTTGCATGAAAATGTAAATTATTTCGAATGTTTAACTTTATAACGCTATTACATATGTGCACCGTAACCTAATAAGTCATCGTCAGCGAGATTTAAAAAAAGAAATTGGTTTGACAGCAGTTATCTCCAACGGCCTAGAACGTCGTGGGCTCCGAGATTGGCGGCGGCGCGGCGGGAAATCACTAAAAGCCAAGAACAGCCAGCCCAAATCCAGTATGGGGCAATCCACAAGCCAAGTTCTGGCCACTTTTCTATGTGCGCTTGTCTTTCATGTTCTCTTGCTGGTGAGCGTGCAGCCTCCTGTGACCTTTGTTTGGCATGGCATTCGGACTACTTACGGGAACCTTTCCGTCGTCACTAGTCATCATGGCAAGTCGTCGTTGTCACTATGATGCAGCCTTCAAGAAGAAAGTGATAATGCTGAAGCTTTAGGCAACTGCGCTGCATGTCGAAAGTACGGTGTCTCAGAAAACAACGTGCGATGTTGGAGGAGGAAGAAGGGGGCCCTTTTTGCCTGCGCTGCGACGCGGAAAGCTTTTCGAGGACCGCGCAAGGGTGTGTTTCCCGAAGTGGAGGAAAGTCTGACAGAATTTGTCAAAAAAACTAGAAGCCGTGCCTTGACTGTGACAACGGAAATGCTTCAGATGGAGGCCCGAGATTTCGCAGCAAATCGCGGCATCTCTGGGTCGCAGTTGAAGGCTAGCCTAGGCTGGAAGCAGAAGTACACGATGAAAGCCGACTTTTCACTCAGAAGGCGGACTTTCATTGCGCAAATGCTTCTACGTGACTACGAAGAAAAGCTGCTGTCTTTTCAACATTACGTAATCGGAGTGCAAAGAGAGCGCAACTTCCTCCTCGGCCAGATCGAGAACGGGGACGAGACCCTGATATTTTTTTACATGCCGTCGGCGCAAACCGTACACGCGAAAGGTGATGTCCAAGTTCACATAAGTACCGCAGGGTGCGAAAAAGCAAGAACCACCGTCATGTTAGCGTGCACGGCCGACGAGCACAAGCTGCCGCCTTACGTGGTGCTGAAGAGAAAAACCATGCTTAAGAATAAAAATTCCCTAAGGGTGTGCATATCCGCTGCCAGAAAAAAGGCTGGATGACTGAAGCACTCGTCATCGATTGGATAAAAACTGTGTGGTGCCGGCGTCCCAAGGCTCTGCTGGCTCGCCAATCACTGCTTGTCCTTGACGCTTTTTGGGGACATCTGACCGAAGGGGTCAAGAAAAAGCTACGAGAAGCAGCCACCAATCTCGTTGTCATCCCTGGTGGCATGACGAGTCAGCTGCAGCCACTGGATGTGTGTCTGAACAAGCCTTTTAAGGACCATGTAAGACGCCTCTATAACAAATGTATGGCCTCCGACGATACGGCCTTGACACCGTGGGGCCGTTTGAAGCGTGCATCTTCGTATGTAGTGGCTCGCTGGATAGCCGACGCCATACCCGATGCAATGGTGGCAGCTTCTTTCAAGAAGTGCTCCATTTCCAACTCGCTGGACGGCACCGAAGCTAGTGAACTTTGGGAATGCGACAGCGACAAGGAAAGCAGTGGTAGTTCAGAGGATGACAGCTCATGATTATGCGGTTACATGTCTCATTTTCCCGCACTTAAAGGTGGGATGTCAAATAATGTTTTTGGCAAGAACTCTCGCCTCATATTAGTGTGGAAACTTTTTTCCTTTTCTTTGGTCCTTCTCTGGTCTTTTTCTCTCGCCTTATAATCGTGACTGCCTTATATTCGAATAAATACGGTAAATTAAATATCTTTTGTTATCTCCAATTGATGCATCTGTTCCAAATCTTGTTTTAACCACATATAATTGTCCATTCAGTGGATGCACTCATACCTTGTTCTAATGAAGTTAATGAGAGAGCCAAAAAACTGTATCTCCCCGATTTCGTTATACCCATGATTGCCCTTTACTGCACTATCTGCCAATAAGTTACAAAATTTTGGTGGGGTTTCAGCCCATGGTAATGCTGTAAAGCCATGTTTGTGATGAAATGTTCTCAAAGAAGTATAAAAATAAAGGAGCTTTGGCTCTGGCATTGTGCAGGATGACCCCTTGCATGACAGCCTCAGTGGTACAAGTGAAATCTCGTACAGTATAACCTCATCACAACAGACCTCCATAGTGAAGAGGATTTTGGTCTGTTGCCAAAGAAGTATGTTAAATACAAGTACTGTTGCAACAGAGTTTTACGTAGACACTCAATGGGTCTGTTATAACCAGAGAGAATTACTAGTCATGAACGGATTTACTCTCAACAGGGACATAAAACTTCGCCCCGCCTCCCTTTTTCTTTTAAGTCTGATTCCAAAATATCGTCACTGAAAACTACACAGAGGTGCTGTGAAAATGTTTTGCGCCTGCCAAGGTTGCGCAAATTATAGCAGAAGAAAAAAAACGACATTTTTCAAAAAAATTTTAGCTCCTAAATGGCACAACCGTCAAACCATGCTACTTAGTGATGTTCTCCCCCTCGTTTGTGTTCGCGGGACACATTGCAGTTAAGGCAGCTGACAAGTGCAGTTATGAGATTACAATAGCGCCCCGAACTCGTCGCGAACATCACACACTCGCATCTATGGCCCACTGTAATAGCATCTCGTTGCACCCGCTGCTTGTCAACACTCAGACCTTGGGACGAAAACCACCACGGGCAACTTTTTATACTTGCAACCGATCATGGCGTATTTTGAAACATCGGGTACTGTGGCCACGCACATCACAACCGACATTTTTGCTCGGAAGTTGTCGCTAGGACTTAATTCACTCCCAACTTTGCGGGCAAGACTATCGCGTTAGTAGACATGCGAAAGCAATGAAGCTGTGTAATGTGCTTTGTCGAAGGCGACAAATTGCATCGCCCGCTGGCTTCTCAAGACCGCAGATGGGCATATTGCGCATCGGCAGCGAACCCCCCAACCAAGCTCGTTATGTAGCGACTGCTCGAAGCAAGGGCTAGTGATTTCAAGCGTCAGCGTCCCAAAACACAAGACCAAGCATGCTGCGCGCCGATTTTTTGTCGCCTTAGTTAGGCATAATTAACCCGCCACAGTTGGCGGCCTTCATTCATAAATTGGCACTTTGATATCCATCGTGCACTGTTTCTGTCTCTAAAGTATGCCAATGTGTCAGTCGGAAGTTATCGAATTGGGGATGTTTGTGGTAGAAAAGTCCACTGTAAAGGAGTCATGACCACCTCGCTCTGCCTCACATTTTAGTCAGTTATATAGGAATGTCTGTTGTATCAAAATCCGTAGTAAATGAAGCTCAATAAATGAAACAAATAGGGTGGTCAGCATTACGACGCCAATTGGTATATTGTATCCAAAAGTCTGTTGTAAGCAGATATGTTGTAACGAGGTTATACAGTAAAGCGAAGCTCAGATCAATCATTTTTAACATTATTTTTATGCCGGGGTTCACCACGACTCCACTGACGTACTTTCGTCACGGAAGTGACGTTGAAAAAAATATGCTAAAAGATTGCAAAGAAAGAAAAAAAAGCCCAGCATATGTCGCGCATTCTATGAAAGTTGGCTTCCGAGAGTCACGTCGGTCTCTCAACTATTTAATTGACAAGCACCTTTCTGAGCATAAGAGAGATATTGTGTGTGCACAGTATATTCAGTTCTGCCAAGAAAAGCAGCATGAACAGCAAAGCTATGAAAGTGACCGAGAACGCCTTGGCGTTCTCTTTGTGCGCTGTATGAAGCATGACCTGTCGTTCTCAATCCTGTGAAAAGTGTTGAAGGTCCTTCTCTTCTTAGCCATGGACAAGCTTTAGTATAACGGGGTTTCAGTGTGAACAAGCAGATTGTGGTCGAAAATATGGCAAAGCTCTCATGTATCTCGCAATGAGTCATCTGCGAGTCTGTGAAAGCCGACGGTGGGCTGATCGGCATAGCACTGTGGAATGAACTGAAGTCATCAGTGCGCCAAGACAGGCATAGATAAGTGCTGCACATGGAAGAACAGAAGAAGCAAGTTGTGGCACAGTAGGTAACCTTGAAAAGGAAAGAACTCTAGCTTGAGCTACAGTGCATGCAAAAGAGGAAGACAAAGCTTAAAGAACACTGAAGTGCTTGCTGGAGTTAGTAGATCACTTTTTGAAAGACGCCGAAGCAAGAAATGACATGTCTTGTCAAGGCCAACAAATTTCGTCGTACGGCTATAGAAACACAAAACAAAAAAAAAAGAAGAGGCGATAGCAGCTCTTGAAAAAGAAATTAGTGTGAACTTTTCGCATCCTTGAAATCTTTGAGAAGTCCATAAGTTTTCAACCAAATATTGTGTACAAACCCTGGGTTTACCACACGGCTTTTGTTGAAGTAGCAGAGCTTATGTCCACTATGCATGGGTTAGCTGATGCTCTAAATTTGGATTTTTGCTTCAAAACATATTTCAGCTGTTTCACCCCTGAGTTTGCATTATGTAATAATTTTTCAACTGCTTCTATAAACCACTTCTTTGCCTGCTTTACCTCTTATGAATAAAAAAAAGTTTTCTGCTCCAGAAAACCATATTACTGCTCCATTTTTAAATGGCCGGGTACCACTTGATAATATACGATGAACACTGAGTGAATAAAGTTTCATTCTTTTAAATCTTTCATTACCACGCTTATTCAAATCGATCACGGGTGATCGACACTTTGGATTGTCAATTTTATCATGTTCAATTTGTTTGAGGTGCACCCAGCACATTCTAGTAGTTAGTCCAGCCTCTCAGCTTTCAGAATCAGTTTGGATTTGCTCGTTTTGGCAACATAGTGATTTTCGACATACCTTTGCGTGAACCAGTGTGCGTCTATTGTTGGAAAAGTGCACTAGGCTGGCTCACTTGACAGAAATGCATGCTCCTCGTGATTATGCTACGGTAGCATCGAAGATATGTAATGAAAAGAACCTTTGATAGCCAAATATTAAATTTTAGTGTCAGCTTCCAATTTGACAGTGTGGAGCAGTAATAATTGCCGGAAATTTATGCCAGCTATTTAATAAAGAGCGGTTTCTAGGAGTCAGGGAAAACTTATTCTACAAAAAAAATATTTTCGATGTTCCACCGCATGTTGAAAGTGTCGAGGTGGCCTTCTCAGCCAGTTTCTAGCAGCTTTGGTTTTGTTTGTATTGTTATATCAGACACAGGGTCGCATCTACTATCACTAGTGGCTCCTATGGCGGCGGCGGCGACACGCGCGCATGGGTGCGCACTAGCGTTGAAAAAATGCGCTACTCGAAACTGTTTTGTAATCGCACCTGAATTGAGTGAGGACGAACTTAGAGTTATGGGATGACAGCACCTCAGCTTTGAGTTTTATGGCAACGATGTTTTGCGTCAGCCTGATACATCCGCAGCTGTTCATGGGTTTGTTTTGTTTACGGCCTCAAGTTGTCTCATCTGCTGCAAGTGCGTAGCACCCGACCTTTGTGCACAATCTGATAGCTACTCTGGTTATTCATGAGGTCTGCAGAGTTTCTCCTAATGACAACAAGGCCGCCGGAGCACATCTTGGCCCTGACTACGGAGCCATATGAAACGCTTTAGCCCAGCATGCGAGACACTAAAGTACCTTAAAAAAATAAGAACTATAAATAAATTCGCTTCTGTTTTTTCTGTAACGAAGTAATTTGCTGGTTTTATCTCTCTCTTTTTTCTTTATCCTCCCCAAATGTAAGGACACCAGTGTGATTTGATTTAGATGTGTGTTAAAAACTTCTCATGATGGAAATTAATCTAGTATCCCCCACTAAAGCATGTCTCAATTGCTATTCCTGTTTTGCATCCTGTGTAAATTTGATATTAGTGTTGAAGCCCAAGGACCAAGGTATCATTCAAAATGTGAATGTTGTGTACAGGCTGCATATTGTCATTTTGGCACATGAAATCTCACCAATTATCATTATTGATGTTTATATTGTTATTATTAATATTGTTATTATTATTTCAACAATTTGATATGTTAATGAGATGTTTTTATTGCTAAAACTTGTGGCTGCATTCAATTTCAATTTCTATGAAGCTTAGTCACTGCAGTCTCGCTTTTATGTTTATTTTCTGCTTTGTACTCGCTAATTGGGAGGGCACCTTCAATTCAGGGGCATGTTGCAGTTGCAAGTGCTGCCACATGAATAAGTGGTTCTGCGTTGTAACACACGAGCCAAATGTTGCAACTCAGAAGCAGCCTGGAATTTACAATTATTTCTCAAATCCTGCTTGAAATTGCTCCTCCTCTCTACAAATGATGTCATCTACTCAAGTGACTGTGCGATATTCCGAAATTCACGACCACTAGCTGATTTGAACACCGTGTGCTGCATAGTTGGGGTGACTGCAGTGAGATACCGCCTAATGTCTGCATCATAGGTCGGCACTCTGAGAGACTACTCACTCATACTCACTTACCACAATTTTTTCAGCCTTCATCCTCACTCACGTTCATACTCTCGTCTACTCCCACTCATAGGCCCTCACTCACGTTCATACTCACTCCTTCTCACACTCAAAGTACTCACTCACGTTCATACTCACTCCTTGTCACACTCAGAGTACTCACTCACGTTCATACTCACTCCTACTCACACTCATGAGTACTCACTCACGTTCAAACACTTCTACTCACACTGAAAGTACTCATTCACGTTCATGCTCACTCTTACTCATACTCATGAGTACTCACTCACGTTCATACTCACTTATACTCATACTCGGAGTACTCACTAACGTTCATACTTCCTCCTACTCACACTCATGAGTATTCACTCACGTTCAAACTTACGCCAACTCACACTCTAGGCCCTCACTCATGTTCATACTCACGACTACTCACACTGATGAGTACTCACTCATTTCATACTCACGACTACTCACACTTGTGAGTACTCACTCACATTCACACTCACGCCAGCTAGCACTCATAGGCCCTCACTCACATTCATACTCACGACTACTCACACTGATGAGTACTCACTCATGTTCATACTCACACCTACTCACAGTCACTCACGTTCATACTCACGACTACTCACATTCTTAGAGAAACACGGACTGCTGGGCGAGTTGGTAATTCATATTAACTGAGGTGCGCGAAAAATTGAAGTAAAAAAGGAAGACACCTCGAAACAGCGCGCCCCGCCGCGGTGGTCTAGTGGCTAAGGTACTCGGCTGCTGACCCGCAGGTCGCAGGTTCAAATCCTGGCTGCGGCGGCTGCATTTCCGATGGAGGCGGAAATGTTGTAGGCCCGTGTACTCAGATTTGGGTGCACGTTAAAGAACCCCAGGTGGTCTAAATTTCCGGAGCCCTCCACTACGGCGTCTCTCATAATCATATAGTGGTTTTGGGGCGTTAAACCCCACATATCAATCAACCTCGAGACAGCGCACCGTCTCCTGGTGTCTCCTTTTTGTACTTCAATTTTTCGTGCACCTCAATTAAGACTCATAGTTACTCACTCATCTTCATACTCACGCCTGCTCAAGATCATAGGCCCTCACTCACCTCCGCACTCACATAAGAATTCACCTTCATAGTTAGGCCTACCCATACTCAGGCGCGCTCACCCACGTACTTTTACATTCACATACTCGTCTTCCTCACAGCAGGACAAAGGCCTCTCCCCTGTACCGCCAGTCAACTCGGTCCTTTGCTTGCTGTTGCCACTTCATACCCGCAAACTTCCTAATCTCATCTGCCCACCAAACTTTGTCTCCCCTTTTCCCGCTTTCCTTCTCTTGGAATCTACAAAATAACCGACAGAACAGAAACGAAAGTAATGAACAACAACTTCGAAAGAAAACAGCGCTTCGAGATAGGTGGCAGTGCACTTGAAGTTGGAAAAGGTATATACGTCTACTTAGGACAGGTAGTACCTGGAGAGCCGAGCCACGAGACTGAAGGAACTAGAAGAAAAGAGTGGGGTGGAGAAGATTTGGCAAGCATTCTCAGCTCATGGCTGGTAGATTGTCACTATCCCCTCAAGACGAAGGTATATAATTGTCACTATCCCCTCAAGACGAAGGTATATAACAGCTGCATCTTGCCGGTACTTACCTGCTGAGCAGAAACCTGGAGGCTTACGCAAAGGGTTCAGCTTAAATTGAGGACGACGCAGAGAGCGATGGAAAGGAAAATAGTAGTTGTAACCTTAAGAGTCAAGAAGAGAGCAGAGTGGATCAGAACAAACCGGGGTTAAGGATATCATAGTTGAAATCAAGAAGAAGAAATGGACATGGGCCAGGCATGTAACGTGTAGGCAGGATAACAGCTGGTCATTAAGCATAACTGACCGGATTTCCAGAGAAAGCAAACGGGTTTGGGGTAGACAGTAAGTTAGATGGGCAGACAAGGCTCCACAAACAGACAATGACTCAGCGCAATTACGACGCACCTGCACATTCATTTGTGTGCCATGACGCGTAGGAGACGCTAAGACATCGTTTAGAATCTCAGTAATGTGTTACAAGCACTCAAAACGCGCTTTCGTAGGCTACGACGCACGCGCGCAAAACACGGCCGCCGCTATGATTACCGGCCAGAACCCAAGACGATGCCATGCCATCCGGCTCGGCCGATTCGTTCGTTCCACTGCCCTAGCCCCTTCCGACTGCACTAGCGGGACAGGCGGGCGCCGGGGCCTCGCCGCCACATCGGCGCCGCGGCCACCACGGCCGCCCGGCCACTGGTAGGTGTTGTGTGGCCCAGCGCGACCGTCGAGACGGCGCCTCCCCTCTGCCTCGCCTTCAGATGGAATGCGTTGCGTACGGCAGTTTTGCGTTCGAGAAATTGTGCGCATCTTCGGAGATGTTTTCCTTTTTTTGTGGGTCGCGCTCACGCGGAGACTTCGTTGACTCCGTGCCCGCACTGACGATTGCAGGGGGCCTTATTTATGGATCTGCGGTCGCAGTTAACGTTCATTGGCAGTGTGCGTAAGCAGGGTTATTGCGGACAGCCGAATGAAACGGTAATTAACGAGTTGCGTTATGTGTGTTTTTGTACTAGCCCGCGTTATGTGAATGTTATGTCCGGTGTTGTCGTCGGCCCATAGACGTACGCGTTGGTCGTGGTAGTCCAAAAAGCTCAGACAGCCTCGAACGGTTAAAAACAAGTTTATTCCTATTCGGATGGAGGCGGCGGCCGAACTGCCGGGGGAAACGATGGTGGCTCGTTTGCGCCGAGCGGGGGAAGGGGAGGAGTCAACATCTGGAAGCAGTTTCAGCAACCAGTCCTTCGGGGGTTCGGAGCACAGGGGTGCTTGGAACACAACATCTCCTCCCTCCATAGCTTGTCGCTTGGAAGCGATCTGGGGGCCGCCGTGGGCGCGTAGACGCTCTGGACGCACTAGGAAGAGAAGCCTCCGCTCGCTGGGTGTCGTTTCTCTTGTGTTCAGGGCCGGCGGGCGGCGGCGCCGATTCATCTGGTGCGAGATGCCAGGCTAAGTGGAACGAAGCTTCCGTCGAGGTGGCTGCTTGAATGGGAGGTTCCCTTGGCAAATTACCTGAACGGCGTAGCTGATTAAGGTGGCGGCGTGTGGCCTTTCCACCAATGTCGACGAGCCATGACCGCAAACCTATGCGTTTGAGTGCCGTCGCTTCAACCCAGCCGGGCTTTCTGTGGAACTGGCTGGCGTATATGCGCTGTCCACTTTCAATTCTCCTGCTATGCGGGAGCTTTTCTTCCTCCGACGGTGCTTTCGCTGAGGGCTCCGGGACAATTGCTGTCAGCTGGGTTCTCATTTCTCGTCCGAACATCAATTTCGCTGGCGTTTGATCAGTAGTGCTTTGAACAGTGTTGTGCTGTCTGAAGAGGAAGCGTGCGATGCGGCGTTGCATTGTCCCAGTCTGGTCTTTAGCAAGGGCGCGTTTTAGCTCAGCCATGTAGCGCTCGGCTCGTCCGTTCGTAGCCGGGTGGTAAGGAGCTGATGTAACAGACGAGACGTTGTTGTCGCTGTAAAACTTGAGAATCTCCGTGGACACAAACGGAGTGCCGTTGTCCGAGACCACCTTGCGCGGTAGGCCAAACGTTGCAAACATCGAACGCAGAGTGTCGATAACTGCTGCCGATGTCGTTGTAGCCATTTGTTTTACCTCCAGCCACTTGGTGTATGCGTCTACAACTACCAGGAACGAACACCCTTCGATAGGTTCAGCAAAATCAATGTGCAGGGTGTGCGAAGGCGTGTCTGGTCTTTCCCATTCAGGAATAGGGGCTCTTGGCGGGCTTCTGTGGTTGCATTGGCAAGGCTGGCAATCGTGAACTGTTAATTCTATATCATGGTCGATACCAGGCCACCACATATAACTTCTGGCGCACTTTTTCATGGCAACAATGCCTCGATGACCTGCATAGACAAGCGACATGGCCTGTTCGCGAAGTGCCGCTGGAATTACAACTCTTGATCCCAAGGTGACGCAACCGCGATGAGTGCTCAACTCCGCAGCTCGCTTGCGGTAAGCGTTGAAGTGTTCACCCTTTAGCTTCTGCACGTTGCCTTCTTGTATAGCTGCGTAGACTTCCCTCAAGACAGTGCACTCCTGCGTTGATGCTGCTACCGTGTCAGCTGTTAGCGGAGGGTTCGGCAGCACCTCGAACATGAGTATATCACCCGGCGGGGGTGGTTCATCTATTGTGGTGTCTAGCGGCAGGCGGCTTAGTGTGTCGGCGTTCTGGTGCTCCTTCCCAGTGCGATGTACGAGTTCGTAATCGTACGCCGACATCTTGATGCACCATCGTGTCATTCGCGGCGACAATGTCTGTGGCATTGGCTTCTGGGGACCCATAATACCCAATAAGGGCCGGTGATCTGTTATGAAAGTCACTTTCCTGCCGGTAATGTACTGCCGAAAGTTATCTGCTGCGTAGACGATGGCAAGTCTCTCTTTATCTAGCTGGGAATAATTCCTCTCTGCCTGCGATAGGGTGCACGAAGCAAAAGCGATCGGGGCTTCCCGTCCCTGGTCGTCAACTTGAGAGAGGACTGCTCCCACTCCGTATGGTGATGCGTCACAGGCTAGCAGTAGGGGTCTCCTTTCGTCGTAGTGTCGCAGAACAGTAGACTTGCGAAGTAGTTGCTTAAGGGCAAAAAATGACTCTTGGTGGCGTGGCGACCAAGTCCATGGGACTTCTTTCTGCAGGAGCTGATATAGATCGTTGGCCACTGTAGCTCGATGTTCTAAGAACCGGTCGTAGAACGTCAATAGCCCCAAAAACGACTGCAGTTCTTGCTTGTTAGTAGGCGCTCGTGCTTCGGTGATTGCACGCACTTTGGTTAAAGAACCCCAGGTGGTCGAAATTTCCGGAGCCCTCCACTACGGCGTCTCTCATAATCAAAGGTGGTTTTGGGACGTTAAACCCCACAAATCAATCAAATCAATCATTGCACGCACTTTGTCTTCAGTGGGATGGATACCCTGCGCGTCAATTTGATGTCCAAGAAACTTCACTTCAGGCACCGCAAAAACACATTTTTCTTTACTGATGCGCAAATTAGCATTTGCTAGCCTTTCCAAAATGAGCTCCAAGCGTTCTGTGTGCTCTTCATTGGAGGCGCCACCGACAATAACATCGTCCAAGTAGACGCAAACACCTGGGATCCCGCTAAGTGTAGACTCCATAAATTTCTGGAAGATTGCTGGCGCTGCAGATATTCCGAATGGTAGCCTTTTAACTTTGTAAAGACCCTTAATAGTGTTTATTGTGAGCAGTTCAGACGTTGATTCGCTCACCTTCAGCTGCTGGTAGGCTTGTGTCAAGTCCAAGGTGCTGAAGATTCTTCCACCACGAAGCGTGCTAAAAACCTCTTCCGGTGTCGGCAGTGGGTAGGAAGATGCTTTTGTCGCCAGGTTGACAGTGCTCCGGTAGTCTCCGCAGAGGCGTAGGGTACCGTTCTTCTTTCGGACGACAACGAGTGGTGTCACCAATTCCGAATGTTGCGTCGGTTCGATGATCCCTTGTTCCTGCAGTCGGTCAAGCTCATTCTCGACTGACGTTCGTAGGGCGAAAGGCACCGACCTAGCTTTCAAAAATTTCGGCGTCGCATCCTCCCGCAGCTCCAGTGTGACTGGAGGTCCATTGTTCCCTGGTATTTCTTCGGAGAAAACCGCTTTGTACTTATCTTGAAGCTGCTCCACTGGCGGATAACTGAGTGTGTGGTGAACTCCGCCAATGACCACTCCAAGGGAGGTGAACCAATTTCGTCCTAAAAGGCTTGATCCAGAACCATGGACGACTAGCAAGGGGAGCTGATGGGTCTGCCCGTTGTAGTACACGTCTACGTTGGCACAGCGCAGCAGTGGAAAGGAATGTCCGGACCAGGTTTTCAGCTGCGTGTCGTCTTGCTGGAGAGCTGGCGCGTTCTCACGCCAAGTAGCGCGAAAAGTGTCCTCGCTGATGAGCGTACATGCTGCTCCGGAATCCACCTCAAACCTGATAGGGCGCTGGTGTACCATAATTTCAGTTGTAACCTTCGGTCTCGTTCCGAGGTTCACAACGGCGTTTACCGTATTTACTCGATTCTACCGCGCCCTCGATTGTAACGCGCACCCGATTTCCACCGCAAAAAAAAAAAACGTAAGACATCGATTGCAACGTGCAGCCATTTTTTTTTTTTTTTTTTTTGCTGGCCCGCACGATTACACCACTCGAAAAAACGATTCCTTTCGGGATTGTCTTCCATTTAAATATGAGGTACGGGCGAAGCTTGTGCCCATCTGACGTGTAACAGAGCATTGCCGTCACTGTAGTTTTACCGTGGACCGATGTCAGCACGCGAACTTGCTTCGCCCCCTTCTTCTCGACAGTTGTGGTGCCAGGCATGTCGAAGTAAAGAGGCGTCTGATCGGCATTCCAGATTTGCCCAAGCAGGTAGCCGTTGTTGCGCCGCACATTTAGGACGAACCTCTGAAAACTGTAAAGCTTTTCATCGTACTTCTCCGCAAAAGTTTTCGCATATGCATGTTCCCCTTCGGAGGGAAGAGCCTTTCCTCTTCATATAGTTAATTAGCCAGCACCTGCTCGCTTTAAACAGGCTCCGCATTAGACTTTTTTCTAAGACTAATTGCATAGCCCGCACTTGGAGCAGTTCTATCGTCATGGGCCGCTGTGCCGCTCGCTCCTCAAGCACATACTCGCGGAGCAGCTCTTCAATTTGCGGAAACCGACCCTGCTGTGGTTCACTGAAGCCTTTGCGTGAAGCTTTGCTGTCGACAATCTTCTGCTTTTGTTTCCGCCGGTCCCGCACGCACGTTTCGAGAAGGACCGCTATGCGGCCCGATTTCCGTCCGTTTCTGCACACGCGATGACTTTTCTTTTAAAAGCGGCATCGTGGTGCACTCGAGTTTTTGGAGTCGGCCCTTCCACGTCGTCGATGCTAATGCACTACTAGATGACGAACTCCTCAGCACACGTACGAAGTGCCGCACATGGTAAACACATAGGCAGAAATAGCTGGCGCACCATGCCGACGCACGTAGGGGGCGGCCATTTTGGATTTGCGATGGCAATAGATTGACCGTAATTTTTTTGTTCGTACTCGATTCTAACGCGCATGCGATTTATGAACTCGCTTAATCGGAAAAAAGGTGCGCGTTAGATTCGAGTAATTACGGTAAGTCATATAGTGCCGATGACGTTAGTGCTGTTCGGCTTGTATCTTGCGTCTGGCCCTCCTGTGCGTCGACACTGTTGTTCCGTTGCACTGAAGTCTTCAGTCCGAGCTGTTTGCGCTTCGAGATGCATGCCCTTTCAATGTGTCCCAGTTTTTGGCAAAAATTGCAGGTCGCTGTCTTGTATCGACATACCTGGGGATCATGCATGTCGTCGCATCGCCAACAGCGCTGTGTCTTTCTGCTTGATTTCGCCTTAGACGTGGAATGACCTGACTGCTGACTGGTGTGATGCACCAGCTCGACGTTCCGTCGAATATTCCTCTGCTGGTGACCGGCGCTCTCCGCTCGTAGGGCGATGTCATAGGCTTTGGAGAAGGTGAGACCCGTCTCCGCGAACAGGCGTTGTTGTAGGCCTGCGTCACGCAGTCCGCACACAAAACGGTCACGCAACATAACGTCCAAGGGAAGCATAGTGGTGTTAGCAGGTGTGGCAGTCGATCCTCCCTCCTGCGCAGTAGCTGCAGCTGTCGCGGTCAACGTCCCGAAATCGCAGTCAGCAGCGAGCTTTTTGAGAGCCGCTACGTATTCGGCCACTTTTTTGCCTTCCAGTTGGTCTCGCCGTTGGAAGCGGGCTCGACAGTAGACCTCTGATGGCCTTGGGTCATAGTGCTCTTGTAGCGCTGCTACGATGTCGTCGTAGTCCACGGCTGCTGGAGTGCGTGGCTGAATCAGGGCACAGACTGTATCGTATGTCTGCTCCCCACACAGCGTTAGCAGGTTGGCCCTCTTCATTGCTGCATCAGTGATGTTGTTAGCCTCGAAGTAAAATTGCAGGCGTCCAAACCACGATGACCATGATGAGCCGTTGAATTCGGGTAGCCGATTTGGGAGCCTGTGCGTAGCCATAGCTTGTAGCTTGTCAATATCGTTGCGTAGCGTTGGTCCAAATCCACTTCCTCGTCGCCACTGTTATGTCCGGTGTTGTCGTCGGCCCATAGACGTACACGTTGCTCGCGGTGGTCCAAAAAGCTCAGACAGCCTCGAACGGTTAAAAACAAGTTTATTCCTATTCAGATGGAGGCGGCTGCCGAACTTCCGGGGGAAACGACGGTGGCTCGTTTGCGCCGAGCGGGGGAAAGGGAGGAGTCAACATCTGGAAGCAGTTTCAGCAACCGGTCCTTCGCGGGCTCAGAGCACAGGGGTGCTTGGAACACAACAGTGAATGATAGAATAAATTATCAAGGGTGATCGGGCGCTTATTGCACATTTTATCTGCTCTGTTGAAGGCATAATAAGCCGCCGAAAAGTGAAACGAGGTTAGAGATTGAAACGGGATGCGAACAGGGTCCGATTACCCTATCGCATACTATACTATTGACGGCGAAGCTCAACCGTCCTCCAATCTTGCCTTTTTTTTTCTTAATGGGGCACTGAGAAGGCGAAGTTTGCACACAGCTTCGCGCTGGAGAGGTAATTAGATGAGTTAAGGTTTTCGTTCAAGGCAACCATCACTTGAGGGACAATGTAGAGATAGAAACTGTAAAATCGCTGCGCACAATGTGCGTAGCGCACACAATGTGCTTTCTCTCGCGGGCCATTTCAGCGGTTTTTTTTTTTTTTTTTTTGTCGCTTGCGCAGTACATTTCTTTTTTCTGAACCGGCTCGCGCGGCGATTTTCGTTAAAGGGCTTTTCGAGACCTTGTTGTTTTAGATGTATTATCAGCACGTTGCGTAGACTGAAGGCGCAAGAGGTAAGTGCAGCAAGGACGGTAGCTATAGGGACAGGCAGTTCGAAGTTATTCAGCCTGGAAAATTCAAATTACAATAAAATAGATGGCTACCCTCAACTCGAGTTTTGCGCGGTCACCTCGCCCCCACCCCCCCATCTGATGTAAGATGGCTCACCCCATTTCCAAACTAACTTAAGGCTTTTACGTACAGGAAGGTTGCATGCCATAGTGCCCGTTATTTCCAACGTATTGAGGACGCCGTTGCAATGGTTACAAATATTTATCACACTCATAGTAACTCACTCATGTTCCTACTCGTTGCTACTCAGACTCACAGCAACTCACTCACCTTCGCAGTCAAGTCTACTCACACTCATGAGTACTCACCCACGTTCGTACTTGTTCCTACTCACATTTATGAGCTCTCACTCATGTTCAAACTCCTACTCACACTCATGAGTACTCACTAACGTTCATACTCTCTCCTTCTAAGACTCAGAGCACTCACGTTCATACTCACTCCTACTCACACTCACAAGCTCTCACTCATTCCTACTCACACTGATGAATACTCACTCACGTTCATACTTAGGGATACTCACACTGATGAGTATTCACTCACGTTCAAATTCACATCTACTCACACTCATGAGTACTCACTCACGTTCATACTCACTCATACTCACACTCAAAGTACTCACTCACGTTCATACTCACTCTTACTCACACTCACAATGCTCACTCACATTCATACTCAATTCTACTCACACTCAGAGCACTCACTCACGTTCATACTCACTCCTATTCATACTCAGAATACTCATTCACGTTCATACTCACTCCTACTCACACTCATGAGCGCCCACTCGCGCTCATACTCACTTATACTCACACTGAAAGTACTCATTCACATCCATACTTACTCTCACTTATACTCATGAGTACTCACTCACGTTCTACTCACTTCTACTCATACTCATCAGTACTCACCCATACTCATACTCACCATGTTCAAATGAGTATGAATGAATGTGAGTGAGTGTACTCATGAGTAAGTATGCCGAGCTATGGTCTGCATGCTCATGATTTTATTGAAAGTAAGCCGCACATTTAAAAAAGTAATAATAGTATTCAAGGTCATGCGCACTGTGACGAAAGGGACGCATCTTTTTTTTCCCCTTGTCATGCCCCTCCCTGCATAGCTTTTAGCACGCTTGCTGGTATGAAAGGAAAAGAAAGCGCTTAAAGAAGTCATGAACCACCCCTGGCACTTGGCGTGAAAAACGCCTTGGAATGAGTCGGATTCCTTCCAGAAATACTTAGCCGAAATAATTTTTTGAAAAGCTAAAGTAGGACCGGAGATATCAGCGATCGCAATACTTGCATGTCACATTCGCCCTCAACTCGCTTTCCTTCACAGGAGAGGGCAGCGGCATTTGGGGTGCCCTGCCCAGTGCATTACGTCACCTCGCTTCAATGTTTTGAGGTTTTCTTTCCTCACAACATAGTGGTACTGATGGCTGCTGCTGGCAAATCATACTGTATTTACTCGCGTAATCCTCGCACTCGCATAATTCTCGCACCTCCCACATTGCTCTACGGAAATATTTCTTTTTTTTTTTCCTCGAGTAATTATCGCACCTCCGAAAATTGCTGCAATAATGTCATCTGCTCGATCTAGCCATTGATGATGATAGCATGCACCATCTGGCGTCATCTCTTAAGCATCAAGCATACTATTATTGCACGGAGATTCAATCCAATTCAAGCCAAACCAAAGTGGCAAGTGCACGTTGTGGCGTGTTTTGTATGTTGTGTTGGTAATCTTGTCATGTTATGGGGCGATACTGAAGCTATACGGCTGCATTCAAGTTGAAAGTGATTGATCATGCACTAAACAACGGCAACAGGGCCGCCGGTAGGCCCTTCGGGGTCGACGAGTTTTGTGTTCGCTACTGGTGACGGCAGCTGAAAGCCACCAAGCCACCAACTTTATTTCTTCAGAAGGAAACTGCCCACAATGCTGTTAAATAGCCATCAGCCCAATACTGACGTCCTACGCTTACCTTTTGAGGGCTCCTGTTAGAACGGTACCGCTACGC
This sequence comes from Rhipicephalus annulatus, assembly GCA_013436015.1. Lineage (NCBI taxonomy): Eukaryota > Metazoa > Arthropoda > Arachnida > Ixodida > Ixodidae > Rhipicephalus > Rhipicephalus annulatus. The sequence continues at coordinate 848,081 of WOVY01010430.1, forward strand.
CCGCAACGCCCACAAGCTTTGCGTATGGTATTCTAATTAGGGAGCTTTAGAATACTGTTCGCAAGAGCTGCGGGCGTTGCGGACGCCATATGAGTTTTAGAATAGAATTTGTCCTGCTACAAACCGCAACGCACGATCGCAACGACACAGTAGCCTCAAAACCAGTATTGCGGGCCACATGCGGGCCGCGATCGCTGCATGCAATTTTCGATTTTCTGCGTGCGGTCCGCGAATGCCAACTCGCGTTACGACGCATTCGCAGTGGCAGCAATTGCACTGCAAGGGCTCATGGTGCGCTATTCTAAAACTCCCTATTCTCGGCTATTTGCTTGCACTTTTTGTGTCTCAAATAAATCTTGCCTTGTGTTGAACCTGTGCTTTTATTGTTGAAATAAGTTATAATTAGTACTTCTCAAAGCTTGCTGTTAGTTGTTGGTGTGAGAATCCCGATTTGCGGCCACTTTGTTTTTGTTTTGTTTTTTTTCGCTCTGTACGTCTTTGTGGAAAGTTTTCCCCGTGTAATTCTCGCACCCCCCAACTTTGCATCGGTTTTCTGCCAAAAAAAGTGCGAGAATTATGCGAGTAAATATGGTACTTCCGGTCGATTGCTTTTTGCTGCGCTGCAGCTGCTGTAACTGTGCAGTCAGGCGTGGTGCCTCCATTCGACAAAACTAAATGGCGCTTCGAGCGCACACCGGTGAAGTAACCACAAGCAGCGGTCGAAAGCTAGTGCGCTACCACTAATTTGCTGTTAGCAGGCTAAACATTTCTTTTCTTCAGTTTAAAATGATGCCTGCATGTCGAGCTTTTAATTGCTCAGGCTGACTAGGAACATCCTCAACGAATACGTTTCGCGAGAAGGTGCTTTGAAATCGTATCCACGTTCGCTCGTTTTACTAGGAAATAAGTAGTGAGTTATGCTTGGGAATTGCCTGAATTTTGTTAGCTCCCCTACAAAATGAACTCGAAGGGCAGTCTGAGCGTAATCCTGCGCTGTCACCATATGTTGGCATAATAGGTGTCTACAATTCTGGTTTTCTACGCCTCATTCTGCAGTGGTGGATACTCTGTGCAAGCTGCCACTGGTGTAACATCAACAGCATTAGAATCGCATAAATTGGTAGATAAGTGCACGTTTACTCGCGACCGCAGGTGCCATAGTACATGCACTCATTACGCAATACCTTGTTGGAAATTCCTGTGGGGCTGTCCCAGTGCCATACATGATTATTTTATCAGTGTGGCGCATGGTACTGGAAGGCTGGCATCTTGCACGACCTACACGTGATGCTGGCTTGTAACACACCTATTTTAGATTTTAAATATTCTGGTCAGAGCCAGATTGTCATTCTGACTAAATGACAAACTTCGCAACAACAAAAACAAAAAAAGTGCCAGAGAAGCCTGAACCCAACCTGTCGACACACACTGCAACGTGAGCTGACACGCCACCTGCGCACGCTACATTTCAAAGACGAAGAGTAGTGTTCTTTACACATGACTCTGGTGGCCTGTTTTTTTCGTCACTTTGTTTAGAAATACATATTTCTGTCTCTCGGGGCTCGCAACAACCGAACAGAAGATAGGTCGTTCGTTTGTTGTGTGTTTCCCAGGGTCTGATTATCTGTCTGGCACATTTTGTCAAAATACATGTAAGCGTAACCACAGATGTGAGCTGTATTCAACTCACATGCGCGTGCGCTCGGAGGTACGCAAGTGCGCCAAGCTCAGCAGCTGGCAGTTGGCCTCTACCGGAAATGAGTCATCTTTTTGAAAACTTGCAACGAAGTTTTTCTATACTTTAGCCTGTTTATTCAAATACAACAACTCTTATATGTATAGTGTCAATGGGAACAAGCACATCTGATCCCAACAGTGCTCTAGATTTATGTCTGCTATTGGCCAATAATATTTTGCGACTTGTAATGACAGAAACATCATGTTCGATGACAGACACCTGCTCACCAACGAGAGTAAGAACCGGCTTCTGTTTGAAAAGAAGATACTTGAAGAAAACAGCAACTTTGTGCTTCGCTTGTAGCCTTTACGTGGCCTGCACAACTGTAACATTCGGCAGACCAGGTCATGAGTGTGTGTGCTTTCCGCAGGATATGTTTTTACAACAAGCACTAGGGGTGCTTCATGACCTCACCAAAAGCATGTGGTGAACTCCTGCAACTCTGCTTGTACTTGACAGATTCTAAAAATTTTTGTGGCAGTCAATTCATGAGGCAATAAGCTCTTTTAGTCAACTTGGAAAAGTGTTGCAGGTCCCCTTTAAGGTACTGCCTCTATAATGTGTTTCTCACTGAGCTGCATGGCACACTTGCAGGTGGAGAGAGTGGCAGTAGTGGTCACAGCAGTGCAACCGAGAGCGAAGCCAGTGGTACTTCAAGCCCATCTTCACCACACCTCTGGGAAGACAATTTTTTAGGGTATGACTCCTCTCCCTTAAATGAAATAATGCATTTCTTAGAATAATTTATGACTATGGCCTACCCTACCTTAGTATAACTGAAAAGTGTATTGGTGTTATGTGTTGATGTGTTACAAAAGGTTTGCAGTCATTGCAAGCATCAATAGTTTGTATCACTAATTAACAGATTAGTCTGGTGCTGTCAACATGTGTTTGTATGGATAGAAATTTTAAATTTTGGGGTAGTATAAATGCAGTCAGTCGGCGTCTACAATTTGAAGCTGCTTAATTGGAATTTAGGGTTATAAAAAAGAATAAAGGAACAGTCTCTTCGACGTTACATGCTGTCTTTTTTAAAAAATTGCTAAATAATACTGGTGAAATAAAAGTCATTTTTTCAGTCAGACACCTCAAATCAACCAGCTAAGTTCACATTTTGAAATAAAACATTGATAATAAAAATGAAAATTTAATATTTTTCAAGTGTAAAAAAATTGCTCCATGCACCAAGGTGGCGTCATTCATTGCATTGCAACAGTGGCCACAGTGCCACAGCTTTAAAAGTAGCACAATTATTCAGGCCGGCTCTTTAATTAAACCCAGCAACATTTTTATATCATGCCCAGATGTGCATCTCCTTCTTTCCTGAAGTTTTTCAGTGGCACATTTAATTTTTTCTTTTTTGCTTTTTAAGTGCAGTCTTGTCTTTGGTGTATCATGGCAACTTGTAGCTTCTATCGCATGCTTGACTAGGGAATGAAAGTTGAAGCCTTAAAAGAATTGGGGAAAAAGAAGCATGGCCAACCTAGATACCACATGGAAGTATGGTGTTAAGCCTGTCTTCCATGCACTGTCTTCCAATTTAATTAGGAATAAATACTCAGTACTGAGTATTTTTGAGCATGATCAATTTAAGATTGTACATAAAAAGAATGTGCACCGGCTTCTACATGGAGTTGGAGGGGGGGCTGCTTTTTTAGGTTGGGGAAGCACTAAAATAACTTTACTCTTAGTGGTGGGGTTCTTATGGCAAGAGCCTTGTAGCTTGCACCAATGTTTGATACCAATGCTTCATTTCCTTCTTTGAATGGCTGGCACATTTCGAATAGAATATCATCTTGGTCTTGAAAAGTGTGTGTGGAGAAATAATGTCTGTGAATAGGGAAACAGGCACAATGTGGAAAGAGGAAAAGCCGTGGAAATAGCTAACAGATTATTTGCCGGAAGACATCTAACACAGATGACACTGTGTACACTTACTGGCTTTTACTTCATAAGACACTGATAATAAAAGGAAACTGCTGTGCTGAGGGAAAGTGGAGCAAGCAAACAATGTCTGTTATAATCAGGGCAAATTTTGCAGAGGTTAGATAACAAGACTGGATCACAACTTCATGCCATTGTTGTGTAATGTGGTGTTTCTTATGAACCACTTCAAACAAAGTTTAAAAAACAAATAAAGTTTTAAAAACAAATAAAGTTTAAAAAACAAATAAAGTTTGTTCTTCTTATGAACCACTTCAGCACCTGCATCAATGTGCTAGCCTTGAGTGCTATCCCTGTGGCACATTCTCTGTAAATATGACATTTGTGTTGAAACCTATGGACCAAGGTGTCATTAAGAAAGTGTGAATGTTCTTTATAGGTTGCAGGTCATGCCTCAGAAAATATGGTGAAAGAAGTCTTTGGGAACATTTACAGCCTGCAGAACTTGCTTTCAGCTGCATAATTTCGCAAGAAAAAAAAAATAATAAATATGACGGGCTATTTTTGTAACATTTGGAATGTGAAACTGAACATTGTTTTGCTATACCTCAGTCTTCAAGCTGAAGTGACTGGGGTAGCAGTGTTTATTTACATGTTCCATACCTGCCAAGTATCGCGGATTGGCCGGGAGACTCCCTGTTTTCGACAGTTTCTTTCATTTGTACAGTTGTCATGAAGATCTCCTGGAAATCAAAATTTCTATGCGTGATCTGGCCGCATTGAAAAAAAAAAAAAAGCTCAATCCGCTCCAGGCTTTTCGAACCTACCCCATTTTATTATAAATGAGGTAAAGAGGCGTTCATCTAAACGTACAGTAGAATCTCAGTTATGCGAAACTGCAGCAGATACGAATTTGGGAAATCCCCCAGCCAAATTTTACTATGCATTGGGCCTAAATTCAAATGTTCCGAACACATTTCCTAATCGTGGTGGGTGATACCTTTAGTACGGAAACCGTTGAACGAAGGCCGAGAGCAGGGTACTCGAAGCTTCGAAAGTATGTGTGCGACCGGCACACGCACTGTCTTCTACAGTGCGTGTGATTGTCGTAGCCACTACCGCTGTGGACGAAACCGCGGTCTCACTTGACACAATCATGTATGGCAACGATGTAACTGACAGAACCCCGAAAGTGTGCACCTAAAATGTTGCAGATGCGATCGTAAATGGCATAAAACAACTTAGTTTTGAAGCCACGTGCGCAGCCATGCGCACGAGGATTGTAAAGATTGTAAAACTGCAGTCGAGCTCCGAGGGCATGCAGCGGTAGATTAGATCTTTTGTTGTCGCATCTATTCAAATCAATCACCGGTGATCGACACATTGTTTTGTCGATTTTGGCATGTTAAATTTGTTTCTTGTGAACCCAGCCCTTTCTAGTAGTTAGTCCAGCCACTCAACGTTCAGAGTCAATTTGAAATTGCCCGTTTTGGCAACATAGTGATTTTCGAAAGATGTTTGCGCGAACAAGTGTGCATATGTTGTTGGAAAACGCACTAGGCTGGTGAACTTGACAAAAATGCATGCCCCTTCTGATTATGCTTCAGTAGCATCAAAGGTCTATAGTCAAAAGAACATTTGCAAGCCAAATATTGAATTAAATAGTCAACTTTGCAATTGAGCAGTGTTGAGCAGTACTAATATCTGGAAATTTATGCCAGCTATTCAATAAAAATGTTGCTGGGATTCAGGCAGAATTTATTCTACAAAAAAAATATTACCGAAGGTTCGTCGCATGTTTTAAGTATTGAGTTCGCCTTCCCAGTCGGTTTCCAGCAGCTTTGGTTTTGCTTGTATTGTTATATCAGACACAGGGTCACATTTAGTGTAACTAGTGGCTCCTAGGGCATCATCATCATCAGGCGCGCATGGGCACGCATAAGCGCTGCAAAACACATGCACCACTCGAATCTGTCTTGCAACCCAACCTTAACTAATTGAGGATGAGCTTAGAGTCCGTGGATTACAGAACCCCAACTTCAAGTCTTGGGTTGACGATGTTTTGTGTCAGCCTGAGACATCCACAGTCATTCATGGGATTGTTTTCTTTAGGGCCTAAAGTTGTCTTCTACGCAGCAAGTGCGTAGCCACTGACCTTTGGGCACAATCTTATAGCTACTCTGGTTACTTATGAGGTCCTCACTTCGCTGAGGCGCGGTGTGCTGGCGCCGGATGCAGAGCTTCTCCTAACGACAAGGAGGCCACCGAGGCACATCTTGGCCCCGACTACAGAGCAGTGCGAAACGTTTTATGACTTCACGCTTTACATTCATTTTTTAATACGATGTACAAAATACTAAGAAATATGCTTGCATGCATATATAGGAACGCCAACCTATGCTGAGTAAGGTGGCTCATGGAAAGTGGTTTCGCTAGATGAAATAGCAAATTTCATTGGACATCTGGTATATAGAGGTATTATGGACATCACTAGTATCCATCTATTTTTGAATAACTGGAGGATTTTGTTGCAAAAAAAACAAAAACTTACTGAGAAAAGTGTACGAGTTCAACTGTGCCCCAACAACCAAGCAGTGCTTCACAGCATGGAAGGAGCAACGAAGCAGCACCTTGGTTTCGATTTTCTTTCTCTATGTGAATAGAAATATTTCCTATAACAATTATTATTGTTTATACTATTTTTGGATCATTTATCTTCAAAATGTAGATTCTGAATTTTCTTTGTTTCGAATATTTTTGCATTTATACTCTTTTTATTGCACTGTTTACCAGCTGGCAATCAAAAATTATATACTTTTCACATTTTTATTCATTATAAAATATTTGCGGTGCTCTACAAAATATAATTTTTTAAAATAGCATTACATTTAGCGAAATTTTGTATGCTGCGATGCGTCCCGGAGTAATTTTCAAACTTGCAAAAACAGTATTCCCGAGACATATAAAAAAATAGCCATTTTCTCACAGTAACGAAAGAGGTAAAGGCAGTAAATACGGGACACAAAAAGAGTTTCGCCGCAAGGGCGAAGCAATGAATCTGACAGCAACAACTTGCAATGTCACGCTGAAAACGACAAGCAGATCGAAACGTGCAGCGCGCTGCTCACGCGCAAATGATGCACGAAAGCGATACACACAATACGAGAGCAAAATAACGACATTTACAGCTCGACACGGAATGTGCTGTTTAAACAAAAACGATGCACAATACGTGATTACGTGTGTAGATGAGCACAAACTATATAGTGTCCCAGTTGTTATACCTCACTGTGTATGAAAAGCGTGCTCTGTTCACAAACGGGGCCTCTGCAGAGATAGATGTGACCTTTGTGGGCCTGGAAACTTATGCAATCGTTCCAGTGAAAGCTGAAGGCACGCAATTATCCTCACCAAAGGACAAGTGCGCGCGCACAAGCATGTGAACGGTCGAGAGTGAGGAGCAAGTGGACGGGAAAGTGGGGCACCAGCGTTCTCGTCTCTGAGTTGGCGTTTCACAGCGGCATCTCGAGCACATTTCCGGATGTTATTGAGAGGCGCCCAGCCAGCGAACGGTTGAGAGTGAGGCGCAAGTGAATGGGAGAGCGGGGTGCAGGGAGGAAAGAGAGGGAGCGGCAAAGCAGTGCACCTACTCTCCTACATTCTCTCGCACCGCATGCTCTGGTTGCTAAGGGCAAGGATAAGCGTGCGCGCCTGCAGCTGTTGTATGCGAGAGGGAGTGAGAGCAAAGAGATAACACCTGCCAGCGACTCAGAAATGCATTCGCATTTATAAAATAATGCTTAACGCCGGATACTTTTGAGTGAATACTAGTGCTGGAGCATCCTCATAACTAACCAAGCATCGCATAAGTTTTTAGTGGTAGTGCAAGTGGCACAAGAGTCAAGCAATGGACGAATACAGTGCAGCCACAAAGGTTTACATAAAACACAGCTCTTCAACCGTGCTTGAATGATTTTCTAATGATTCCTCCTTTTTACTTTTTGTTGCAGTTCCTCATGCTCTTTATTTTTGCTCACACTCTCTTTCCCTATGTGAATAATGCACACAATGCTCATCTTTCATTTGTTTTTGTTCTGAGCCACGCTAATGGCAGTGCAACATTCTCATCGAAACCTAAATTGTCAGTTGTAAGTTTTCGTTTTAATATACAGTGAAATGTTTTTAATTCGAAATTACAAAACATAGCGAAAAGTGGAATACTAGGAACTTTCAATTATTGAACATAATTGGAAAGTGGTTGTTTGCTGTGCTGGCTAGTTTGCAGCTCTAAGAATTGTGTTTTCCATCAATTTTGCCACAAACACTGGAAAATTGCGGGCCTCACTGCTGACAGTGAAAAAACAGTCTTGTTGAAGAAATGCATGCTTCACTACAACACGGTGGTGACATGTGGGCAGCATATTTCCAGCTCCCCGATCCCAGTATCTGTGCGTCATGATGCAGCCGTTCGCCCATTCTTTCTGGTAAAATTAGGAATTTAATAATGGTCAATGTGAAAGAATTCGCTATTTGTTTTGACTGGAAGGCATCATCATTGAAGTTTTCAAAGTAGGTGTTGCATGCAAAAACACTGCCAGCAGTGTAAGCGTGCATTTTGCTGGAACAACTGCCATTCGGAGGTTTGCATACATCACGAATTCCATCAGACTGTCCTTTATTATTTCTTTATATACCCAAAAGGAAAGACTAAATCATGATGCGCTTAGGTTGCAAGAAAAATTCAACATGCACCACGTGTCACTGCTGCATTGCAGTAAAGCAAAGCTGCTTTTTTTTTTTTGCAGGCACACATTTTAGCTGATTACAAATCGCCCCCATTATTAACATGGTAATATTTTATGCTGGGGCTCACCAAGACTTCAGTGGGGGTCCACTAAGACTTCAGTGACGTGCTTCCATAACGTAAATGATGCCGAAAAAATACATCCGATCAGAAAGCGAAGAAAAAAGTTTCGTCAATGGGACTCGACCCCATGGCCTTTCGGTTGTCGACGCAGAGGCCAGGCACGGTACCCACTAAGCCATGGCCACATACGTGGAAAGCTTTACAAATGTGTCTTTTATATCTAACCCTGTCCTTTCACAGTGCTCTTGGTAGCATGAAGTAATGCATCATGACCGTGACATGCACGACTAGTTCTTCAATAAGTCATTCATACATGTCCATCACATTCAGCATGTTTCTAAAAGGAGAAGTGCCATTTTGTCAGTTCAATAACACAGCGGCAAATAGCAATATTACCACACCTCACTCATAGCATCTGTCCACACCAGAAAGTGCTCTGCATCGCCTGGCTGTAACTCCGCATTCTTCACTTACGCTTGCCCCATGAAAAAGTGGGGCCGGCTAACAGTATAGACACGACAATTATTGTGGTTCTCTTTAGTTGGGCAGTGGCATTTTAACATACCGCGTGTAGGCGACCTTAGCCCAAGTTCAGCATCTATTCAAAGACAGCTCTGCTGACTGTCACACTGTTTTCTCTGATTCTGCTCTCACATTTAACCACTATAGCTACCACAAGCATTTATGGCAACCAGCATTTGTGTCGTCATTGATCATGGACGTTAGTTGTCAGAATGGAGATCTATCACCAAGTGGCTGCGTTCACGTTAAACGGTGCTGTAGCTGTCAAACATCAACAGACATTGTGCAAGCTCTTTTATGTGAATGTACAGTAAACATTCAACTACTTCTGTAAGGACAAGTTACACTTGCTTGTTGTTCTAATTTCTATGACTGAGGGATCGACCATGTTTTTTGTTATTATTGCTGGCAGCAGCGAGGCTGGGATGCTTGACCAGTCACGTATTAGTATCACTATATTGCATTGCCTTGTGGCTCCTGAAGGCCATCGTTCCCGAGGATGTGCAGCAATATCAGAATTTGGAATTGTCACATGTGACAAAGTTTTCAAAGTAATCGGGCAAGTAATCGGGCCACTGCTTCAAATATCCACTCAAACTTGCATTGCAAAATACAGGACCGCAGAAATCCTTCAAATTAAGCTAGATTCCAAAGAAACTGAATTCAAGTAATGAGGTTTTACTGTATGTTTATTACAAATAGATAAAAAATTCTGAAATTCAAACCGAAGCTATCAAATATAATGAAGAGCCCAGCTACTATGATGCAAATTTTAGGGACCATGGAATGATTTTGTCAACTTTGTGCAAGTGTGTTGAGTTCGTAAAGCAAGTCTTTGGAACTATAATTGGACTGATTTAACCTCTCCACAGAATGTGCTTAATTTGTTTTAATTAGGGGAGTGTAAATACAGTGGAATCTTAATGATACGAATTCAAAGGGAGCATGCGTAATATTCATATCATCCCAAATTTGTATCGACCAAAAACAAGTTAACGCTGATCATGGAGATGAACAAGAGCTTTATTAGGGTCAACTACTTTTTGCGGAGAAAAATTTTATTAAGTTCTTTTGAACTTTCCTGCTTCACCGCCTCTCAATGAAGTGTCGAAGTTTGCTCATTCATGCTGCTGGCGCTTAAGGCGCACTCACACTTGGCATCAAAGGGAATGAAAGCGGCAAAACCTATTGGAAATCTACTCGCTTTATGCCTCAGCGGCCAGAAAAATGAGCCGCAAAGTCGACACGAAAAAGATCATTCCTGGAGCATTCAAGCAAAAAAAGCCAGATCGGGCACAAAACCATGTCTGCGCTTGTCAAAAATGTTAACATTCGTTCTGCCCCTCGTACATGCCACCGCCGCCGCTGCCATCGCCACTTTTCCTGAGTATCAACGGTCGTACAGAGTTTCAGTTATGTATGCAAAAGCACTGAAAAGAACCAGTTTACATCTTTACCAACATTTTTACGAAAAATACGTCAGAAGAAACGACATGAGCGGACTTACTGGAAGCGGCGGCGACGGATTCAGCCGGAAGTGCAAAAGCGAGACACCTTTAGGGCATGCTGTCTTGCTGCTGCTGCACCTTTTTCTTCCTCCAGTGTTCACAGTGATCGTAATCCGAACCAGGCTCTAGATAGGCACGTCTTCATCAAGGCCATGAGCTTTGTGGCACTGCGCGGGTAGTTGATGGTTGTGGGAACGTGAACCACCGCTGACGCTCTTGCCGCCATGTTGAATTTGCGGCCGGTTTTCATCTTGTGGTTTGAAAGCTAGTGCAGCCAGTGTACAAAGCCGTGAAGCAAAAAGGCAATCTGTTATGGCGGGGCGCAAAAATTGGTCTCGCACTGATGTTTTTATGTGGCAAATCCACGCAAGTACTTTGCTGTCAAAGCTTAAGGACAGGAATCTAAAGCAAATAAAAGCACCAGTTCGTAGGTAATGAGCTACAGAGTGCACGACGGTCACTTCATAGATTCCAGGCGGGCAGCTACCGCTTTCGGCGGTGCAGCCTGTCTACCAGCTTCTCCGCAATGTATGGTTGCTAGCGGCGTTCGAAAACAAATGCGCTACTCTGCTACTTTAAAGTAGCATATAAAGTGACTCTAGCCAGGCTTTCGCGTTAACGTGTTCAGACCGCATGCCTCCTTTGGCTGGCCGCGCGGCAGAAGAGGGGAGCATCTCGCGCTTTTGCGCATATGTCGCTGTTACGGGGCAATGCTTCTTCCAAAGGTACACCGCTGCACCTCCTCAGCGTGGAGTTCTTATTGGCTGTAGCAAAGTGGCGAGCTTCAGCGGGCGGCAAAAAATTTGTCAGGGAGCGATCGGGCTTGACACCTGGTTTTCCTCGCGCTTTTGCCAGCTTCTATGGAAAGCTATTTTAATCCTTTTTATAATAATGGAACATTTCATAAGCACTACAGATGCTAACTGAAGCCCCCAAAAGAACTGTAGTGTGAATGACAAGAAAGCACTTTCGTCCTTATGTCACAATAAAATATGTACAACTAGATGACTGAATAACTCAAGTGTTCATGGTGCGTCCAGCTATGCTTATTTTGAGTTCCTCAAGGGAGGAAGAAGTGGTAGAACTGCAAAGATATATGTGGATAATTGATTAGCCAAGGCCTGTCTTCAAAAAGGTTTATAACTTGCACGTGAGCAGAGCAGAACCATACGAAATCAAGAGAGGCTACATCAAGATGTTTCATCACCTCTTCAATGAAATTTTCAACATATTGATTATCTGGAAATGGCTCAAAGAAGATGAAAATACAGCGTACCACTTCGATTTGCGCAACTCGGCCGCCAAGGTTCCTATCTTATTCCTGTACAGTAGAACAAAAACTCAAGTGATAGGGCTGTTCTAGTGAGTCTTCTTTTCCTGTAAATCACAGCTAGATACAAAAATGACATGAACATTGGAAAAAAAAATTCTGTGGTGATGGTCACATTCTAGCGAAGACAGAACATAAGTGTGCCCGGCATTGCTGTATTGTGTTTTGCCACTGAAAAGCCAAGTACAGTAAAACCCTGTTAATTCGGACTTCACAGGACCAGAGAGAATGTCCGAATTAATGGAGGGTACGAATTATCGCGAGTACGAACAAAACTCTTGAAAAATGTCTCCTACACCATCAGACTTTTATGTCTTGAAAAAGTCTGTGACTGCGGTTTGCTTCACGCACGCAATGTGTGACGAAGTCACAATTTTGCGAAAATCCTGCAGGTGGCTTAGTCCGCGCACATTATCCGAGGAAAGCATGCATATGTCCTCCAATACGGCCAACCCATGCGCAGCCTCCTTCATAGTGTGGCGTGGACGCTCATAAGCATCACTTACATACTCGTCAGCCGATTCCCCTTCGCCGTCCAAGACTTCGGGGACGATATCGCTGTCGGTCATTGTGCCTGCCACGGCAACATTGCTGTCAATTGTGAAGTAATCGCCCAGGGGCACATCAGCTGCCATGATGCTCACATAGCGGCCGTCTTGCTCTTCGCCGGTTTCCTCATCGGCCACTACACCCGGATCAGCAGCGTCGTGCACGAAGCTGCTATGCCTAAAGCAGTTTGCGACTACTGCAGGCGGTGTGTTGTTCTACACGTATGTCAACATGTGGATTGCGCTTAGCAGGCTTACTTCGTACTGCTTGCCTGACTCCATGCAGAGCAACATCCGCTCGAATACCTGCCGTCGATAGCGACTTTTCACGAACTGTATGATTCCCTGGTCCATCGGCTGCAGGGAAGCCGTTGTGTTCGGAGGCAGGAATAACAGGTCAATGTTCTCAAGCCCGGACACCTTCGTGCGTGCACTACAGTTGTCTAGCACGAACAACACCTTCCTATCCTTGGCCGCAAAGCGGCGGTCGAGCTGGTGCAGCCAGGTGTGAAAGAGTTCGGCAGTCATCCAAGCCTTTCTGTTGAACCGGTAGTCGAGAGGCAGCTGCTTAATGTTCTTAAAACTGGCTACGCAGCCTTCCCAATCACCAGCAGTGGCAGTCGCTCTGTGCCGGTAATGTTAGCAGCCAAAAGAATTGTCATGCGCTCTTTACTTCGTTTTCCATCGACGCACGGCTCCTCCTTAAACGCAATTGTCTTGTCAGGCAGAGCCTTATAGAACAGCGCTGTCTCATCAGCGTTGAAAATGTTGCACGGCTCGTACGTAGAAAGGCGCGCGGATAGTCCAGACCACCAGTCGGGCTCAACACTTTCATCAACCGCACCTCTTTCACCACACATGTTGCGGAACACCAGCCCATGTCGCTTCTTGAAGTGGTTGAACCAGCCTTCCGATGCATTGAAGGATTCCATGTTCATGATCACCGCAAACTTCTCTGCTTGTGCGCAGATAAGGGGGTCGCTCAAAAGCAAACACGCGTCGCGCGAAGCTGCACTCCAGCGCAACAGCGCTTCTTCTAGCTTGGGATACGCTGCCGTTCTAAGCCTCTTCCTTTGGTCCCCAACATGTCCCCGTCATACTTTGCATAATCTGCTCTTCGTTCTTCATGTAAGGGCTCAGTGTGCTTTTCTTCACATTGAACTTTTTCATCACTTCTTTTCAAGATGCTCCCACTTGCAACACCTTCAATATTTTCACCTTCGCAGCCGAATCCTTTGCTTCGTACTTCGCCCTTTTCGCTGCGGGAGTTGGGGCGGTTGTGGCCACAGGAGACGGAGGGGAAGCCATCCCGGCGTCGCTCGCGCGGTGGTCACGCATGCATGCACGGTGATAAAAATGAAAAACCGGTGAATTTTTCAAAAAACTGTAAACAGTAAGACTGCAGATGGTACTGATCATGAACAGATAAATCATTTAAAGCACACTAGAGCTGAGCAATCCAACTCAACCGTCATGAAACGTGTTCGATGTGCAAGAAAAAAAGAAGGGCAAATCCGTAGGTTGCCCGTTGCTGTAGCGATGCACTGCCTTCCATTTTCGTTGTTTGAATCACCATGTGTATTTTACTTTTTTTCCTTTGGGGGCAAGGGGGGGAAATGCCTTTGAGATGTACTACTCATGGACGAAGTTTTGAATCTCAGAGGCCGCAATCCGATCCCAAAGTTGCCTAGGTGCGCCGTCGATTTGGCCGGCAGAATCCGCTGCTGCTTCTTCGTCGGGGCTCGATTACAGTCGGGCGTTCGAATTAACCGAAGTGCAGCCAAATTTGTCTTAATTAATGAAAGTTTTCAGTCATAGAACAATGTACATTTTCGACAGCACCAGACGGCGTAGTCGAATTAAACGAGATTTCACTGTAGTTCTAAGGTCTGTGCAATGTACCGCAATGTCCTCGATGTTTGAAATCTTTCCACAAAGCTTATAGTGTTTACTGAGACCACTTATATTGCACAATGACACTGCAAGGAAAATTGTTTTAGCTGTCAAATGTGTAGTGTGTTTTTCGCTCTCGCTCTCTTTTTTCGATCTGTTTAGATTTGTTCTCAGGAAAAAATAGTCTGATCTCCTCATGAAATAATTAGTATTGTTCTTTTTCACTCTATGCATTCATTTCTCATTTACTTAGATTGTGCGTTTATACTTCATTACGCATTTCTATTTCAGCAAATCTCTTCGAAGTGCTAGTGTCACTCTTGTGAAACATGTTTGTGGCATAATAGCATCTTTTCCTCATATGTGGGCATACTAGGACACATCGTATTGCGGGGGGGGGGGGGGGGGGTATTTTTTTTCTCTTATAGTTTTGCGTATGTTTGGACTATCTGAGCAAAAGCAGGAATTAATTTTTTTACTGCTCAATATTTATTCACGCATAAGAGTGGGTAATGTCAATCCATGCAAGAAAAATATCTCGTCTCCTTCAGAGCTGCAGGTGAGCTGTCTGGAAGAAGTCGAGAGAATGATGAGAGGTTTCCCCACAGAAGCCTTCGTGAAGTAAGTACTGTCACTACTACATTGTTTTTTGTTGGAGCCTATTTGATATTCAGCCAAAATTCGCAGCGGTTGTAACTAAGTATCTTCAGTTTCAGAGCAGGAGAGAAGATGTATTGAGGTTTCAGTCCTGGAATAATTGTGCAGCGTCCCACACATAGATCAAACCTACCAGCTGCATTGTGGTATATGCGCAATCTGTTGCCAAGTGGCTCAATGGCAAAAAATTTAGCACCCCATGCACGTGGCAGCAGAAAGCATGCCTAACATGAAGACATACTAGGTCTTGCAATGCAGCTGCACTGCTCTAGAAGTTATCAGCCAACTAAAAATTGTTTATAATAATTGATTAAGCTTAACATCCCAAAACCATGGTGGGATTGTAGAAGAGGCCATAGTGGAAGGTTTTAGAAATTTGAGCTACCTAGGGCTCTTAACGTGCATCTAAATCAAAGTACATGGGCCTTAAGCATTTTCGGCTCCATCAAAAACACAGCCTCCATAGCCGGGATTCAATTCCACAGCCTGCAACTCAGCAGACGAGCATCATAACCACTAGACCACCAAACAGGTCTTTAACAAAATTCCTTCTCTCTCTTTGTATGTATACCGCTTTTATTTGCGCAGTGAACACACTTTTTTTCTCGAAAAATTGGAGCGAAGTTAAGGGGTGCATGTATTACGCGGAGTAAATTTGATAAAAACTTTTTCGGGAGGAGCAGAAAATAAGGTAATGCAAAAAAACTTAGGTTGCTTAGCCTTTCACAATTGACATGTGCGCACACTGTTTGGAAACAGCTTCTTTGTTACTCTTTACTCATCTTCGGTGGTTGACGGCACTATCTTCTGCAAGCTGTCCCCAGGCTGCCCGCGCACGCCATAAAAGCGTTTTGCGGCTATCTTTTCTTGCAATTATTTAACTGCAACAGTGATATCTGCTGTGATCTCGAGGGGCGCCCAAAAGCATGTGCTACGATGCACTTTGCAATCTTCATGGCAACTTTGCACGACAACAGTGACGACGCCGTTAACATTGTAGCAAGTAACCAATGTTGCAGGAAGCTACCCCCAAAGCTGATTAATAAACATAAGGTATCCGATGTAAGAAGGTATAACGTGGAGAGAATTTAGCGCACTCTGAAGAACGGAGGAAGCGTCAAAGCAGTGAAGAGGAAACTTGGGATAGGCAAAAATCAGATGTATGCTCTAAGGGACAAGAAAGGCAAAACAACTACCGATATGGATAGGATAGTTTTTTAATATTAGTGGAGGGGTTTCACAGAGATCTGTATAGTACCCAGGAGAACCACAATCGTAATGTAAGAACTAGCAGTAACCCAAATGACATCCCACCAGTAATGACAGAAGAAGTCTAAAAAGCCTTGGAGAGCATGCAAAGTTACAAAGCTGGTGCTGAGGATTAGGTAACATCAGATCTGCTGAAAGATGGAGGACAGATTGTGTTTAAAAAATAGCCATCCTATTTACAAAGTGTCTCCTGACAGGAAGAGTACCAGTATCTTAGAAGAATACTAACATAATCTGAATACATGAGAAAGGAGATGACAAGGACATGAAGAATTACAGGCCGATCAGCTTGCTCTCCGTCGTATACAAGCTATCTACAAAGGTAATTGCTAACAGAATTAAAGCAATATTAGAATTCAATCAACCAAAGGAACAAGCAGGATTTTAAACAGGCTACTCAACAATCGACCACATTCATATTATCGATCAGGTAATAAAGAAAGGCTCAGAATATAGCCAACCACTATACATAGCCTTCATAGATCACGAGAAGGCATTTGATTCAGTAGAAATATCAGCAGTCAGGCAGACACTGCGGAATCAGAGCGTGGACGAAGCATATAGAAACATCCTGGAATAAATCTACAGGGGATCGACTGCCACCATAGTGCTCCATAAAAACAAGCAACAAAATACCAATAAAAAAGGGTGTAAAGCAGGGGAATACAATCTCCCCAATGCTATTTACCGCGTGCTTACAGGAGGTTTTCAGGGGTCTACAGTCGAAAGAGTCGGGGATGAGAGTCAATGCAGAGTAGCTTAGTAACCTGCGCTTTGCCGATGACATTGCATTGCTGAGTAACTCGGGGGACAAATTGCAACTCATGATTACGAAGTTGGACAAGGAGAGCAGAAAGGTAGGTCTTAAAATTAATCTGCAGAAAACGAAAGTAATGTACAACAACCTCGGAAGAGAACAGCGCTTCGAGATAAGTAATAGTGCACTGGAAGTTGTAAAAGACTATGTCTACTTAGGACAGGTAATAACCATGGAGCCGTACCACGAGATTGAAGTAACTAGAAGAATAAGAATGGTGGGGAGCACATTAGGCAAGCACTCTTACAATTATGACAGGTAGATTGCCACTATCCCTCTAAAGGAAGGTATATAGCAGCTGCGTCTTGTCGGTACTTAGCTAGGGAGCAGAGACCTGGAGACTTACAAAGAGGGTTCGGCTTAAATTGAGGACGACGCAGCGAGCAATAGAAAGGAAAATTGGTGTAACCTTAAGAGTCAAGAAGGGAGCAGAGTGGATCAGGGAACAAACCAGGGTTATGGATATCATAGTTGAAATCAAAAAGAAGAAATGGACACGAGCCGGGCATGTAGCATGTAGACAGGGTTGTAGTTAGCAGAAAAGTACTAATAATTAACAGATATGAAGTTTAAAACTTTCTAATCGGACGTTTTGCAAACCGATCTACAACTTTTTCATTAAAGTTTTTTATCCTCCTTCGCTCCTTCAAAAGTTAGTTAAACATATTTTATTAAATAATTTTTAGAAGAAAAAAAGTCTAACTTTAGGCAACGGTCAGCAACATGCATTTGGTTGTGTCGTAATTGCGTGCGTCGGCATATTTTTAAACTCTGGCTAAAGATAGCTGGGGTACCCTGTATATATACAGTTGCCATGAAAGTTTTATGACAGTCCTAAGCATGCACTCTTATCATATGTATGTAGTAGCACTCAGAGACACTTGAAGTAAAAATATCATGGGGAATATTATTTGTTCCAGCACTCAGAAAGACTTGAAGCAAAAATATCATGGGGAATATTATTTGTTGTGGTAAGGCTCTCTCTCTCTCCATTTTGCATTGTTTTCTGTGGGTGGTTGATAAGGAAATTAATTTTTGTTGTTGTTGTTGTTGTGGCCAAAATTTATTTGTTTCAGTGCTTTTTATAATGGGATTCAGCTGTGTTTTTCTAAATCATTTTGATATTGTGATTGAGGGGGGGGGGGGGGGGGCGAGGGCATTCACTGGCCAGGCTGAAGCAGGCTAGGAGGATGTTTTTTTTTTTTTTTCCATTTTTCATGGGGCGTAAAAAATTACCGTGAAGGTAAGGTCAAAGAGTCAAGCTTATAAAATGAGAAATGGTATTTCGTAGGGCTGGACACTTTTCTTATAATACTGATGTGTACAGTTAGTTGAAATTGAAGATGTGCATATAAAGCAGTTTCACCTTTTTCGCACCTGTGTATCTCTTGCAATCTAAACATGGACATAAAATTACCACATGTGTGTGCTTGTGTGGGCATGCATTGAGGCTGAAGTGCCAGCCAGCCTAAATGTGTGCATGTGTTCTCGTAACAGTATGAGCGGGAGGTGGCCCAGCTGAAACGGCTGATGGGTCAGCTGCAGCGCAAGCTCAGTCTAGCCGAGACCCAGCTACAACAGCAGCAGCAACACCCACTCTCTGCAACACTTGGTGGTGAGAGCACAGAGGAGCAGCAGCAGCGTCGACAGGAGAAGGACTTGCAGATGAAGAGCATCATCACCAGGTACATACACAGTTGCCTGTACATTTGCTAGAAATAAGCTGTGCCTGCAGCTTTTACTGCAAGTAAAGCTCTGAGCTTACGATTGTGTGTTATCTTTGCCCGTTTTTCCATCCACGCAACCTTTTGCTGCGAAGTCATCATCAAGCCCTTCACTTTCATCTTCCCTTCCACCCAACATTACTATTTTTATATTTGTAAAGTGCGGGATATTTTGAGGGGAAAAAGAGGGCAAATTAATTTGAATAATTTGTTTTCAACTTTTTGCGAGACTGTTTCTCTTGCAATATTTTCTCACGTCATCCCTCTCTTAAACAGGAAAATATAGTTACTGATACAAGCTGAAGTTCTTCATATATATATATTTGTGTAACAAAAATGGTTTTTTTACATTGCTGTATTATGTTGCAACATGTATGAAACCAAGTTATTAATGAGCATAAGAATTTGACAACTCAAAGCATATTTGCTCAAAAGGAAGTACACCTTATTTAGTCTGGTAGAGCAGTGGTTCTCAAATGGGGTCCGCGAAACCATTTCTATGATCCGCGAAACTCACCCGCATTTTTCTTTAATCGTGACTATGCCACACATTGATAAACTGTCCAAAATGAAGTGATGTGGCACATTTATTTCATGTTTTTTGGTAGCAATAAAAGGTAGAGTTGTGCGAGTATTCGAATAATAATATTCAAATAGTAGAGTATTCACTTCAATTCGAATTTAAATTATTAAAAATTTCAAAGTATTCGGAATGAACAGATATGTGTATATTAATTCGCAGGTAACGGCTTGTAAAAGTAGTTTTGCTGCAGTGTCGGAGTGCTAAACCGTGAAAGCACCCATTTAGGGGAAATCCGCTTCGCCGCAAAGCCCCCCTGCAAATTTAAAGGGGCCCTGCAATATTTGTTGAGCATAGTCGGAAAACGCTCCCAATCGGTAGTCGAGGCTTCCAAGAATACGCGAGCCAAATATTATGGCGCAGCACGCGACCTGCGATTCACAGTAAATTCTAAAAGCCAGCCAAAAATTGCTCTTTTCTCTTGGCAAATGACGCCACAAGCTCAGAAATCACTCGTCAAAGCTATTGCATGAGCCAGATTTAACATGGCGCACTCGGTCGTCACTGGAGCTGCAGCGGGAGGCTGCGGCATGTCAAGGCGTGCGGGTGCGATCACACTGAAAAGCTGCGTAATTTAAGAAAAAAAAAAGAAAAAAAAAAGGTGCTCAAGGTCACAAGGTGCGTGTGACATATTTTCTTTCGCCATGCCATTCCTCCCTGCTTATCTTCCAGCTATTTCGTCGGAACGAAAAGAGAGAATTAAATTGCAGCGTGTGACTAATTTTCAGAACTCTGCCACTTCTAAAAATTTTGCGGTGGTAAATTTTTGAGGCAACAAGCTTCTTTACTGGCTCCATGGCTACTTGAAAAAGTGTTGCAGGGCCCCTTTGAATGAACATGTTATTCTCAAATCAATCTATCATTTTATTAAGCTTAAAAGCTTATGACAATTTATATGCTCTAAGTATAATAAAATTTAAAATGTTACCTATTTTACAGGTTATCATTCGCATCCTACTGAAACTCATATCCCGCTACTACTCAAAGTTGTTTTGACTTCCTGTGAAAGAAAAAAAAAGGACATTTGCATAGAGGCTTTATTTCAATATAAAAATATATTGTGCTGGTTAGTTAGGTCATGATAAATATGCCCATTTTTCTTTTTATGTCATATATACTATTCAAATTCCATTCAAAATTTTTAGACCAAAATCACTATTTGCTTCGAATTCGTTTCGAACCTAAAATGCTCTATTCGCACAAGCCTAATAAAAGGCATCTGTTTCACGCTTCAGTTGTATTAATTTACCTACGAACCCCCTCCCGCTTCTCCTTCGTCTGCTCCGCTGCAAGGGGTCTCCCATCACTTCCACCAGCCCGCAAGGGGTCCCCGACACATCCATGGCTGAGAACCACTGTGGTAGAGAATAAAAAATAAACTTAAAGGCATGGGTGCTTAGAGGCATGGGTGCAGTTTCATGTATTCCTGATATGTGGCACTTGCCAAACATCAAAAGTTGAAAACCGGGTGCATTTTAAGCATACAGGCAATGTACGTTTTTGATCCTAAAAGGCCGCACCGCTCAGCGCACACACCTGCACACATGTGGTACATAAATCATCCGGGCATGGCATGACCATAAACAGTGCGCTTCAAGCAAATCACTTGGGATTGTTTGTACCACATCGCAGTAAATACCACATTTCAGTGAAGTGGTGCAGGTTTTTGTTCATTACTGCATCGCTGTACAAATGGCATACATACGTGCATCGAAAAGAGCTGGATGAGTTGTCGGCCTTGACACTAGGTTCCTCGTTGGTTTCGAAATGCCTTTTCATCACCATCCCAATTTTTTTCACATCAAAAGGAAAAAAAAGGCCTTGTAGTCTGTACTTTATGCTACATGTACTGTAGCTTCACACTTATTTCTTTGTTAGTAGTGGCAGCAAGCATAACATTCTACTTATTGTCTAGTTCAGATCCATGCTACCAGTTAGTGTATAATTGTGCCAAATTTTTTGGCAATTACGCTTTAGTGGGGTTTTACTATATTGCAGTGAAGAAAACTAATAGCATGGAGCATTATTGCTCAGTAAAGCATGCTACTTGCATCATTTGTTATTAAAAAAGGTGGGGGGGGGGGGGGATCGCCATGTTTTTTGAAGAATAAGAAAGCTAGTATAGTACATTAATTTCATGAGAAGGCATTGATTAAACATGAACACACCTAAACCTCATTATAACAAAGTTGCATCTTACGTAAAATTAAGTTCACTGTTTCCAAAAATTCGTTGAAAAGGTTTAATCCTACCACTATGTTTATTGCAAGACTTCTCACTTTTCACTTACTTTGTTATAACTGACGTTTCATTATTCTGGGCTCGTTATATCAAGGTTTTAGTGTAGTACTAAAGTAACATTTACTTGTTAGCATGAAATTGGAGAATGTAACTTGTAAATTGCTCCTCTTCGTCATCTCAAGAGTCCGAGACGCAGCAAATTTTTACGTAAGCATCACATGTATGCATATATTGTACCTAAAATTATCAATATATTGAATAATTTTACCACTCCCTTTGAGCTCACTATATCTGGGTCCAAATGTATCTTTTTTTGTTTAATGTTGTCATATTTGTGTTGATACATATGTGTGATTCAAAGATCTATTTTTGAAAGAAATATACTTCCTGGGTGTGCAGGGAACATTTAAGAAGGAAGATAGAGTAGAGAGATGGGACAGAGCGCACACTTACAACCAATTTTATTGCACAAATGGCGAGAATATTCAGTCCAGCCCGCTTACTTGAGCGTGACGCGGCATCCGTTCGCTGTATCCCAAAGTTCGTAGTAAATGAAACACATCTTTTGAAAAAAGTTGCGAGTGAAAACACAAACTTTTTTGCCCCAAAACGTCCGTGATACGCGTGTTTCGAAGAGCAGAAGCGATAAGGGTGGTCTCGATTTCATTTAAAACGGCCGAGTGCTCGTTCCCCGAGGCCCGTGGCATAAGCTGCATGAGGCACTGGCATCGTCATTCTCGCAATCCGATTCCTCCCAATCGCTCTCGCCACGTACTTCATTCACAATACCCTAATCCGTGCACGGTTCCGCAGTGTCGGCATCATCATCGGCCGTAATTAAACCATCGCAACAGATGTCCCACCCGCTCTCCCAGGTTGGAGTCGACGGCGCGCTGTCACAAATCGCCGCCGCAGTTCGGAAGCTTCAGGCTCAGCATCGCGCCCAACGTCGACGAAGTTGGCCTCGCGAAAACAGTTTCGCTCGCATGTAGTCGTCACCGCCGCCCACGAAATATTCACCATCTCCACAGCTGAATACTGGGACGCCCGAAGCGGCAAGTTAGCGGCCAGGTGGTCAACAGCTATGAGCAAGCGCTCTGCAACGCAGCACCTAACACACGGATTACGGTCAAGCCAAGCGGTCACACTTTCGACGTTTCGCTGAGCGGCAGGAAAAGGAGGCTAGTCCTCCCGTCAGCTATCATGACTACACACGCACACCAAGAGCGAGCAAGGCGCGCACACGCGACACACATGCCAGAACGCTTGGAACAGCTCTGGGCCCGTTTCCAGTCAGAAAACAAAACTAATTCGAGCCAGCGTGGTGGGCAAGGAGTTGCGATAAAAAGAGGGGAGGATGCGGCGGGAGGGCGACCTTGAAAACGAAAACACACGGGAAGGAGGCAGGTTGGGTAGCTTGCTTGAAAGGTCGGCGAAACTCGCACGTAGCAAAAAAACTTGGAAAGAGTGCCTGCGCGCACAGAAGCATGGCCGCCTGGATCGATGCGTGCGGCGGTGTTCAAAAATCAGCGGCCGTGGTCAAAAAATTATTTTGTTTTGCCGGCGGGTTTGTGCGGCCTCACAAACTTCTATATTTCGCGATTCGTTCCACGCAAATTAACAGCCGTTCTCGGGCTTCTGTACGCACGCGGAAGGCATGCTGAGCCGAGTGGGAAGTGAGCAAGAACAAGTCCTAAACACGAAACGAATCGCAAATTATCAGAGCCGGTGGGGTAGCGTACGCGCGTGCACAAGACGGAAACTATCGGATACAGTCGGTGGCCGATGATGTTGGCAAATGGTCTGGTCACTCCAAGCCGACGACGCCAATGACAGTACCAGCGATCAAAAAAAAAAAGGGTAGATGGCCGACCGGTCTTCGAAAGATCTATGGCAGTGTGGAAACACGAGCCTCGTCTGGCGATTCGGGGTGCTCAGAGTAGCGGGGGGACAAAGGACGGAGGGGTGCACAACAAAAAGCAGTCGGGGCATGGAGGAAGGAAACATCTTTCCTTCCTCCATGGGTTGGGGAGAGCGGCAACTAAAGGGTCGCGGAGGCAGGGTTGGCGTTTAACAACAGAATGTATGGGCATCTCGCCGATGCCTGATCAGTGGTCAAAATTGGTTTCCCGGATAGTCTGCAGACCGCTGACTCCGTTCGCTGTAACCGGTCAGCGGCGCTCAGAGACAGTCGTTGTAAGTTTGATATAGTGCCATTGAACCAATGTATATTTTCACGGTCACGCGGATATTGTTTGTTTTAAGCAAAAGCTCGTTTTAAGTCGGGCCGTTATATGTGTGCTCGACTGTATATACAATCAAGACGGCGAGGAGATCACACACAAAAGAAAGGACAAATGATGGCGCATGCGCCAGACCACCTTATTTTAAGCTTGAAATGACTGAACAGGTACTTGTATTTATTATTTGACAGATTGACGGACGGGGCACTTACACACTCAGTTCCTGCTTTGAGAATCAAAAAAGCTTCATATATTTCACGTTTCCTCTTGTCCTTATATCTTGCCATTACTTGGCAGTCATCGAAATTCCCATCAAAAAAGCGGACATCAAGTTACTCCTGTCTGACAAGAAAGGAGGATTTGTCTTAGTTCCAAAACTACTCTATGAAGAAAAGGTGGTAGCAGCCTTTTCAGGGAACATCAGAGAACTGCCAAAAGTAGCTGCAGTCAAAGTTAAGTGAAAAGCTGAGAAGCTGCACGAAATAATGATTTTTTAGTCTTTTATAGTCCAGAACAGTGTGACACAAGGCAGCACGCTGACGAAATTTTAAGCATTTTTTCTGAGAACATGACTAATCTGCAGCTGATGATGAAGTTCCCTGACAACAACGGACTTAGATTTTTAGACCTGGAGCTTATGTTTCTGCCAGAACACATGTGCTGGCAATACGCTCCCCGCTCCAAGAAAGCCTGTTACCCTTTAGTTCAGCACACTCTTAGCTTGTTAAGCGAGAAATTGCCAAATCATGTATGATGGCATCATTGTCAAGGTTTTGCCATTACCAGGTTCAGAGCAGTTTTGGCAACCAAGTTAAAAGATTTAAGAAAGCAGGCGTTCCTGATCACCTGCTCTCGGGCATAGCAGAATCACTTCTGAATGTATTGAAGCAGGGAAAGAATGCACGGCACCCACCTCAGGACCAGCCAAAGCTAAAGTGTCTGCCATTCCTTATGTGCACAAAGTTTCGTACTGCTTAAAAATAATCGTTGAGAAAACTAGGGTAAAGGTTGTCTTCACGGCAAAAGACAAGCTGAGCTCTTTTTGTTAAAGAGTTAACTACGAAGGATCTTTAAGTGTCGGGTGCAATGCGAAGCACGCAAAGATATTTGTAGAATGTATTATAGGCATTGTGTATCTGATTTACTTACCATGTGGTCGATACTACATCGGTCACACGGGGCGCTGTCTGAAAGATCATCTTAGGGAGCACGCAAATCTGATGCGCGGATCAGTGGGCAGCCACTTGGCGAGTCACTGTGCGAATTGTTGGTGCACCCTGAATTTTGATGAATGCCAAGTAATGGCAAGATATAAGGACAAGAGGGCACGTGAAATATATGAAGCTTTTTTATTCGCAAAGCAGGAACTGAGTGTGTAAGTGCCCCGTCCGTCAATCTGTTGGATAATGAATACAAGTACATGTTCAGTTAAGCTGTCTTTTCAAGCTTGGAATAAAGTGGTATGGCGCATGCGCCATCATTTGTTTTTGTTTTTTTTGTGTGTGATCTCCTCGCCTTCTTGACTGCATATGTATTCCCGCCATCTGTGCAATAAAATTGGTTGTAAGTGTGCGCTCTGTGCTGTGTCTCTTTGCTTCTATTTTCCTTCTTAAAGATCAAAGATCCATTCTACAACCTCTTGGTTTTGGGTCCCACCTTAATATGCGTGTTAATGCTCTCTGTGGTGCAATCAAATTAATTGATTTTTTAATCATAACAGGCTCATTTCATGCCAAACGCTTCAACCATTTTGGCGACCATCTTATATGTATTGAAAAAAAGAAGTAATGGGGATTAAATGCATTGGAAACAGTAAAACGCTATAATAATTCTAGCGTAAAACTTTATTCACATGGGACCCTTCCAAATTTTACATGATGTTGTTTGAGTGATGTGTGATAGAAAATTTTTAATGATGGTATTGTTTCTTGTTTAAACACAAAGTTGGGTTACATTTTAGGTGAAGGCATTTTTGTAAGGTGTTTGAAGCTCAATAATATTACTGCAATTTTTCTGCCTTATATTCTTCTAGAAATATTGCCAAAATATTATATTTTACATTGAAAGTATTTGTCAATCACTGAAGTAATAATCTCATGATAAAAAAAAATCATGAGTTTGAAAAAAAATTATTTTAATTCACTTTGAGACAGCTTACACCACATGGTGCTTCTTTTAAAAATGAACGTAACAGCTCAATTGAAAACAAATAATTAGTTAATCATATGTGGCAAGTTTTATCATTATTCTTTTGCTTTAATGAGGAAAATAATTTTCAATGTTCCTCATGGATGAAAGTGCAGAGTGTCTGTGAGAAAGCTGCCATATGAACAAATGGGAAGATAGCCATCAATAGGTAACTTCCAAAATTATTTTTTTTTCTTAAAACAAGAAATTTAATGATTTTACTTACTCACTTGCCAGAATTGAGCAACCATTTATTTGCTTTTGATTAAGGTGTAAAACTGATTTTTAATGGGACCACGTGGTGTAAATTGCATCTCGATGTGGACCAAAATGATTTTCTGAAATTCAGTTTTCTCTCATACATAGTTTTCTCTCATAACATTTACAAACATGGGTGGTCTGATGGATTACTTATATTCATACATAGTGCTATATTACATCAGAAAAAAATGCAAAGACAGATAATCCTGGCAAGATTTCTGGAGGCATATAAGGAAGAAAAATTGTAGCAATATTATTCACCTTCAAACACCTTACACAAATGTCGTTGCTTAAATGCGAACCAAATTTGGTATTGAAATTAGGCACAGTACGATCAGAATAAATTCTCTAACAAACATCATCGAAACCACAATGTGCGAAATTTGGAAGGCTCGATGTGACTAAAAAATTTTTTGCTTTCCAAATTATTCTAACAATTCACTTCTTTCACTAAATCAATACACTAAATCCACTTTTTCTTTTCGAATACATTTGAGATGTTTGTTAAGATTGCTGGGACGTTTGGTGTGGAATAGCCCCACACTGTAAGCCGCTTGTGTGCCTGTTCTAAGTGGAAAATGTTTTTGAGAGCATTGAATGAGCAGTAAGCATCCCCGAATTGGTGCAGGCTAATCACTGTCGAAGACGAGCTACGACGGGAGCAGCGAGAGATGCAGGGCATGATTCGGGCCAAACAACAACTGATTGATGCACAAGAGCGTAAGATCCAGACATTGGATGCAGCCAACCAGCGATTGCTGGGAGCTCTTGCTCAGTTACGCCAGCACTATCAAGACCAGGTTCAGCTCGAGCCCCGACTGCTGGCCAATGGTGCTTCCTCGCCGCCACCACCGTCATACAGGAGCAGCTCCTGCTGACAGTGCGTGCCCATCACATTTAACACAAGTGTGCCCTCAAGGAAAGACACATTGTGTGGTCTTTCTGTGCACAAGGCCACACAATGCTCTTACAATGTAGACAATGTGTCCTTACAATGCTCTTGTGGCAGTCTCATCTTTGGTGGCTCACAACAGTTTATGCAATTCGAAGCCGGAAATGTGGAGATTCATTTTGGGTGCTACATAATGCAAGCTTTTGATAAACAGGCCTTTGTGTGTTTGTACAATACAACAGAAGTTATAGTAGTTAACCTACTTGACATGCCAAGCCAGTGGCCAATAGGCTCTACAGCGGTTCTTACTCAATATCCCATAGCTTTGTAATGTATGTGAGTGGAGGAAATAGAAGTCTATCTTTCTGTACAAACTTGCCCCTGGTTTTCTTTCTCTCTCTCTCTCATGTATGATGAAATGATCACAGTGATGTTTGAATCAAAGCACTGCTTCCACTGTACCAACAAAGCCAATGTAGCATTTCACATGACCACTTCACTGTCTATTTTAGCCAGTCTCACATAGATAGCATAAATTGTACAAGGTTGTCTCAGGGCGCTTTTGGCCTCATTTAAGCACTTAGTATAACACTACAGTGCCTACATTGTAAGTTGTTGAATATGTTTCGCTGTTGTAAACTTGACTAAATGATAGAAAAAAAACTTTTCATATCAAGTATTCAGTATTGAAGAGCTACATTATTGGACACTACTGATTTTTATTTATTTTTTTATTTAGAATTAGCAATTTTATATGTTCAAAATAATATTCTTACTGATGTCAGATTTGAAAGGCACTTTGTTCTTTGATGTTCAGCACACATAAGGTAGGCATCCTGGGGAAAAAAGAAGTACTTATATGGCATTCTAGTGTGAATCGTTGAGTTTTTGCTAAGCAGTATGAGCAGTGTATAAATTAAGGAAAGTTTTGGCTGAATTACCTGTGTGGCCTTCTTTAAATTTGCTTGCAAGGAATGAGATGCCTTATCTTCTGCAGCTGAAGTGTGGTCTGTGAAGTGGCAACAAATAGGTCCTTGTGCATCATACCAGTATATTGGTAGAAGCAAGTTCATGTCGATTGTGACCTTTTTGGTACAATTGAGTTAGCCGAGAAAGATTACTGAGCTGTTATATTTATGTTGCTCACTCAAGTTTTATGATGATTGCTAGGGTTAGTCAGAGCTGCTTAACAGTGTGCAAGGGCAATCATTAGGAAGATGAAAGCTATTCGTTACTCTTGGTTCGTGTTTTTTAACTGTTGTTGCATTATAAGGTTTAATTCAAAGACAGGTTAGATGGGGCTGCAAGAATTTATTATTAAATTAGTTGCTAATATAGAACTTGACATTGTTTTTTTTGTGTGTGTCTATGCTTTCATTGCATTAGCTGTACTGGACCTTAATGTTTTTGTCCAGAACAGCTTTTGCCTCTCTTCTTGTTTTTTGCACTTTCTTGAGAGAACCAGGAATCTTTGACCGGGCATAATTCACAAAAAAAAAAGCACAGAACTTCTTTTTTTTTTTCCACACCAAGAAGGCATCATGCATTCAGGTTCCTTTAATATCATGGCATAATTGGCCATGCTGGTACTCTGAGCTTAAGCTCTTAACACAACTGCATTGTGCATTTCCAAAAAGTTTTGTTGCTTTTGGGTTCTTGTGTGTGTACTATGATCAGATTGAAGTCTTCTCAGGATTAATTGGTTGTAACGAAATGTTATTCTGCAAACTGTAGCATGTGTTACAAACCACCCTAGTCCATCTGTTGCAGATCATGTCTGTGGTCACATTTATGGTATCTTAAGTGGATAGCATTATCACTTTAATGCAAACTTAACTTGTACATTTTTACTTTGAGCAATCAAAATATGTAGGTTTAAGCTTAACAAGTCTGAATAATTTATCTGACAATCATAAAAAATGCAGTGAGGTTAATTTCTATGGACTGTTGTAGATGGTGCTTGCCAGGAGTAGAGAACCAAGGCCTTCTTGCATAGTAAAATAGTTTTATATCTAGGTTGGCTGAAAATTCTTGCATTGATATTACTGTGGATTGAATTGAGTAGGCAGGATTATGAGAGCCGGCTATGTGGCCTCCAATCATGCGCTAAGTCTTAATATAAGCCATCAGTCTCTTCAAGACTGTTGTGTTATTCCCAGTATTGTCTGAGTATATTTTGCATCTGAGACATTGGATATTTCTTGAACTCAGACTTGCATATTGTAATAGCAGTGTTTATTTTACCATTTTTTTATTTTTGGTTCATTTATGTGTGCTGTTTTACATCTAAAGCATTGCGAGAAACCCTGAAAAGCTCACATTAAAACTGTTATGTCTCTAAAGGTACATTTTTCAGCAGGATCGCCTTTCTTTTTTTTTTGAGCTGGATAATGTAGTTTGCAAAATTAATGGCCATGAAGAGAAGCTTTGTGAACCCCCTCTTTCCGGTAAATTATTGGTACGCTCTGAATGTTTCCTTTTCAAAAGCAGTGTCTAATAATGTGGGCAGTGAATCATTACAATAGGCTAATGTCAATACTGCTATGTTTCACCAATACATGCTTGCTATTCACCACATCTGGTATAACTATCTTTGGGGATGTGATGAGAATTTATGAGATTCTGTCAGCAGAAGTGTTACTCTGGTGAAACTGACTCATTCGAGGGCTCAGCTTGAATGCTTTTTGGAATGTGCAGCTGGCTCTCCATTTGTGTTATGTGCTGCATATATGCATCTCTATTGTGCAAGTTTTGCATTTAGATATCATTATTTGCTGTTCACACTACAAATGATGCATCAGTTATTTGCTCTTGACAAAGAAGAAAAGATGTATATACATAAGAAAGGTGTTATGAAAAAAAAATGGGTGTATATTATTACAACGAATGCCGTGGTAAATGCATATATACATTTTTCTTTTATGTACAAATTGCAGCTTTTGCCCGGCTACTGCGTTTCAGGGATTGCTAGTGGTTAAATGAGACTGTCATTTTTTCTTATTTGTATAAAGTTTGTATTGTTTTTGTTGTCAGTTTAACAAAAATGTTGATTCATTTGCAGCACAGATGTGCCTTTGGCATCTTTGAATATTGTAAATTTTAGTTAATGTTGTACCCATTTACGTTTGGGTCTGGATGTCATCCTAGGTGTGAGCTTGTATACCTTCTTACTTTATGCCCCGCCATGTGAAGTTGATGGCAAAGTTGTCATTTACAGATCCATTACCAAAGAGCACCTCTTTTTCTTTTGTAAAAAAAAAAAGTAAAAGCTTTCTGTTCGTTGAGTTTCATGTGTGCCTAAGGACAAGTCGTTGACAGTTAGAGTACCATCGCTCATGTAACACGATGCTCTGTGCTGTTGGTGCACACTCTAATATGTGCATTTTGACATGCAATACTGTCCAGAGGAGCTTATAGAGAATGCTATACATGTTAAATACATACAAAGATATATCAATATATATATATATATATATGCATATATGTACACACAACATGTATACATATATTATCGCAAAGCTGCATATTGGGTTAGTTGGTCAAAACTCATTATTGAAGGCCATTAACAGTGGAAACAACAAGTGCTAACCAAATAAACCTTCAGCTGTGAATCAGTATGTGTGTCTGCCTTCTTTTTGACTCTTGTTGCTAGCACTGTTACTCGCCTTCGAGGGATATATATATATATATATATACACTATAACATATTGGGGTATTGTTGACAGCTTTTTTGTTTGGTTTGCAGCCGCTCTCACACCTATGCAGTTTGTCAAAATAGGCACAGAAGTTGAGAAAATTAGTCATGGAAGTTTAACAGATACTAAGTGATTTTGTGGTGGCACACTTTTTCTCATCCCATCTTTCAGTCCAAGTTTCGTGTTTTCTAGCATCACTTTCGTTAGCTTTGCGTTGAACACACAGCTGGACTGCTACACATCACATGCACTTCTTTAATGTTCCAGATTAGCCCTAAAATATACTCTGCATTCAGAAATGTTGGAATCATTCAGTAAGACCAAATTAAGGATGCATTAGTATGCACTTGAAGCTGTGCTGTTTCTTTTTTTAGTCATAACCTCCAATGGGCACAAAGCAGTCATTGAGTATAATGATGTGCATATTCTCTGCCATATCTGGTACTATATTAAACAAAGTGTATTTGTTGCATTGTAATGTCTGTCTGTGGGCTTGAAATTAGCTGTCTGGTTTGGCAGAGCCAGTATGTTGGCATCAGGTGCTACAAATCTTTCCTGGTTTTTCTTCTTTAGCATCTTAAATGTAGCAAGGATGTTGTTTTGGTTCCACTGGTGGTGCTTGCCTATAAAGAAGCATTCAGCAGTAGCACCAAGCAGATTTACGTGATACGCTTGCAATAATAAGCAACGAATGTCTAGTGAGTTAACTTTTTTCTCTTGTATTTGTCATGGCTAATGTTAGTAAAAAGACTAAAGCATGTGCACAAGACCTATACTTGTATACATCCTTGGAACGGAATTTCAGCTACATCTAGACAGGGAAAAACTTTTCCTTAGATAGCAGTGTGCCCTGTGCTGAATTCCTTGGTCAGATGAAAACAAGGAGAGGTGTGGAATGCTGTTTGGTATAAGCTTGTATTGACTTTAGTTTCCCTGTCACACATGACTCATTTTTATTAGTTGGTGGCACTTAGCATTGTATTGTATCAATCAAATATATTTATATCTAGTATTGTGCAGATCTTTTGTAAATAAACTGTCTATATTTTATCTTTTAGTCTTATTCATTGAAGTGTGTTACATATGAACACAGGTTTTCAAATTTAATAACAACTTTTCAATGAGAGCCTTGTCTAGTTGTGCTATGTAATATCTATATTGTTAAAAATAATGCCTATCTGTAGAGAAGCTGCAAGTTGGCAGAGCCGAGTTGCTTATTACTAGAGCAATGCAAAAAGTGTGCACTGTTCAAGGAGTACTGACATAATTTTTAGACATCCTAAAATGGACGTTTTTCATTTCCACGGTATGCTGAAATTTGCTATCTGCTTGTGCAGGTAGCAAATTTCAGGTTCGAAGTGATTAGTGATTTGTTCAAACAACTTTGAATCAAGTTTGAGTAGTATAATATTGTAGAACATAGAAAAATGACCATATTTGTCATGACCCAACTAACCTGCGCAATATTTATTTTAAATTGAAACAAGGTATGTGCTAATGTTAATTTTTATTCAAAGAGAAGTAGAAGCAACTTTGAATAGTAGCAGGATTTGACATCCAGTAGAATGGAAGTGATAACCCGTAAAAAAATGATGTTGCGTTATAAAATATACAATACTCTAGCCATATAAGCAACGGTATAACTTCAAAAATGATGGATCTAACTCAGCAATATGTTGACCTCAAGAGTGAGGCTTTCTTGCAGATTTTCTTTGGAAATGCATATTCACAGTGTAGCACACCTCTCCTGCAGTGAAATTACCTTTATGAGGAGGTTACATGCAGTCTATTCATTGATTTCGAACACCTCAAAATTTAGTATAAGTTCATTTGAAGCGAATCCTAATTGTGTAGTACAGTCAAACCCACTTATTTTCATTTCCCAGATAAAACGATCTTTCGTTTGTAATGATCATATTTCAGTGCACTTACAGTTTTCCTAGGCTACCCAATGAAATTGTGTCTACCGTATAGCGAACATTTTTCAAAGCTTTTTTTAAAACGAATGCTTCCAACTTGGTCGCAATAAAAATATAGAGCATACGAAGCGGGGGGAAAAAAATGTTAAACGGGCATTCAAAGCATGTGAGAGGTGGTCGCTCGTGCTTGCCCCACTGCAGTTTACTCACGACCTTGGTGTAAGAATGTTTTAGGTGGTGACAATGCAGCCGGCACTGCTTGCAGATTGTGTTTGCCGCTTAGGCTGTTTCTTTTTGGCAACGACAGGTGCCATTAACAGATGTTGGCTCAAGTAGCTAATGAGAGAAAGGTGCTGAACAACGCTCAGTACAACGGAGCCTCACTTGTTTATCACACTCGATGTACATGTGTACATCGATGTTGGTAAAAATACACTGGTATTTGGCAGTAACGAAATTTGATTTTTCAATTGTATTTGCAGCGTATTTTTCAACAGCATTCTTGTCATATAAATGCTGTCATATAAATGACCACTCTCCAGACCAAAGCAAACTTTGGTCTGGAGAGTGATCGCATTTTGATGTGGAAGTGTTAGAGAACTGGTTTCGCTGAATTTCCGGTGTCTGCGGCGGTGACGGTGTCAGCATCTATGGTCCTGAGCAAAACAAGCTGTATTAATCATGAATGAAAATTCGAGGTAGTTTTAATAAGGCTATCAGCTAAAGGACATTTGCAGTTTGGCATACCTTGGGGCAGTCTACACCAAAAGCAATGACACGCTAGTGATCGGGACTGCAAAAGTGTGCATGCACATGTGTGGTGTGCTTGCATGTTTGTCAGTGTGTGTGTGTATGTACATGCTAGTGTATGTGTGTGAGTGCATTTGTGCACATGTGTGTGTTTGGGTTCTGTTCACTGGTTAATCTACAACATTTAATGTTTCTTGGTTTTAATGAGCATAGATAAGGCAGCTAGAAAAGTGACTTCTGAATTCAAAACTAGAAATTGCCTTTCTGCTTGATGACTAGGTGAGTCGGTAGCACATAGACTTAATGGGACTTTTTGAGGTCCTATTTGGTACTTGTCAAGGTGTACTTTTGGGCCAGTTGGTTCACATTGGCAGTAAAACAGTGCCAGAGAAAACAACAGGCCAGACAAGCAGAAGTACATGTACACAAGGAACACTAATAACTGAAAGTTTATTCAGTATTTTCACAAAATGAATACTGCCTTCACATGAATAAACAGGAAAAAGAAGGTTGCAGAGAAAGGTTGTGCGCAATAGGAGTGACCACGTGATGCACTGCCATATTTCTTGTAACCTCCTTCTGTTTGTTCATGTGAAGGTAGTATTTATTTTGTGCAAATAGTGAATAAACTTTCAGTTGTTAATGCACCTTGTGTACGTGTCCTGCTCATCTTGTCTGTTGTTTTCTCCGGCACTGTTTTACTGCGACTAGTTGGTACATACTGAGGAGAATTACTTAGCAAAAATAAACAGTTCCAAGTAGCGCTTTTTTTTTTTTTGTGTCTTTCTTGTATGCTGCGTTTTTTCCTGCACTAAGTAATTCTTGTCTTATCATTGTGGTGTTGAAAAGCATCATCTTCTTCATGGGGAGGAGGCCCATCGCTGCTGAATTTAGAACTCGGCTTCTTGTGTGTTTGTTGATTCAGCATCGCCATGTCCTAGACTCGCTGTTTCTACGCGCAATCATTTGGCTCACTTTT
Organism: Rhipicephalus annulatus; assembly: GCA_013436015.1. Classification (NCBI taxonomy): domain Eukaryota; kingdom Metazoa; phylum Arthropoda; class Arachnida; order Ixodida; family Ixodidae; genus Rhipicephalus; species Rhipicephalus annulatus. The sequence continues at coordinate 882,585 of WOVY01010430.1, forward strand.
AGCGGCTGTGTTAGGCACTTCAGAAACAGATGAACTTTTTGGCCCCCCTTGTTTCCATCAATATGGCTGTAGAGCCCGCTGTTTTCACACAGATTTCCCCTCTTTTTCTTTCTCCCTCTTGAGAAAATGCTAAGCACAGCATCCGAAGAGAGCTCAGGTTTCTTTTGGGTGGGCAACAGCATGTTTCTTTTGTATTCTGCATGATATATTGCACAGATCCCTTCTTCTGGGAAACGCTTTATCCACACATGGTCAGTGGGCTCCAAGAAATTGTCTGCTCTTGGAATTGCCCATCGCTACCTATCCAGCACTCCGGTTCACGCGGAGCCTTGGAGAACGACACATGCTTCGTACAAGTCATATACGCCGCTCCTGCAATTCGGGACAAAACTTCTTTTGCGGCCATTTTGAGACGCAGGTACTCTGCATTTATGCAGCTTCGATAATCGGCATGATATGCAGCTTCAAGGTATACACAGTATATATGTTCAGTGAATCACAAAACACAAATCAGCAAACAAAGTACACTCACAAGGCTCACAAGTGCGGGGCAACGCGTTTCTAAATCGCAGAACAGCATGCACACAAAGCTTTCAAAAAGATCTTTCTTCGCGCGCAAATTTCAGAATGTGCCTCATGCAAGCCCCTGGGACACCATGCTATAGCGCCATTTCTACTCGTGACGCAGGTACTCTGCATTTATGCAGCTTCGATACTCGGCATGATATGCAGCTTCAAGGTATACACAGTATATATGTTCAGTGAATCACAAAACACAAATCAGCAAACAAAGTACACTCACAAGGCTCACAAGTGCGGGGCAACGCGTTTCTAAATCGCAGAAACGGCGAAAACTACTCGTGGCTCAAGGTTATCGGAGAACACAATCTACCCATGCCCTCTTCATAAGTGAAACAGTGAGGGTTGGCAACTAACTTATCCTTACACTGTACTCATGATGGAGGTATCTTATACCTAGCAAGCACCCCACATAGTTTTTCGATGCTGCGAGCGAGGTCGCTCATTTTTCATGTCATTCACTGGCAGAACAACAGTGAGAGGAAAAGAGAATGGGAGGCACAAGAAAGACTTGCGGTCAACTTTATTTTACATGCCAAACTTTTCCGAGGCTAACTTTTGATAACAGCTGAGACTAGTAAATAAATAATAATGAGTGTCGTATGGTTGTGGTGCTGCCTTAACAGATAAGCATAAAAGCGAGGCGGTGAGTGGCGATGACGTGCCATTTTGACTCATCTCCAGCTACCTTATCGCAGTCATCTACAGATATCTGCTCAGCTGTATGTGTTTAAACCGCACGGGTACAAGCGCGGCATGTTGCCGTTTGCAGGTTTGCCGCTGCTGCGTTGTGCAAAGCCACTAGCGCATTGCTTGCAAAATGCATGTCTTCGTCATGTTGAATGGACAGGCTACTTGCTGCATGCGAGCGAGATCCTGAGTAAAGCATGCACAAAGAACATGCAAATGTGCACGTACATACGTTAGACTGTGAACAGCCTGGCATGCTACGGTGAGAGCGAAGTAAGGGACATCCTGCATGTAACAAGCCAGAGATTATTGGTTCCCTCGTGGCGGTATCGCGCTTCAGTCGAATGGCGAAAGTTCATTGCAAACGGGGTTTAATTCCCTCATGAGTAAGTGGGTGTTACTTAACACACAAAAAGGCCTAACTTGTCAGTAGGGGGGTTGTCAGCACTTTTTAATAAAATACACAAACTATAAACAGTTTGGTCATTAAGTGCACATGTTTCACGGTTAGTCCAAGTGCTAGTACTGTTATAACAACCACTTATCGTGGCACTTTAGAGTTCATTATAAACGGGTTCAACTGCATTCGTTCGAATATCCGAAGTGCTCGGATATTCACACAAGAGTAGTATGCAGTGTTAATGTGCTCCATATAATGGAGTCGGGCAACATATATAAAATATTTTATTTTAATGTTTTCGTCGCTGAGCATTAGCACGCTAGCCCACCGCAGTGGGCATTAAACAAGTCAGCACAGTTCCATTGAGTTTGAGAATCCTGCGTCCTACATGGAGCCTAAATTGCAAACATCACTGTCTGTGCCACTAGGCGACAATTGACTTGTTTACATGCACTACAAGCAAATCACAGGTGTACCACTAGTATGCCACAAGTTGCTGTTTCACCAGGACGTCGCACGGCCATGACACGTCACTGAAAAGCAGGGGCGTAGCCAGGGGGTAGCACACTGGGCATGTACACCCCCCCCCCCCCCTCCCGAAATTTTTTTCGCCATGGCATAGAGAAAAATCGCCATTTTAAGGGGGTGCCCCTCCTCCTCCCGTAAAAATTTTCTGGCTATGCGCCTGCTGAGAAGCCACCCTCTCGATAATAAAACCAAAAGTGTTTTTTTAATGTAGCTGTCTTAAAAAGGTATTGAGTACATTTCTTGGTACCATGAAACTCTTTTTGAGGTTCTCAGCCTCAGTATTTTTATTTAGGGTGGCAGACAAAAAATATTTAAAATTCATGTTGGTACTCCTTTAAGCAAGTTACAGCCTTTTACTTTCTTCCCAAGGATCTGCAATAAATTATTAGTGCTCTTGCAAAGCTAACTGAACTATATGTAGTGTACCTCAAAGGCTTTGTACACTGATGATAGTGAAGCATTTCTATGCCCTAGTTTTTTCTATGCCCTACATGATAGATTGCACAAGACATTAACAGTGCAAAAAAAATTTTTTTCACTTCAAGGGTGAGGCAATTAATGTTATTGGAATGTTATAAAAAGTAAGTCTACTAGCTAATTTCATTTGGATCCAATATGCATAACTCTACAAAACACTAAGCAATTGTGGCCCCTCCAGAGAGTGAAGGGCTTCATGTTGTCTGTTGTTTTAGCATTAAGTAAGCAGTGAGAGCACAATGCGAGCCATTTAGTGGTGACTGTCGACACAGCGCTCGTGGTCGTGCCCCTAAGGCTTGTTTATCCTTGCGACTAGCAACTACCACGTGACCAAGTTAGTAGCAAAGCAATTGGTTATAAATGGCCATGTTGATTGAAAAGTGACTGCTTTGGCTTAGACGCTCGCTTATCAATTTTTCAGTGGCAGAACAGCAGTTACAAACCTTTCAACCAATCACAAGTGCATGAACAGGAAGTCTGCCTCTTTTACGGGGCAATGGCAATGCAAGAAAGATCCAGGCAGATGTGAGTTCTGTGTGATAAGGTGAATTCTGTCTGATAAACCTTCATGTTAATAGCTTTGATAGATAAAATTAGTATAAATGAGTTGTATCTAAAACTTTATACGTGTTTTATTTATCAGGTTTTCTCTTGAAATAAATTAATCATAAATGTTCCAAGTATATAGGAAAAAAATGGGAAACCTATGGACTAGTATTCAAGTCATTATCAGGAAAACCAGATGCTTCATGAAAAAGCATCAAAGACTGCATGCATATTATGATATTATATGCAATTGAAGCTAATATATTGTTGGTTTGTTTGTGTGCAGCAGTCATTCAGCTTGATTGTACTCAATATCTACATTTCTGCTGTAGTTTCTTGGTTACCCGCAAGTTTACTTTTTCTTTACTGCCTATTGTAGTGTCTAAATGTATTCGCTTTGACACAGCACCAAACTGTGACATTGGTTGCAGACATGTGCAGTAAAGCAGTGGTTAGGCTTAAGGGGCACAACCTGATAAGTGCAGCTGCAGATGGGAGATCATTGTGATATGTGTGTTGTTCATAGGTTATTGGGTCCTGATATTTTACATGTAGGCTGGACCAATGCCTCCTCTACCTTATCAATGCCAGCCAGATGCGCCCGATCCAGCTATTCACCACCCTCTCCTCTAGGTCATGGGGGAGAGTAGCCCCTCATGCAGTGCCTCATGATGGAAATCATATGAAGTGATTTCTTGTTCAGTTGTGTTCAGATCCATGGGGTGGCGTCTTGCATTCCTTGTGTTTTGAATATTGGCAGTCACGCTGACTCTGTGAAATATACCTTTGGTCTAGTGGCTATGGTACTTGGCTGCTGACCCGCAGGTCGTGGGATCGAATCTCGGCTGCATTTCCAATGGAGGCGGAAATGTTGTAGGCCCGTGTGCTCAAATTTGGGTGCACGTTAAAGAGCCTCAGGTGGTCGAAATTTCCGGAGCCCTCCACAATCAATCTGTGAAATATACGGTGTTTTTAGATAGCGTGTCGCCGTTTGTGGCGCTATGCAGGTAACCGTTGGAGAAGTGTCACAGCAAGGTTTCTGCATGTGCTGCTCTGTGACACGGCGGCGGCATTGTCTCGAGCCAGAAAGAAGCACTATGAAGGAGTGAGTCTGACAGACGTGTGATATTGGTGTGGAAAACATGTCTATCGCATTTTGGGGGAAGCACCCGGCCAGATGCACATGTGACGTGAGCAGCGCGACCCCTCGTATAACGCTGCATCACAACCACTCCCTGAATTAAGACGAACCGATGGCTGTCGTTGAGAAGCGCGCGTTCGCAATGGCATTGAAAAAAAAGAGGCATTGGCTAGGCTGTGGCTCACAGAACTGGTGGGCAGGCCTACCAAGTTTGTCTGCCAAAGATGTAGGTTTCCCATTAGCTCTCAGGAGGTGGGACAAGAAGGTGACAGTGCATTGCGCAGCGTGGAAAGCACACACTATAAATCTGTCATTGTTGCTATGAAATTTTTAATTTGGCAATTCGTTTATGCAGTGTTCCTTCCACTAAGACTAGATCTAAAGTCTACAACTAAAAGCAGTCATTATTTTGAATACTAAAGCATGCAACTTGGGCAGGGGCTAGCACAATCATGTTTTCTTGGTTTTTTTTTCCTGCCTATGGTTTGATATCACTTTTGTGCATAATGACATGACTGACGGAGGTTCGCTGGTACTCAAAGAAGAGACTCCAACAGCCACCAACCGTTAAATAGGTATGCAAAGCAAAGAGACTGTCCTTCTCACCTGAAAAGTTTGCAACACTTAGGTGTTGCAGGCTTTTCAGATTCAATATAACCTGAGGGCAGACCACACAATCAGGTTACCGTTTGAGTCTGCAGAACAAACATACGAATGATTATGTGCATCACAAATAAAAAGAAATTCTAGAAAGAAAACACCCTGAAGCTGGTAAGGGTGCTAATGGTAAGTACAGGCACAGCCTCCCCTACAAGTGCCTAAGCCAAAAGACATACATTCTGCCATGTCAGTCATAAATGTATCCTTATTTATTGTCTTTTTTATTACATTAAATCATGCATTGATATGAAATTTTTATTTTAATAGGCAAAATGGGAATTAGTGCTGGGTTATAGAAAATTGCACTGAGCGTATAAGTGTTCTTTGCGTAGCATTATTTTGTAAGTGTTTTTATATAGGTTCTAAAATATATATATTGCCACTTGGCCACTAGGTTCGGTAAGCGCAAGCCATGGCTGGCCGCTAGAATGGAAGAAGATGTTGTGGGGCAGTGCGCGCTCTAGCTAGTTGTTGTTTGAGTCAGCCGTCTTGTCAGTTTTCTGTGTGTCTCCCCGCCGGCTCAGTTCTTTAGAGTCGAAGACCTTTTGTAGAACGTGACAATATGTGAGATGTCATTCGGATTCAACCATCAAATGAAAGTGCTAGCCATTTTTTATTATAATGCGTAAAGATGCAGTTTTTTTTTTTAACTTCAGCTCCATTTGTCACCAATATATATTGTGGGGTCTCGAATTGGCGAGCGAGCGCTATGTCACGCTCTTGGAATGAAAGGACACCGTTGACACGGTCGGTACAAACCAAACAATGTACACACACATTTATTTAACTAATTTAGGCGACGATATCATCCGCCAAATCGATACATCAACTGTAATTAACACGCTAGGACATCGTTACACAATAACACGACAACCACACAAAAGGCGGCGGCGCCAACGCTTCACTCACCACGTGGGCCTACCGCAGGCGGCCCGCGGTGCCGTCTGTTCTGGTCAAATGAAGGACATTTGCAAGGGGTGTCACCCCCAGCCTTAACAGAAGCGGGCTTGGGACCCTCCCCCCCCTCCCCCGACTCCCCTGTGATTTATGGCACTAGCAAAGAGGAAGGGAATAAGTTCAAGGCAATCCTCAAGAAAACTAATAGACAGCACTGGGTCTACCAACAAGCGTAGCAACTATGATGCTACAAGACCTTGGCATAACAAATGGCTGTGATGGACATGCGTAGCTGTAGCTCCCCTCTCAAATGACAAGACTACAACATACCATAACAGGAAGAGCCCTCCCTTGGAGACTAGGCCACCAGAACAACGTATGAGTGACTGTTCAAGATTGCTTCAAGATTGCTTCCATTTCTAAGTCCATACATCCTGTTGGTCACCAGGGAGGGTGACATCAGTGGTTTACAAGCTGGTGATGCAGATTATAAAGGAAAGACTTCAGGCATGCATAGAGGATGAGGGGGTGACGGGGGAACTGCAAAATAGGTTTCGGAAACTAAGGAGGTTGGAAAACAATCTGTTCTCACTGACGCAGTGCATCGAAATAACAGAAAAGGAACACATGACGCTGTGGCTAGGATTTTTGGATATAAAGAGAGCGTACGATAGCGTGGTTCAAGAAGACCTGTGGAGAATACTGGACACACAAGGTGTGTAGGATGGAGTCACTAAGCTCTTGAAGGATACCTATAAAAGTAACAAGGTAGTTATAAAATGGGAAAAACAGGTATTCGAGCCCACAGAGATAAAACTGGGGCTTAGGCAGGGGTGTCCTCTGTCACCCTTGTTATTCATGATGTACCTACAAGGATTAGAGGCCAAATTATAGGGGAGTGGACTTAGCTTCAACCGCTCTTTCATCAAACAAGGAAAACTCATTGAACAGGCACTACCATCATTGATGTTCGCAGATGATATAGTGCTAATGGCCAACAACAAGGAATATTGGCAGATTGATGGACATCTGTGGTAATGAGGGAGATAAGTTACGATTTGAGATTCAGTAAGAAAAAAATCAGCAGTCATGATTTTTATTGATAATGAAGGTAGTGAGCTTACTATACAGGAGGTCACTCTAATGATAACAAATAAATAAAAATATCTGGGCGTATGAATAAACAATGGGACCGAGTACCTAAGGAAACACGAAATATACGTAACGACTAAAAGAAACAGGAATGCAGCGGTGATGAAAAATAAGGCACTGTGGAATTACAATAGGTATGATGTTGTGAGAAGGATCTTGAAAGGTGTCATAGTTCCTGGTCTGACTTTCGGCAATGTGGTCTTGTGCATGAGATCAGAGGTTCAAGCAAGATTATAAATTAAGCAACGTGGAATAGGTAGGCTTGCTTTAGGAGCTCACAGGAATACACCAAATCAGGGAGCACAACGTGATACGGGATGGACATCATTAGAGGGCAGGGAAGCTAGCAGCAAGATAAAATTTGAGAAGCGATTGAGAGAAATGGGGGAGGAGCATTGGGCTAGGAAGGTTTTCTGCTACTTGTGCATGAGGAATGTCTATACAAAATGGACGAAGCAAACCAGAAAATTGACGGGTAAATACTTAGAAAAGAGCAGGGGGCCAAACCAAAAAGAACTATCGGTTGAGAAGGTGAAGGAAACGGAGACCAACATGTGGAGAATTGGCATGATTAAGAAGTCAGCACTAGAGATCTATCGAACTTTTACGCAGGAAATTGCCAAGGAAAGAATCTATGATAAAAATTGGCCCGGTATCTGTATGTAATCTGCAAATGTCGTCGAAAGACGATAGTCTTGCGTGTGGAGAGAGTGAACAAAACATTTTGATGTTCTGTGCAAGAAAATCGGTGAATGGTATTCGGGAGACGCTTTGTTAGAGTGCCTCGAGCGTGCAGCGGAGGCGAACGAGTTCATCAAGTCACGTCACGCGTTATAATTACTGTATATGCTACCTTTAAGTAGCATATACCTAGAGGTAGCATACACAGTAACTCTAACGCGTGAGACATGAGCGCCATCTGGCAGTTTTTTTTTTTTTTAACGAAGCGCGGTGTCTTGAGACAGACGTGCGCGTCCGTCTCAAAGGTGATAAGGTGTAGAACGCAAGGCCACGGGTAGGTGCCACCACCGTGTCGTCTTAGCAAAGCGTTGGAAACACTCACTTCTTTGTGCAAGCGTTGCATGGTCAGCGCAGCGTGATGAATGCTACGGTCCTTAGAATTACTTATGTATGCCTTTTCTAGTAAAAGATGCACATGCAGGATATATTAGTGTTGTTATGGTGCCTCAGATATGCGCAATAATTGATTTTTAATTGACAATCGCACAAGTATGAACGCTGAATTTTGAGCAACATTGGTGGGCGCTGCTGATGGGGTCGGTCGTTTGGAGTATCGGCTGGTGCTGTTTAAAGTACCCGGTTCGCGTTAGGGATAGACAAACGGACTGAGCAAAGTTTTTGTGTCGAAGGTTCCCAAGAAAGACTATCGTCTTTAATACTCTACTGTTCTTTACTGTTTGAGGCCAGTACGGGAGTATTGAGAACCAAGATTTATCAGGCAAATTACGAAGGGTGGTGGTGCTAGTGGTTAGAAGAGGAAAAAGGCACTTAATTTCTGCAGCCCGTTAGGAAGCAGGCTATGCAGTGCCTGTGGAGAGGAGGAGAAACTGTCTAGCACCTGATAATGTTCTGTAAAGGGCTTCACCCTATAGTTCCGACACAGAACACCTATACACTACCATTTGGTTCAGGATGATGGCGCAGAGTTTTTCTAAATACTGGGTAGGGTGGCTAGAATGGGGAGGTGTGATGACCGGCCTCCGGAGGCTGGCCCAAAAGCGCGTTCCTGCCGCGCGGTGGCACTGCCGGTGGGGGCGCTGTGCTTTTCTCGCGTCGTCTACTTGCCTCTGGGCGGGTAAATGATTCGACCGCGCTCAGTTTTACCGCTGTAGTCTTTTCAATTATGTTGTTGACGTCGAGAAACTCTCACGTGTAATCTACAAGCGCAAACCACGCAGCCGATACAGAGCGTGGGTTTCGCGGCCACTTCTTGCGAGGTGGGCGCGCTTGTCACGCGAAAAATAGTTTAGAGGAATCTCTCCCGCAGACCAGCAGGTGGCAACAACCCTGGGTGTGTCGCTCGCATATTTGTTATACATTTTCGATTGCAATAGTACTTTAAAGAGTGGAAGTCAATGCAGTTTTTATGCAGTGCGGCAGAAGAATGCAATAAAGTACAAGACTACAAGACTGGTGGCTTGATACAAGTTTATTGGAAACAGTACATTAAAACATTACATAACACAGGGCTTCACCTTCTTGGCTTTATTCTGCACAGCATGCTGGTTTATCCCTTTCAGCAGAAAATGGACATGCGTAATGCTGTAGAACCTGACAACCGATGTTGTTAAAGAAGCTGAATGCTCACTGCAGCCAATTTGTGGCACATTGGCTGCTAGGCGCAAAAAATCCTTCACTACTTTGGTGTGCAAGCGCGTGGTGCTAAATGCACGAGTTAGTCTATCCTCAAGGGTTTTGATTAGACTATATAGACGGACAGAGGGGTAAAGAAGGCCCCCATGTCCCACTTTTTACACGCTTCTGCTGGCAATTGATCCGTCACACTATCACGTGTGACGAGGCAGGCATCCTTGCAAGCTTCGCATTGGGTTGAGAAGATCCGCTTCCTGGCTACATATCCTGCAATATAATAGGTGAGGCGGTCATCACTGCGTTCTTCAACGTAGTCAGCGTGGTCAATCGCAACCTCTGCTGCTTCGACAGGTAGTGTAACGTCGTCACAAGCTGGTGCTTCATTTTCAGACAGCAGATGGTCCTCGGACAGCAGGGCCTCCAAAAGTCCAGGAGATACGTTTGCTCCCTTGGGGCTTTTCGCCAAGCTATAAAAGCTTATGCACCTGCATATATACATGTAAATTATAAAAATTGATACTTTGGATTATATGCTTTGTATTTCAATGTACGGGACTGAAAATGCACAAGCATACTTGATTATGATAATGAACTGCGCAGGAGTTGGGTGATCGTTAGCTCCACTGGCCCGTCTGACGATACCAAAGGAACGCTCCAAACAGTCTTGACTGAGGCATATAGGCCGAGGCATATGGGCTGGCATACGCGGAAGAAACAACAAAATGGGCGACATGTGAAGTATATGAAATAATTTTTCACAGTTGTGATATGCCCAAGACGTATGTACCAAAACACAACATACCTTGTGACACAGATCCATCACACACAGCGGAGAACAGGCCATTTGCTGACAATGTTGTGCAGTCAGACACATCTAATCGCTTAAACTCGCTGGTATTTCCCACTCCACAACACACAGAGAGTTTTTCTGCATACACCAGAAGCTCTTGGGCCTCTTCCTCAGACTCAACGGTGCGCTGACAGTGAAGGTGGCCAGCCAGGAAAATGGTGCAGGAGGGTGAATTTCGCTCTCCAATTTCGAACACAGCTATCTTGTTGAAGGCAACAGGAGGTACTTTGTTTTTATGATGTTCAGCTGTTTGGTAACTTGCTTTGTTTTTGTTTTGGAATGTCTGACGTGACCAATACTCCGATGGTAGTCGAAGACCAAAAATGAAGTGTTTCCAAGGTACTTCATCGTTGACTATGTCCAGTTCGTCATGAGGAATGAGCTGAACCGATTCGCGTTCTGAATCGTCAATGTCCTCGCGGCTCTTCTTTGCAGGCACGGAAGAGCCCTGTCCCATTCTCCTCTTCCTCTCTTTTGGCAGAGTTTTCGTCATATACTTTGGAAGGTTCGGGACAATTGTTGGAATAGCACTCTCCTTAAGGGCAGGCCCATCGCGTGGTATATGGACCTCCTTTCCATTCACAATGTGCACGTAGTGTCTCATGATAAACCTGAAAACATAATAAAAAGTGAGCGTAGCCTCTGTAATGAAGACACTTCGGATTTCCAAGCAACTAAACAACAATTAATGCCTGTGCTGCAGCGTTAGGTGATACACATCTAGCCGCGGGTCGATGGAGGCAGAACGCGAAACGCGCCCACGTGGAGCAACATGCCAATGTAAGTACAAGAACAACCGATCATCTGAATTAGTCTGGCTCTTTCCACTGCACTTCTGCTGCTCATGACCCGCGTGTCACACCGGGTCAGTGTGTTAACTTGTAGAAACCTCAACTTTTCTATATGCTTAAACATGTACGAATTCCATACGTACCTTGGGTCAAAATGCCTTTCGCAAACTGCAGAATTCTCTTGCAGTGGCTTGTCGGCCCTTGGTATGGCACGTGCCCACTTTTCAAATTCATCCTCACGGGCAGGTGCACGAAAGAGAGACAGTCTTTCACCGCAGGACTTATAGCCGACGTCGCAACCTGGCACAAAGCACCACCTCTGCGTTTTTTTCCCCGTCGACGGCATTCTTCAGAGCGGTTCAAAAATCGACGACAACCGCTGACATCATCTCCTTCAAGAAATCGGGAAGCGATAGAAAAAGCAGGCCGTACTTCGCGAACAGCGACAGCTTACTTGCGCTGCTCCGTCACCAACGAGACACGAGCAACACATGCTCACAGTCGGCACATGCCAACAGCGCCCCAGACTGACGCGCCAAATTTTCCCCCAGCGGCGAGAACGCGCAGAGGGGCCTCGCTAGGCAAGAGGCCGCCGCCGCAGTCATCACACCTCCCCATTCTAGCCACCCTAATACTGGGGTTCAGGGACAGGGAGGGCAAAATTGGCGGGAAGAAATAACTAGAAAGAGGTTATCTGATTGGTGGCTACAATCAAGGCAAGAGTAAAAATTAAATCCTTCACTGCAAATGCCACTTTTTAACTTCACTATTTAAAAGGAAAAAAAGAATAAATCTAAATTTTGTTCATTACGTATTACGACTAAGTGGGTACCTTCCTCTTATCTACACTCGCAAGTTCTCGCAAGAGCTGGGCACCGGGACAGGTGCTGCGTGGCGAAGCCGGTGGGGGTGGGAAGACAGCGTCGTCAGGCATGACGGATGGCATATTTCGGCTACGCAGTTCCAGGACTGGGGAAGACCGCAGCACTCTCCACCAAAATATAATGTAAATGCAAGGTGAAGAGCGGTATCAGCGTCTGTGCAGGGGCAGCGGGAGCTGGCCGGGTGTGCGGGCAGCGTCGCGGCAGCAACCAAACCAGGCGGTCTTGGCTCGTGCCTCGCGCCAACGTGTCGATGTCGCTGCAGTAGTGGGCATTCCTTCTCACTACAATATATATATATATATATATATATATATATATATATATATATATATATATATATAGATAGATAGATAGATACTAAAAAGTGTTGCAGTACGCAAAGAAATGCTTCACTTTTCAAAAAGCTGTCAGGTAAACAACATCCCATCATCGATATCGCATGTTTTCCGATACACATTCGCTTTCCTTTCTCTAAAGAGCAAACGAAGCTATGCTGATGCACTTCATACCACGTTCAAGATTTCCTGGGCTTCCATTATTTAGCGCGCTGTCCTATTTTTCTTTTTCTGGAGCACACGTGTGTTATCGCAAAGAGGCTGGCACGCTAAATTTCGGCAATGAACTCCCAAATGACCACCGCTAGCCTTGTCTAAATTGTACCCGGGTTAATTTCTTAACACGTTCAATAAGGCAGCTTCCGTTCTGACTGACATATTCACCGTGTGAAGTACCGGTATGCAATAGACTACGTATTCTTGACAAAAACCTATATTTACGCTTGTTGGAGCACTTTCCAGGGTCTTGTGCCAGAATTAACCTGACGGCATGCTTTCAGAAGCTTTTCGGGGGATGAAGAAGCATTTACCCTGACTCACTTGCCAACGCGCTCTGCGTTGTGGCTAATATGAGGCACGCAGGTTTTCTGCGACTTTCTTCTCTCGCTCTTGTGCTGACTCACCGGAATATGCTGTAGCACAATCAGCATCCTTGATATATTTCCACGTTTTTTTTCAGCAAGGGACCTTAAAGGGCCCCGTAAACACTCTCTGAAAATACGAAGAACGGGCGCTTTGTTCTTTGCCACAATTTGTTCTGCGGCACAATTCGTGACGCCGTCTGTTTGCTCATGACGTCCGGATCAAATGAGCTATCGGCTGTTCAGTTTGCGAAAGGTATTTTTTGTTGCGAGTTTTCACGTAGCTTGCTTTGTCTTGGCATGCAGTCGCGTGCCCGGTCTGCTTTGTTTCGTATAGCAGCCGTGCGCGATAAACTGAATTCACTTTGTTTTATGTAATACCCCCTTATGTAATACTCCCTCTAGGGGGTCTTTAAGGTAATAATGTGAAGTGAAGTGAAGTTTTTTTTTTTACGTTTGCGACTGCGCAAGCGGACATGGCAGTGTGTAGTCGATGAAGGAAGGCAGGAAGATGAGTGAGACGGAAGCAAGAAAGAAAAGAAGACGAGAGAGAGGGAAGTACGGATGTTAACCAATTTGGCATAACTGGTGTGCTGCGGCTACCCTAGCTGCACAGGGGGAAGGGGCGGATTGGGGAGATTGAAAGAAGAATAAAGAAAGAGAGGGGGAACATACAAGCACACAGATAACGTCGCAGAGAAGAGCGGGTGTCTTGGGCGGTATACGGCATCACAGTCTAGAGCCGCTCGTTCAAATCTGTTGTTTTAGGAATTTAGCGATGCCTTGTTTGGGATTGAATTCTCGTTGACCTTTCGGGATGACATTTGAGAATAGTTTCCAGTGTCATCATACTGTTATCAAGGCGAGCGAGCGTGAATGACAGGGATAGTCTCTGCACAGCGTAGCGAGGACATTTGCAGAAGATACGCTGCAAGGTATCCTGCTTACTGCGTGTGTCGCAAAGAGCGTTGTCGGCCATCCCTATGCGAAACAAATATGACTTTGGGGAAGCCACACCTAGAGCTATAAGCAGCATAGCAGATTGGCCTATCTTCGACGGAGTCCAGTTGGCTCTGAGATATTACCGCGATGCTTTTAGGTGTGTTGCCAATAGTTTTGGCATTTTGATGGGTGCAGTGTCGAGTGCGAAATAGTCTTTGCGGATCTTCGAAGCATGGCAGTAGCATCAGACTTTGAAAGAGGCATGACATCTTTATTGTCACCTTGTAATGCTGACCGGGCAGCGTTATCGGAATATTTGTTACCGATCACGCGTCAGTGACTTAGCAACAGTTGAGATGTCACTTGTTCCCCCTTCTCAGTTGACGTATAAATAAGCGTTTTATCTGGAATAGAAGGTGTAGGTATGGTCCACACCGCAGGGCTGACAAAGGAGATTGTAGGGCTGCTTTGGAATCACTAAAAATTGACTATTGCTGCGGTTGTTCGTGATGGACAACACAGTACACCGCGAGGAGCTGCGAGTTCTGCAGCCATTGAAGAATTCTTGGGTGGTCGGTCTTAAAGCTGACCGTTACACCTCTTACTAGGACAACGGCTGTTCTGAACGAACTTCAGATGGTTGTGGAGCCATCGCTGTAAATATGCACGTGGTCGGCGTATTTCGCGTGCAGTACAACAAGAGACTACCGCAGGGGCGCCTGCGCAAGTAGGCGTTTGGTGCGTAGCGACACCACGAACCCGAGCTAACGGGGGAGTTTCGACTCCCTCCCACGCCTAGCCGTGCGTGGCTTTGCCGTGTCCGAGGAAAAGGGGATCCTGGGGGCTGAGCCGACGTTGGGTGATTGGACCGTTAAGGCCCCCCGGCAGAGGCAACACACCCCTTTGGCCCCGGCTTCACGTAGACGGCACCCCTGAGCTGACCCACCCAGGGGAATCGGCAGTCGCCTTTTCCTATCTCTCTCTCCCTACATCTTCGTCTTTATCTCTTACTATTTATCTGTCCTGTCTTCTACTCTCTTCCGTTTACTTCCAAACTTCCTGGCGGCTAGGGTTAACCCTGTGCAAATAGCCTACCTTGGTCTAGGCGCATTGGGTTATAGTGGCGTTGTACGGCTGGCGTCTGCAGGTTTCAGCATTTGTAACCTTGTAGCGTCCCCTCGTTGGGCTCCGTGGTGGGTGGCCGCCAACGCTGCTGAACAACAATAAGGAAGACATGCATGGAGCATTCCCACTACTGTCTGATTGTACCGGCTTAAAGCCGGTATGCACCGATGATCTCACCAGAGAAGGATTGGCCACCCTGGTGCAGTATCTGGCCACCCCCTCCCGTAGGCATTCGTCAATTAACTCACGGCCCTCAGTCCCCACCAGCTGCGGAGCAACTGACCACGGCGGCGGTCAGATCTGCAAAACAGCAGAGGGTGCTAGGAATCTCTGGATACGGACAGGCCACCATTGGAACTTGAACTTAGCAACGTTTAACGTTAGAACGTTATCTAGTGAGGGAAGTCTAGCTGTATTATTCGAGGAGCTAGAAGGCATTAAATGGGATATAATAGGGCTGAGTGAGGTTAGGAGGACAGATGAGGCCTATACTGTGCTACAGAATGGGCACGTCATTTGCTATCGGGGCTTAGCAGACAGAAGAGAACTGGGAGTAGGGTTCCTAATTCACAGAAACATAGCTGGCAACATAGAGGATTACTATAGCATTAATGAAAGGGTGGTAGGCATTGTAATTAAACTGAATAAAAGATACAAAATGAAGGTAGTACAGGCTTACGCGCCTACATCCAGCCATGATGACGCTTCAGTTGAAAGCTTCTATGAAGACGTGGAATCGGCAATTAGTAAGGTGAAAACACAGTATACTATAGTAATGGGCGACTTTAATGCAAAGGTAGGGAAGAAGCAGGCTGGAGACCAGGCAGTAGGAGATTATGGCATCGGCACTAGAAACGCCAGAGGAGAGCTACTAGTAGAATTCGCAGAACGCAATAATCTGCGTATTTTGAATACCTTCTACCGAAAACGAGAAAACCGCAAGTGGACATGGAGGAGCCCTAATGGCGTAAATAAGAACGAAATAGACTTTATAATGACTGCACACCCAGGAGTCGTGCAGGATGTGGAAGTGGTTGGCAAGGTAATTAAGATGCAGTGACCATAGAATGGTATGGGCTCGAATCCGCCTAGACTTGAAGAAGGAACGACAGAAACTGATACGCAAGAAGCCAATCAATGAGCTAGCACTGAGAGGGAAAGTACAGGAATTCAGAGTGTCACTGCAGAACAGGTACTCTGCGCTTAGCGAGGAAACCAACCTTAGCATAGATACAATGAAGTATCATCACGGAGTGTGCAGTGGAAGTTGGAGGCAGGGTAGCTAGACAGGACACCGGCAAGCTTTCCCAGGAAACGAAGAACCTAATTAAGAAGCGTCAAATTATGAAAGTGTCAAGTACAACAGACAAAATAGAACTGGCAGAGCTTTCGAAGCTGATTAATAGACGTAAAGTATGCGATGTAAGAAGGTATAACATGGAGAGAATTGAGCACGCTCTGAAAAACGGAGGAAGCGTCAAAGCAGTGAAGAGGAAACTTGGGATAGGCAAAAGGCGGATGTATGCACTAAGGGACAAAGAAGGCAAATTAACTACCAATATGGATAGGATAGTTAAAATAGCGGAGGAGTTTTACAGAGATCTGTACAGTAGCCGAGACAACCACGACCTTAATACTATAAGAACTAGCAGTAACCCAGACGACACCCCACCGGTAATGATAGAAGAAGTCAGAAAAGCTTTGGAGAGCATGCACAGAGGCAAAGCTGCTGGTGAGGATCAAGTAACATCAGATCTGCTGAAAGATGGAGGACAGATTGTGTTAGAAAAACTAGCCACTCTATTTACGAGGTGTCTCCTGGCGGGAAAAGTACCAGAGTCTTGGAAGAACGCTAACATCATCTTAATACATAAGAAAGGAGATGACAATTAAGGACTTGAAGAATTACAGGCCGATCAGCTTGCTCTCTGTAGTATACAAGCTATTTACAAAGGTAATTGCTAGCAGAGTAAAAAAAACATTAGAATTCAATCAACCAAAGCAACAAGCAGGATTTAGAACAGGCTACTCTACAATTGACCACATTCATACTATCAATCAGGTAATAGAGAAATGCTCAGAGTATAACCAACCACTATACATAGCCTCCATAGATTACGAGAAGGCGTTTGATTCAGTAGAAATATCAGCCGTCATGTAGACACTGCGGAATCAGGGCGTAGATGAAATATATATAAACATTCTGGAAGAAATCTACAGGGGATCAACTGCTACCATAGTGCTTCATAAAAAAAGCAACAGAATACCAATAAAGAAGGGTGTAAGG
Source organism: Rhipicephalus annulatus (assembly GCA_013436015.1). Taxonomy (NCBI): domain Eukaryota; kingdom Metazoa; phylum Arthropoda; class Arachnida; order Ixodida; family Ixodidae; genus Rhipicephalus; species Rhipicephalus annulatus. Next base: position 899,784 of record WOVY01010430.1, read on the forward strand.
CAGGGGGACACAATCTCCCCAATGCTATTCACTGCGTGCTTACAGGACGTTTTCAGAAGCCTAGAATGGGAACAGTTAGGGATAAGAGTTAATGGAGAGTACCTCAGTAACCTGCACTTCGCCGATGACATTGCATTGCTGAGTAACTCAGGGGACGAATTGCAACTCATGATTACGGAGTTAGACAAGGAGAGCAGAAAGGTGGGTCTTAAAATTAATCTGCAGAAAATGAAAGTAATGTACAACAACCTCGGAAAGGAGCAGCGCTTTGCGATAGGTAATAGTGCACTTGAAGTTGTAAAAGACTATGTCTACTTAGGGCAGGTAATAACCGCAGAGCCTAACCACGAGATTGAAGTAACCAGAAGAATAAGAATGGGGTGGAGCACATTCGGCAGGCACTCTCAAATTATGACAAGTAGATTGCCACTGTCCCTCAAGAGGAAGGTATATAACAGCTGTATCTTGCCGGTACTTAGCTACGGAGCAGAAACCTGGAGACTCGACAAAGAGGGTTCAACTTAAATTGAGGACGACGCAGCGAGCAATGGAAAGAAAAATGGTAGGTGTAACCTTAAGAGACAAGAAGAGAGCAGAGTGGATTAGGGGACAAACGGGAGTTAAGGATATCATAGCTGCAATAAAGAAGAGGAAATGGACATGGGCCGGGCATGTAGCACGTAGACAGGATAACCGCTGGTTATTAAGGGTCACCCACTGGATTCCCAGAGAAGGGAAGCGGGGTAGGGGGAGACAGAAGGTTAGGTGGGCAGAGGAGATTAAGAAGTTTGCGGGTATAAATTGGCAACAGCAAGCACAGGACCGGGTTAACTGGCGGAACATGGGAGAGGCCTTTGTCCTGCAGTGAACGTAGACAGGCTGATGATGATGATGATGGCGCTAGCCGCCTCCCAATCTAAACGGTACAGTCATATCAATCTATTCATCTATTCATCGAGAAGCGAAACTCTCACCTTTCGGGCCTCCCTCCCCGATTACACAGATTTCTGTACCAACGCTCTTGGTTCATGCGTGTGTGCTGTCGACCAAGTCAACTTCGACTTCTCCGTATAACTCAGTTTTGCCAGGCAGCGAAGTCTCTACATGCCTAAACTGCACCGCTGTTGCCGCTTCGTTAGATTGGGCCTTTGTAGCTAGACTATTTTTTAACCGATGTCGGTCATTCGGAGTCTTGCCTGAAGTGAAATGATTTGCAATGAAATGCCCACTGGTGAAATGCCCACAAAATAATTACTTAACCTGTCAAGTAAGTGACCGGTGACCAGCGTTGCACGCAACGGAATAACGTCGTCTGAAACCAACCAGCGCAGCGTGAGGTTCCCACTTGCAAGTCTGTCTTCAAGCCTAAGCAGTGTGTGACGCGTTCTTTGCTTTCGTTTCGTTGGCGTGTTAGTCGTATGGGCTGGGATTTCTCCGAGATGCTACACGCAGTGGAAAATTGTTCGAAACCCCTGTTATGAACGTCAAGCTTCCGCTTCGACATGTGATGCTCGGTTTGAAGTTATGAACCCCATCATTGATGGACAGGTGAGCAACAAGTAGGGCTTGCTGTCTCAGAAACCTTAAATGTAAGCTCGACTGTTGATGGTCTTCCGTGTGGCATGCAGAGAGTATGTGACGTATAGAAGTTGTCGAGTGACCAAGTGAAATGCTGCCAAGCGACAAGTTCCAAGCGAACAATGTGAGCTTGTAACTCGTGCTTTTTAGAATGCTTGAAAACCTTAGTCATCTTATTCGCGGGGAAGATTTTATCATTTTGAATATATGATTAGCACTTGAATGTATATTTTCTGTTTGAACTGTGCCGTGTTCTCTCTCATCATTTGTGTTAAGCTCTCGGTGTCGTTCTGGGTGGGTGTTAGGATGAGGGTCAGAACCGCGGGGGAGGTTTTCGCGTAGCCGCCCACCACCTGTTGATGGTAGCGCCGTCACGGCTGTCGTTATTGGGATGTGATATTTCTGTGATGTGGATAAGCAGGTTGTTGCGTGATTTTTCTGATTATTGTGCCGTGCATTTCGTCAAATCGCCAGTATTGGTTGCGGTGAAGGTCATCGTCTTCGAGTTATAGACGAGCGCATAATCGAGATTTGTTAGATATTTAACAGTCGTAATCTAGCGGGACTCTCGAATGTCCGCTAGTGCCCGTGAAGTTTTTCAAGTTAGTTGCTCGTACGTTCCGCGGGAAAAGTAAAAGGCGTCGATGCTTCCCGCCGTCTCCATCCCCGCCGGCCTCCGCCCCCCTATACCATGGTTTCAGCTTTCAGCAGTTCGTGCCGGCATGCTGGTGGTATAAGGCGATATTTACATCGAACACCTACCGAGTTCTTATTATCCTTCTTTGTATTTTGTACTCAAAGTATCGAATGTCTTTCGGTGAAAAAAAGAATTTTGAAGCATTTTCGAACAATGCATTTTGGGATATTGAGCTTTACTGGCGTGCCGCATAAACCACAAACATACAAGAGCGAAAATGAAGGTCGCTCAATATAAATTGTTGCACGTACACACATGCTCATTGTCATGGTGTGACACAAATAATTAAGCCAAGGTAGTTGTACCACCTAATTCAAGAGTGAAAATGTGCTTCAACCCATAGAAGTAAACATTTTCACTGCACTACACGATTTAACTGACGTACGAAACCAAATGCATCGTCTGCTTTGAAATGCAAATTCTACAAATGGGCAGTCAGACTGCCACTCTCAATTTTTTATATAGTTATTGTATTCAAGAAACCCATTTTCAAATCTACAGTGAAGCTGTGTATAACTAGGCCATTCGTAACTCCTCTTACAGTAACTCTGCAAACAAAACTTCTAGTAATGCAGAAATAGGTCAAACCCCACTACCCACCCCTTGCCCACTAAAAATGAAATGAAAATTGTCCGTCGGAGGGCTAGTTGGTTCATGATCATATCATCAACCAACTTTTCCAGTTGAAGGTCAGCACTGCGTGTGTGTGTGTTCTGTCTGGGTCCTGTCACTGTGTTCATTAAGAAGTCTTGTCTATTGGAAAAAACTTATGTGCCACTGAAATTGGGTGAAACTGGCTGCGCACCACCAGTGCATTAAAAAATTCATGAGCCATTTCTTTCTGGAAGTTAGATGACTAACCGAGCAATTCTCTTTAGTGCAGGCAAAGCTGACACTTGCTACTGGTCAGCTAAAGTGGGTAAAGTGGAGAAAGTAGCCAAAGAAATACACACTGCTCAAATGGCTCCTCAATATCATGCATGAAACACAAACTGAATGTGGCAAGCCAGGCGACGTGATGCATGTTAGTCAAAAAGACTCGTGCTGCTTAGATGAAAAACTTCAAAGGAGCATGGGCTGTATTAAAAAAAAAAAAAAAACCTTTGTACCTTCCTGAGTCTTCCTGTGCATGTAATGAATAATTTGTGTAACCTCTGTGCTGTGGGCCACGCAGCTTTGCAGGTCATCCACCTAAACAGAGTGTAATTGCATGTGAAATTTTATTGCAACTAATGTGCAAAAAGTTTAGGAAGCTTTTTTTCCTAATTTATTTTGATTTTGAAACAGGAAAATCGGCAGCTTTAACAGCTGCTGTTTCTTTTTATAATAGGTCACTGTATACATTGCAAGTGGAGCTGTAGAAGTAAAACCTCTGAGAGTGAGAAAGAATAAACATCTTAGAAATTGCAGGGGTACACCAGAGGGAGAAATTGAGCTGTGTTAAAAATTTGTTCTTGTTGAATGCCCCAAAAAGGCATTCTTACCATACAAGGAGCCAGAACAGATACAAACACAAAAGAAGCAGCACCGTTTTAAAAGTTCCTGGAGGCTGTGATGTCGTGGATCTTTATTCCTAATGATGTCACGTTAAAGAGTTTGTTTCGCAAAAATACTGGCGTCCACACTAGTCTCGGTGTTGGCATCATTCGTTTTGAGCGAGAAATCATCTTGTTTATGACTGAAAAATTGAGAAAGTTGAAATCAAAGAAGTAACAAAAATTTACGGGTTATAGTAAGGTGTGTTTTAGCAAATCTCATGTTGATAGAACAATTGCTTGCCCCATAGACAACCTGGGTTCATGTGAGAATCAAACCCAGGTTGGTCTGTAGGGCAAGCAATTTTTCTATCACCATGAGATTTGCTAAAGCTGCTTAAAAAAAACACTATATGAATGTCATGTGATGGTAAGAGTCTCCTTAATGCATCATATATTGCATGGCAGAAGCGTAGGAATGCACTAAGTGTCAAAAGATGTGAACTGAGCAATAAGTAGGTATTCTGAAGGCCCACCCATTACAAAGCTCTCTGACATATTTAATCGTCAGCTGCAAAACCATCAACAAATTAAACAGCTAAATCTGTTTGCATGCTGCCCTACGAATGCATAGTGTGCCCTTTGCTGATTCGCAAAAGGAATAATTATGGCGTAGTAGGCACTTCACTATGCTTCCAATAGCCATTCTATGATACTTTGAAGCGGCCAATGTTATGCACACAGTTCATTTTCTAATGGCATGGTTCAGGCATGCAACGACAACCAAAGTGGGTTAGTGGTTTTTTAGAAGGCGATGCACACGAGGCTAGATTACACTATAGCAATCCACTCTTGAAGGCAGAGCTAAAGCGTCCTCTAGTTTTTCTTTTTAACAATACAGCAAAAAAAGGAAGGGAAAGCAAACGCTGTTCAATCTACTCTTGAAGGCAGAGCTAAAGTGTCCTCCAGTTTTTCTTTTTAACAATACATCGAAAAAAGGAAGGGAAAGCAAAAGCTGTTCACTGATGGCTGGAAGTGTGCCCTGACCCCATTTAAGCTCTGGCAAAGCCTGAAATCATTCACTTAATCTGTGTATTCAGTAGTACTAAAAAAATTGCTAAAAGGCAAAATGCAAGACAAGTAATGAATGCTGCAACTCATTTTCTTGAGTGACATGTACATATTCTTGTATAAACACCAATTTAGCTATCTCGTTACTGTAATCCAATATAATTAAGGTCAATTTACTGAAAGGGACACAGCTGCCAAGAGCACGAACTTAGATACACTCACTATTAGAAAGATTGTATATTATATTGGCTAGTATGAATACTTTTATCATTAAACAGTGTTGTGCATTTTTATTTCACTGAAGTTTTGCAAAATGGCATTGTGCTCATGGGGCAAGGAAAGCAAAGGTGCATATAATTTCCATCATGTGACCTTTTACTGGTGTATGCGGTTAGTTGTCTCCGCAGAGCAAGAATTCCTGAGGAGGTGAAACTGCGCTTGCTTGGGCGGCCTGAAAAAGTCACGAAATCGGCACAGCACTTACACGTCTTCTGTTGTGAAATTCCGCTACCTGAAGAAGAAAAGTGCATGCACCTCTCTCACCACTCTCTCGTTCAAGGCCACTGGCTTCGATTCGCCGTTTGCGCTTCACGTCCAACTGGGTGTTTCACTGTGTCCTCGCCGGCTCCAAATTTTAACGCAAGAGCGTTAAAGAGATTGTTTTGCAGGAATGTCGGTGTCGTTGGTTGGGAAGGAAAAAACAGCGTTGTCCATGACTGTGAAATCCAGAAAGATACAAATGTATTCAGTTCTTCGCACATTATAGATAGTAATCGCACCCACGCATTCTTTATGGCACGCAGCTGTTCGACTACAGAGCTAGAACACTGCTGTAAGCTGCTTCAAAAAATATATATATATATATATTGTTACGTTTGAAAGAGACTGGTAGACGTTGAAAGGGGCCGTTTATTAGGTCGTTAGAGGCAGCTCAGAAGCGGTTGACTGGTTAAAGATCCTCCTGATCCTCTTCTTCCTCTCTCGCTCTGGGCGACGAGTGCGTTCCCCGTATACGCTTCTTCGTCTTCGTGCATGTACGCAACATTCCTCTCCGCGCAGACGAAGGCCGCCGGACGAGTCAGTCAAGTTGTCGTGGCGTGTAAAGTTTCAGGCGGGCAACATGAACCACTTGAGTTTTGGCAGCTCGTCGACCACTCGCCGTGAGACGAGCTATTACATAGTTGACGTCTGTAAGTCTGTCGACAATGACAAAAGGTCCATCGTAAGTGGCCAAAACTTTTGGCATAACCCGCGCTTGCGCATCGGAGTCCACAACCACACCAGATCACCACGGCGATAAATCACTGGTCGATGGTGAATGTCATAGCGTGCCTTCGCCCTGTCTTGCGACGCCAATGTGCGTAGTCGAGCTATGCGACGCGCCTCTTCGGCGAGGCAGAGAGTCTCGGCGACAGTGACGTTGTCGTGGTCACAGAAAGGCAATATTGTGTCGATTGTGTGCCGGGGCGAACGTGCATAAAGCAAAAAGAAAGGGCTATAGCCTGTAATCTCATGCTTCGCGGTGTTGAACGCGTAAGTAATGAACGGAAGTACGTCATCCCAGTTCTTGTGGTCGCATGAGACATACATAGACAACATGTTGACAATGGTGCGGTTGGTACGCTCCGTCAGCCCATTAGTTTGGGGGTGGTATGGTGTCGAGTGACGCAGGCGGGATTCACATAAACGGAGTAGCTCCTCCACGACATCCGCTGTGAATTGTCGGCCACGATCGCTGTTAATCAGGCGAGGTGGGCCGTGTCGGAGGATGACGTACTGTAACAAAAACGACGAGACTTCACTGGCAGTTGCGGAGGGGACGGCCGCCGTCTCGCAGTAGCGTGTGTGGTAGTCGACGCAAACAATTATCCATCGGTTGCCCTTAGCCGATTTCGGAAAGGGGCCCAGAAAGTCAATCCCCACTTGTTCGAAAGGTGAGCTTGGAGTAGGCATCGGTTGTAGAAGACCAGCTGGACCGGTTGATGGACGTTTGTGACGCTGGCATTGCATGCAGCTTGCCACATAACTCTCAACGGACTTTTGCATACCAGGCCAATAAAAGCGCTCTTTAGTCCGGTGAAGCGTCCGCGCCAAACCTAAATGTCCAGATGTAGGGTCGTCGTGCATGACACTCATAATAACGGTTCGCAGGCTCTCCGGGACCACTAGAAGGAAACGTGCGCCACTGCTGGAGAGGTTCCTTTTGAACAACAGTCCATCACGCATACAGAAAAGGCGTGCACTAGTGGAAGCGGATGCAGCGGTGAATAGTGGTGCTAATTTAGCGTCTTTCAGCTGTTCCGCTATGAAACTGGGATAGTCTGGGAACGTAGGCGACACAGACGCTACAAGCTGGTCAAGGTCATCGGATTCACAGTCCGTTGTGCTAAGTGGCATACGAGAAAGACAGTCCGCGTCAGCATGTCGACGACCACTCTTGTAAGCGACGGTAAAACTGTATTCTTGTAGCCGGAGGGCCCAGCGCGCAAGGCGGCCACAAGGGTCATGAAGGTTGACAAGCCAACACAACGAGTGGTGGTCGGTTACGACTGTGAATGGGCGTCCGTACAGGTAAGACCTAAACTGTTGAATTGCAAATAATACCGCCAGGCATTCTTGTTCCGTAACAGTGTAGTTTTGTTCTGGCCTGCTTAGGGAGCGACTTGCGTATGCGATGACGTGTTCGCGGTCGCCGTAACGTTGTACTAGGACGGCTCCAATACCTATGCCGCTAGCATCCGTATGAAGCTCTGTCGGAGCAGAAGGACTGAAGTGCTGAAGGACGGGTCGTGACGTCAGCAAAAACTTCAATTGACGGAATGAAGATTCGCACTCCGGAGTCCACTCAAAGGAATTGTCCACTCAAAGGAATTGTCCAGACGGTGCCGTCCTGGAAACGCCTGCCTCTTCGAGCATGTCGAAGTCGCTCACGGCAGATGGTGGGATACCAGCAAGTCGACGGCTTCGTCGAAGCTGTGGCAGTGATCGTTCCGTAGTTGAAGCGCTTACCCAGCTCCTCCACCACTCTGTTACGTTTGAAAGAGACTGGTAGACGTTGAAAGGGGCCGTTTATTAGGTCGTTAGAGGCAGCTCAGAAGCGGTTGACTGGTTAAAGATCCTCCTGATCCTCTTCTTCCTCTCTCGCTCTGGGCGACGAGTGCGTTCCCCGTATACGCTTCTTCGTCTTCGTGCATGTACGCAACAATATATATATATATATATATATATGAATATTATGCAGTGTCATGTAACATGGCGTGGCAGAGTCGCCGTCCGAGAAGTGCTTCTCACAAACATAGTTACAAGGCATCAGCTCGCTATCTTTCTGTTTATGAAACATCTTTACTCTTTAATTAAAGATGCCATGTGATTATATCATGAATTATCTAATGGATCAGTTTACCATAATTTTAAGCGATGACTTTTCTTTGATAAAGGGGATGTGTTAAACGTTTCGTAATTGAATGTGCTCAGTAGAGTGCATCCAAAAAATGTTTGCTGTTAAGGTATCTTGCTTTTGGCATGAGCCACCTTTCAAACTGCAAGTTGCATTCTGAGGGTTCATTAAGAGGATTTATTAAGAGCAGCTTCTGTTGACTGTGTGATGTTTAGTATTAATGTGGCCATTATTAATATTGAAAATTTCTTTTAAGTTTATCATTTTCTATTCGCTCTGGGTATTGTGCAAGCTGGATTGTTAATCTGATAGTTGCAGGTGTGGCATGCAGGTGGTTTTGGGCTCCAGCATTAGAGAGTGCACATGACAAACTTAATGTTGCGATCGCTTCACTTTTGTTGGGAAAGTGCGGTATGAAAATTTCATGCAATGTCTATGGTTGCCTGTAAAGCAGTATTAGAAAATTGAGCTGGAATGCTCTACTTGCTTCAGCACCTCATGCAGTGAAGAGCACACAAGCATCTTATCAAATTTTAGCTGCCATGGTTAGTCAGTGGCTAAGGAGTTGCGCTGCCAGTGTGTTCAAATCCCTGCCCCGGAAACCAGACTTCAGCGGGGTGAGATACAAGAGCACTTGTGTGCGTAGATATAGGTATATGTTACAGAACCCTGGATGGTCAAAAATAATTTAGTCTCAGATTTTGGCATGCCTTATCATATCCTAGTCTTGGCACTTAACACCCTGGAATCCAATATATTTTTTAAATTTAGAATCTTGATGTCACTCAGCCTCCTGGAATGAGGTTAAGGTGCTTTCGGAGCTACAGGCCAGTGTGTTCACGTGAACTTACTACTCAAATTGACATCAGGGCCCTAATCTCCACCTCTTTTGTAAGCTAAGGCCTGGGCCCCATCTTGGTTGATTTAACTGTTATGAATTTACACTCATTGTACCTTTTTTTTAATGTTACATTGAGTGTGAAATATAAGGTGGTGAAAGATTACAAAAATCTATCACTGTAAAAAGTGTGAAAGTACCTGCACCACCTCTTGTAGCAGCTTGCACTTCATATGACAGGTAGCTGCTTCAAAGGTTTTTGTTACCATTTCCTAGGCTGGCAAAATTCGCTGCAGCAATGTCACCAAAAAAGTCAACATTGTGAAAGTTGAGCAGTGTTACGATTATTTCGATGCTTGTATGTGGCATTTAAATACAAATAAATCAATAAAGTCTCCAACAAAAGATTTAAGCTACAAACGTAGCAGAGATTAGTTGAAATGTGTGTGTTGTCCCTCTTTCTCTTTTGCATCTGCGCGATTGTTGCAGCATCTAAATCTATTTCAGTAGGCAGGTATGTGAAAGGGAAAGCCTTAACAATAATAAAGAGGCACTACAGGCAAGAATGACTCCTATAGTGGTTATGCTAGGTTGCTAGATTTCGGCATATTTTGCATATTTTGACTTGTGGAGAAAACAAAAATATCTTGGCTGAAGTAGGGTTCCAATTTTCATGCCAATGAAAGAGATCACCCAAGTTTAAAATAAAGGGAGGTGTGTGTACTGAAAGTGCAATGAAATTGATAACGGGTGAGGCTCTATTCGCCCCGAAACTGAGCGAAGTCGCTGCCTGGTGGCCACTGGCTGAAGTGAATCTAGTGTGGATTGTTCTCTGCGTCGTCTGCTAGCCACATAAGGCTAACATGTGCACATACGTCATGTTCATTCTCAAAGGGCTGTTCGTCCCGCTCTGTTAGTGCAAGTTTAACTGCTTGTATGTTTGCTTAGCATGATCTACAGAGAGATTTTGCCTTGCTCAGTGGCATATGCACTGCAATAAGATCAGTTCGTGCACTAGTGCTGTGTAGCGTCATAGTACCTTCGGTTCACGAGGATCATTTCGGGCTAGGTGCCGCTTTGTAGTGGAAGCACATCGTGAAGTGCACTTGGCATCGTCCCAAACATGAAGACTACTAAATGTTGTGTGAATGCAGCGTTATAGTGACGTGGCAATAAACGAACTTTTGCATCCTTGTTAAGTATCTAACTGCGGCGCTGTTGCTTATCGGTTATGTGACGAGCTTTAAATATGCTTCCGATAACCTTTTATTGTACAGTCCTTCTCCCACTACCGAGAAATATGTGTCTAGTAAATTCTGATACTTCGGTACTGTCTCTTAAAGGAACAAACAATGGAATGAAATAAGGCTTTGACGGATGCCCGTCTTGTAGGGAAGAGTCATTCAATAAAAAGAAATGGAATGACATGAAAGGGATTAAACTTGAGTCACCGTGCACAATTTTAACATTGCGTGAACTTTATGCAGACCCACTCGTGTGTTTATATTTGGGTTCAGTTGAAAGAATCAGGATGGTCGAAATTAATCCAAACTGATGTATAATTTCATGCAAAACATTCTTTTCTTTTTTTACATTATCACTTTTGTGACATAGATTGGTGGAAGAAGGAAACATTATTCGCTTGAACAAAAAAGTACTTTTGTCCCATCAAATAATCAGCACCTTTGTTGCATCACTTTCATGCAGATAATCAAAAACTGTGTGCTGAACTGATACCTTTTTATACTTTTGTGGGAGTAAAAACAAGCACACTAAAGCACTGTCATCCACATACCTTTCTTGAATAAACTCAACTGTCCTACATTAACTTCATGGAGAACTGAATAAGAAAAAATATTAATGCATATTCATGGTTATTTAGGTTGTCGCCAAGAATATGGGATTTTTTTTTTCTCTTTTTTCGGTATCCAAGATCAGGATATATGAAACAAAGAACTAATTCAGTCACGCTACCATTCGATCAAAGTAGGTGGGACACAAGCTCAACACTTTCAAATAAATATACAAGAAACGTGACATAGTGTGAAGAGACAGTCGCCAAGTGCGAACATTCCTTTCAATGCGCAGATTGCATTTTGGTAACAAGTAATAGTTACTTTCGAGCTTCCTGCATCTGTTTGACAATGGATGAGATACATATTACAAGTAGGCTGCAGTCAATGCAATTTATTTGTCGATATCAGTGCGCACGGCTCACAAAAAGGCACCGCTACATACATTTGCATGCGCTCTGCCGGCTGCCTATCCACGCTAACATGGTGCCGGTGCGGCCACTTGTAGCCCGATCTTGGGGTGAATACTGATAGAATTGAACAGTATGTTTGCAGTTAAAGTGGAGTGTTAACTTACTAACCCAGAAAGAAGTGTATTCCTACGTGCTATGTCCGTTGATGTGAGCTAGCATTGTTGCAAGTTGCCCTCCCTAGACACTGGATTCCTACAGTTTGTAAGTTGTGTGCAAGAATACAAAATTCTATTTTGCTTTAATTTGTCACGAATGTGTAGTATATGTTATCAGAGCATTAAGGAAGTTGCAAGGCTTTCTCATTTATTTTTTGCGAAAATTGCCGTGGGCTGCCCAAGTGCACAGCGATTAGGGCAAACAAAAATGAATTTACCATATCACAGTTAGTGCGGCCTTATCTTGGAGGTTGTGCCCAGGCGTTCTGATGTTTTTCAGAATTTAAAGTACTGCATCATATCCTTCGAGCAGCAACACTGATGGATGTCATGGCATTATTAATTTGGCATCTTTTTTTGGCATTTTTTCATATGGGCAGTGTATAATTCTGAATGCATGCAGTATGGTTCAGTGTACTTGTAATTATTTACAAATTTAAAACACGAAACATGAAATTTAACCATTTGCACTTCAGCATTCTCATTTGGAGGTGTGGCCTAATTTTGCTGTTTCTGTGTGCGCTCGGCGAGGAAGTGACCACAAACACTGACCTAATGGTAAATCCAGCATTATTGGTGCCTTAAGTTCCTTTATGTCACTTCTAATTCAAAAATTTAAGATTAAGCTCGAGTGCCGTACCACACCGTACTTTAGAATCATATCATGGTTTTAGCACTTAAAACCCCAGAATCCCAGCTTTTGTAAGAAATGTTTACATTAGGACCTCCCTGTTCAAATTGATTTCATGCATAAACACACAAATGCTCTCACTTTGCTCCTGCGTAACCAACTTAAATGAAATTTCTAACATGGATTTTTTTGTGTTCCTACATATTTGAGTCGATACTTATTATTATCAAATTTTAAATCCAATCACTGTTGCTTTTTTTGTGAATAATATTCACCATGCGACATACCCAAGCCATTGTTAGTGCACCTTCATAGACTTATGCTGGGATCTTATGCCCATTCTTAAAACAAACAAGCATTTTGTCCTACAAGCAGTTGGTCAAGGTCTGCACAAACATCTGCATTTGTGACATAATCACTAGCTTTGACCATTTGTGGCTGACATAAATTTTTTATTTCAATTCCAGTTATTCAGAAACAAGTTGTTCGGGTTGGTAGGGCGGATTATCTTTGCCTTATTAAGGACCCTCCTTGGTGACATTTTCTCAGGAGCAATGATGAAAACACCTTTTTTTTTTGTGACTATAGAACATGGCATGAAATAGTTGAAAGGCTGAAATAACATCTAATTTCATGAAGAGGCGTGTCATAGGGTCACGCATTTGCACAATAATGCCGGCACAATAACCCGACCAGTAAGACTAGTGCAAGAAGAAAATTATAAAAAAATTGACAACACATTTGAAAATACAAAATGTTGCAAGCACTATAGTAGATGCAGCAATTTCTAGCAACGTGTAAATCCCACAGGATATAACAAGTACAAATATATCAAATCAATAAAAATAAAAAATTTTGAGGGCACACTGCTAGAGATTCAATACATTTTCTTTTTTTTAATTAATTTAAGAGCTCTATTCTTCAATAAGTTTGTGAATATAACTTGTGAATAAGTTTGTAGAGAAGGTAAGGTGTTTCATAAAACAGATACAAGAAATCAGTCTTAATCTCCTCCTAAAATAAAGTAAAAAATCAAGCTTAAAATTCTTCTGGTCAGTATCCTTGTTATCATCATGATCATTGAGGAAAAAAATATATATGTGGTTTGGGGATTCAACATCTCGTCTGTTGCATTGCATGGCTTGCTTTCAGCAATGTTTCGTGTATAATGTAGAATAAAAGAAAGACGGGCCTTGGGCATAGTGTGTTGCAAAGTGTAAGCAGGCCTCCTTAATGCTTTCTTAATGGTTCCTTAATTGTTTCCTTAACAAGCTACCCCAAGCACCGAGTTGTGCAATTCAAAGATGGGAGAACACTTTGTCAGCTCTCGTTTGCACACTCCCAAGAGTGCATCTGCAGAGGTAATTAAGGATAACTTTGCCAAAGCAGATGCCGTTGGCACTGTAGGGTATTTATATACTTCCGCAAGAAATGTGTTACCGTTGGTACACGATCTTCAAAAGTACCTTTTAGGTGTGTTCTTCAGGCTATCATGTTAACTATCATACTAACTTTAATGTTTTTGTATTTAAGAAAAAAATATCAGTATAGTTTTGCATTGTACACTTTGAGTTTGGCATGCATAGTTTCAAGCATATGCTCTAGTGCTTCAGTCAGCCAGAATCATCAAACGTCCCAGATGCTCATAAAGGGTGCCTGAAAAACAACTTTCTTTTTAATAAGGGTAAAATTGAAAAGCTGGTAAAGTTTATATTGGTTGAGTCTGGGCTCTGTACTAGCAAAAAAGATAAATGGGCAGTAGCAATATTTGGCCTATAAGTTTTTTCTTGATCATGGCTTTTTTTAATTAGTGTAATATTTTCACCTCTATCTCATATAACTTTATTTCTTTTCTTATTGTGTCTCACAATGTTATGTACCGACTTCCATTTACAACAGTCAACTCAGTCCGCAAGAGAGCAGTTGAAAGTGGGCCATTGTCACAAATAGCTCGATAAACTCATAGCAAAACTCTCAAGTTCATCGAGTACTGCTTGAACTGCTGTTATTTATGAATTGAATATGTCTTACGAACATGAATACTTCAAAATTTCCTGTGTTGGTCATAAGAATGGATGCTCATATAAGCTCTAAATTAGTCTAATACTGCAACCTGCAGTGTTGAAGCAGGAAAAAGATGAGCTACTTCATTATAAAATATTCTGTGAATTGGTTTATTAAGATATATGCATGCACAAGTATCTCTCGCGTTTTTCTAAATAGTTTATGTAATGTATCAAATATAAATTAAGTCTGATGGTGGTTCAGAAAAAGGCCAACACTAATGCATCTTATTTTCTATCAATTCTTGCGCAATCGGCACAGGTACTGGAGAGCAGGCAGATGCAATGAATTTGTAAGGCATTGAATTACGAAGTTGCATTGAAGTATTATATGCACCCTAATACTACAATACTACATTGCAGCCCAAATGGGCCACATTGGGCAGCTTGAATAAGAGCAATAGCCAAGCTGACTTACTTTTTCTTTTTTTTTACACATTTCTATAAGAGCTATTTCAACCTATGAATTCCTGTCTGACCATTATTACGTATCTTTTGCTATTTACAGCAACCTTCTTGGCGCCTTTGGGGTGAAGAGAAAAGTGATGGAGCAGTGTACACCGTTTATCTTAAGAAAGTGCGATACCACCCAAGTAGCTCCCTCAGTCGGCATGTGAGTGTTTTTTTGAATTTCTTTTACGAAATGATTCATATACCTTCACTTCACTGATATACCTTCACTCATTCAATATACCTTCACTCCGTTACTTCCAGTGACTACAAATGTTGCTTGTTTATTCTAGTAACGTTGGTGACAACAGAGATAGGGCATCAGATTAGGCATGCGAAGGATGGCCACATAAAATTGCTACAACATTCGTGGCTAAAGGCTTCAACCTATACCTTTTTCTTCTCTTTTTGTGGCTCTGCAACACCATCGTTCAGGGGTTAAATTATCAAGCAGAATCATCTCAAATATAAAACTTTATCCTACGCACTAGAGACCAACAGACTGCTTTTTGTCAGTGCAAGCTGGCGCTTAAGGGGGCTTTACAACACTTTTTGAGCATAATCAGAAAACGCTGCCTATCAGTAGTAGATGCTTCTGACAGCATGAGAGCCAAATATTATAGCGCCGCACGCGGCCTGGAATTCCCAATAAATTATCAGTCAGCTGAAAATTGCTTTCTCTTTTCTTGCCGAATGATGAAAGGTGCTCAAAATTCACTCGTAGAATGCCCATCTATCAGCCATTAGTTGATTTGAACATGGTGTGTTCGGTCGTTACGCGACTTGTGCACGCGTGATCACACTGAAAAAACCGCACATTTGAAGCCATTAGTTGATTTGAACATGGTGTGTTCGGTCGTTACGCGACTTGTGCACGCGTGATCACACTGAAAAAACTGCACATTTGAAGGGAAAAAAAAGAAACAAAGTGCTCAAGGACTTGAAGCGCGCTTGACATATTTTCGTTGCCCCTGACATCACTCATTGCTTAGCTTCCAGCGCTTTCGTCGGGACGACAGAAGAGAAAATGCAATTGCAGCATGCAACAAATCTTTGTAACTCCGCTCGCAATAGACGAATCCCTAAAATTTTCCAGCATTGAATTCGTGAGGCGTTAAGCTCTTCAAGTGAATTCATTCCATGGTTACTTGAAAAAGTGTTTCAGGGCTCCTTTAACGGGAAGAAGCAACCTCGAGCCCTAATCGTAATTTCTTGATGCCACATCATTTTCCATTTTTGTTACTATGTGGTTGCACATTTTCAGGCAAAATAAAATTAAACTTCTACAGCCTGCTTGCATTGTGTAAAGTTGACTGTCAAGAGTGGCTTACACAGCAGTATGTGTCTCAATCAGGTTTGACTAAGTCTAATTTGCATAATTCTGCTATATCATACTTGAGTACATGGAGTGGGCTTAGTTCAATGTCGCATACAATAATCAGTGATAGCCCCGCCGCGGTGGTCTAGTGGCTAAGGTACTCGGCTGCTGACCCGCAGGTCGTGGGTTCAAATCCCGGCTGCGGCGGCCGCATTTTCGATGGAGGTGGAAATGTTGTAGGCCCGTGTGCTCAGATTTGGGTGCACGTTAAAGAACCCCAGGTGGTCGAAATTTCCGGAGCCCTCCACTACGGCGTCTCTCATAATCATATGGTGGTTTTGGGACGTTAAACCCCACAAATCAATAATCAGTTATAGTTTTAGTATTAATGCTAATTAGATTTTATCTGCCTTGATTAGACTGTGCTCGGTCAGGAATAATAAGCATCTTCCTGAGCTTAGGTTGCCCCGTCGCGGTGGTCTAGTGGCTAAGGCACTCGGCTGCTGACCCGCAGGTCGCGGGATCAAATCCTGGCTGCGGGCGCTGCATTTCTGATGGAGATGGAAGTGGTGTAGGCCCATGTGCTCAGATTTGGGTGCACGTTAAAGAACCCCCAAGAGGTCAAACTTTCCGGAACCCTTCACTATGGCGTCTCTCATAATCATATCGTGGTTTTGTGATGTTAAATCCCTCATATTACATCTGAGCTTAGATTCTCTGAACTCTTGGATAATTTGACTTGAATTACTTTAATTATTTGGGCTTAATTAGATATTGTTTATTTAGACCTATATTTGCTTTGATTGATAAGGTGATAATATGATCAACCATGCTTAATCAGATTCATCTATACTTTGACACCACCTAATATTTTTAATTATCCATAATTAGTGTAATTTTATCACTTGCAACATCAGTATTTGGGGTATTTGGTCGGATATCATACCAATTAATTAGGTATAAATAGTACTTGTTATAAATAGTACAATTTATATTTAAATGAACATAATTAGTATACAGTCAGGAAGGGGTAATTAGCATTTTTCAGGACTTGCTTCTCAAGGTCCAAGGGGAATTTGACTTGGATTACGTGGCCACGGTAAGCCGAAATATGGCTTATTATGCTCAGGTATAAAAGGAATACCATAATTAACTATGCCTAATTAGATTAGGCTATCCAAGCTCAAGTAGACTTAATATGGAAATAGCAAGCTAGGCTTTATTTGAATCAGCCTAGTTATGCCTACTTATGCCTGGTTTTATTAGGTGATTATGGTCAACTACGTATGATTAGTATCGGTTACACTTACTTTGGCTGAACTTTGCTCATCTAAGTATAACTTGACTTAACATGACAAAAAGCCAGCTGGGCTTAAAAAGCTTTATTTGTATCCTAGGCTGCATTAGTGTATATGATGCTATCTATGCTTAGTTATACTCTAGTTGACGACTGTAAAAGTGATGCAAGCCCGGCGCTTGAACCGGCCTTGTTGCAGCCGCTATATATTAGAACCGCATAGATTCGATGGACCGAAGAAAGTGACACCCAGTTGTCATTTTGGCTACGAGGGCCGTAGCCCCGGAGTTTGTCACGTGATCCCCTGGACTGTGCACTTTTGCTCACGCCTGTACATGAACCGTTGTTAATGCTTTCAGATACACCTGTGAATAACTGTCTCTAAATCTGTCAAATCGCTACAACGTTACTTCAAGACACTCTGTATTCTATTGCAACAAGTATAGTGAGAAAATTTTTGAGCTTATGAGTGTTATGGAAATTCATCCCAATTAAGTTGTAATTAAATATCTCTTTATCCTGAAGTCATGGATGCTTACTTTTAGCATAAATAGAAAATCTCAGTCAAGGAATACAGTGCAAATAAATTTTAGGTTACGTTCATTTTGAGCAAAGAAAAATTTTTCTTTTCACATTGCTCGCAGGAAGCGGCACGTTGCACGACTCGTCGAACGTGTTAGTAGTGCCTTCAGAAAAGAGATCATCAGTACACTGTAAAATTAAGTTAAATGAAGACAAAGGAATTGATCCTCAAAAATATCGAGGCCAAAAAGTTCACGCTGGGGATATTTTTAGATATGTTGAAAGAATTCGACAAAATAAACCACAAGACACTATTAGGAAAACTGCAATGCTATGGAATTGGTGGTATAGCCCTAAATCTGATTGAAAGCTACCTTACAGACAGACACTAGTATGCATCTAAAGCAGGAAAATTTCGTCTGTGCAAACTGTTAAAGATGGTGTCCCCCAGGCAGCCTACTGGGTCCCTTTTTGTTCATCATATTTATAAACGATATTGTACATGTTGACCCTTCATCCCAATACATAATTTACGCAGATGACACAAGCTTTTTTTTTTTTTCGGTTACGAATGTTAGTCATCTCGTAAATACAGTTAAGTCAACATTACAAAAATATACAGCTGGACCCTTGAAAATTCTTTACCTATAAATTGTTCCAAAACAAAACCTGTTTTTTATTGCTCCAAATCCCCCCTTAAAGAAATCACTGAATCCTTTTGGGTGTTGTTTTTCATGAGCACTTGAAATGGGATTATCATACAGAATTTTTATACAACAAGCTTTGCAAAGTCTTAGGTGTCTTGAGAAAATGTCAGGGTTTCTTGCCAGTTCCTCAAAAACTTGCGATATTCAATGCACTTTTTGCATCGCATTTGATTTGAGTTATTTCAACTTAATTTGGGGTAATGGAACAAAGCAATCTATTAGTGATCTTATTATCTTAGAGAAAAAAGTGCAACGTTCTGTTGCTAACCTCCCTTTTAATGCCCATACTTCACTCGCTAAATATAAAATAATCTAAGCAAACCTGGTCTACGAATATTCTTTAGTAATCTCTTTTAGATCTGATACCATAAAAGGTCGCAGCTATATAGGTAGTTTAGCTAACTTACAATTAAATCTTTCGATGCGTCTAAATCGACGCTCTGAACATTGCACCTAAATCGACACTCGTACACTCTGAACAAATAACGCAATGGCATAAAACTATAATTTGTGCGCGGTTTCGGCATGTGCCGAAACCGCACACAACTTTTGGTTTTATGACATTGCGTTATTGCTTGCCGTATACACTAAATAAATTATAGTAATAAATATGCTTTATTAGTTTATGCGCGTAGTATTATTTTCTGTTTGTATACTTCTTTCTTTCGATGTATAGCATGTGCATTGCTAGTTTGTATAGGTTTGCATAACTTTTTTGTTCAAAGGTAAAGCATGTGCATTGCTGGTTTTATCTGTCCTGTCGTTTACTGTGCTTTTGCCGTTTTGTGGTCACAGTGACCATGGGGATATGGGGCATTGTTAAGCTCTCTTTGTACAGCTTTTTTCCCCTGTTCCGGCCACTTACTGTACAACTTAATGTGGTAAATAAACTCAACTTTATTATGCAGGATGTTCAATTCATCCAAAGTATAATATATCTTGCTCTTTCTTAGCCTGTACTTGATGCAAATAGCAAAAACGAGTGGTGTACACAATTGTGTATGTAATGTCTTGAAGGGTTAAGAGCAGAGCATGCCTATTTTATGTACACTCCCATTCATGTGAGAATACATTCTTTGTTGTGGTATAACTATGAGTCTTTTTCTTTTCCGGATCTGTATTCCTCATACAGAGGGAGATAGTGAACCACTTCATCAGTGTAAGTAAGTGGGCAGCCCATAAATGACAGATAGGTTGATGAAGCACCTTGCTATATTGGCATAAGTTTATTACTTTCAAAAATGTTTCTTGCTGTTAATAAGTAACCAGTGAACTGTTATTGCAACCACACTTTCAAAATCATGCAACTAGCCTTGTCAGATTACCACTTAGTTGCCTCAAGTATGTCTGCTTCTTCTGACCATAGTTTTGTTGGCTTTAGCATGCTTGCAAAGAGTGCCTTCTTTTTTTGGCATGGCACTTACTAATAAGGTATAAAAGCCTGCCATGCCGTATCACGTGTCACTGGGGAAACTTTTTTTGTTGCTTTTGTGAGATATCCTTCAATGCAAAAAATATAGCTAATCTTATGTGTCAGTGGTTGAAGAATTTAGATATATATTACATAATCAATAATGTTATGAGCAATTTACAACTTGATGTTTTCTGCCTGACCTTGACATTTTTTCCTGAAAAGTAATGGAATACTGAATTGTTTGTGTGGTCATGCACTTTCAAGGCCCGTGACAAAGACACTGAGAGCAGGAGACACCTGGTTTCTTTTCAATGATAGCATTCTAATCTTTGTCTTTTGATAAAGATGTGTTATTTGATAGTAGCTATATTGTTACGGAAATTGTTAAAATTAAGATTAAATTCTGGGGCTTAATTTGTTAAAAACATAACACGATTGTGAAGCATGCCATAATGCAAGACTTAGAATTCATTTTGTCCACCTGGGGTTCAAAAGAACATGTGTATAGATTGTGTTTTTTAATTTGTTTCCCATGGAAGTGGAGCTGCCATGCTATGACCAGGAATTAATCATGCATCGTGCTTAGCTGTGCAACCTAAAACTAATACGCAAACACGACTGGTAAATTGTAAAGATTGATAAAAGCTAAAATTAATTAGGAATTAGAAGTTGCAAATGCCAGGTCTACAGCTTTGTAAACAGCCAAAGTTAATGCAAATGTAATAATAATTAAGAAGTATTCTTCAAGCTCTCAGACTGCTTTTATGCTTTGAAAATTGATCTGAGAAGAATATATATTCCACCAAATATTTTAGTTGTTGGCTCAAAGGGTGTCTGTAAATAGGGCTGTGATATTCCAAAACTTCTGGTTTTCCTGTAGTGGTTTTCTCAGAAGGGCCCCTAGATGCTTTATACTCTGTGCTGCTGTGTATCATGATGATAAAAGCACCAAAATGCACATGTAGGACTCTGAGGACTCAGTATCCCACTTGGAATGGGAGACTGTGCGTGTGCGAGTTATCAAGGCAGGGCCCCTGGAGGCCATCGTGGCCAACCTGGCAGATGACGAGGGGGGCCTTGAACCAACAAACGTCAATGTATTCCTGGCCACCTATCGCTCATTTTCTACCCCTCAGCAAGTGCTGGATGCTTTCCAGGCCAGGTATGCCACCTTTATTTATTTGATTCCTAAATTGAATGCCTGCCATCCATGTGCAGTTGTCAATAAGTAATTTGAACATTGTAGCTACAGTCAAAATGTACAAGTTATGAGAAGTCAGAAAAAATGTGTACATATAGGAATTTACTTTAAAAGTAGTCTCTATTTGACAAATGATCCGAAAAATTCGTGACTACATTGTAAAAGTCCGATTAGTATATTTACCGGAACTGCAAATTGGGCTAGATGGTGAGGCTTCATTGGGGTATTTGTGTGACAAATGTAGACAGACCTGTAGACAGACTTTGTTTTGTCAGTGGTAATTTTAATAGTGCGGTAGAGAAAGAAATATGTGTGTGTACATGCAGCATTGATTAACTCTTTCGTTACCGCGCAAGAATGGTTGTTTTTCATATGTCTCGGGAAGACCGTTTTTGCCAGTTCAAAAAGTACTCTAGCATGTATTGCAGCATACCAAACTTTGCAGAATGAAATGCTTTTTCCAAAAAATATGTTTGAGAGCTACAAAAGTATTTTAGAATGAATGGAAATGGGAATAGTGCAAATTTTTTTTTCACCAGCTGGTGAACAGAGGGATAAAAAACACTGTATATGCAAAATATTCAAAACAAAGAAAATTCAGAATATACATTTTGTAGATAAATTACCCAGGAACAGTATAAACATAATTAATATTGTACAAAATGTTTCTCTTCACATAGACAAAGAAAATCAGAACCGAGGTGCTACTTCATTGCTCGTGCCATGCAGTAAAGCATTGAATGGCTTTTCGTGAGACACAAGTGTACTCGTATACTCTTCTCAGTAAATTTTCGTTGCCTTGCGATAAGTCTCCAGGTTTTTCAATATAGATGGATACCCATGATGTGAATAATCCCTCTATAAATGAGATGTCCAATGAACTCCACTATTTTATCTAGCGTCACTTCTTTCCATCAACCACCTCACTCCGCATAGGTTTGCGTTCCAATATATGCATCCAAGCATATTTCTTTGCATATTTGTGCATATCGTAATAAAAAAGGACAATATCGCACGCAGTTCTAAAGTGTTTTGCACTGCTCCGTAGTAAGGGCTAAGATGTGCTCCAGGGGTCTTCTTGTTGTAAGGAGAAGTGCTGCAGCCAGTGCCACTACACCGTGCCCTAGCGAAGTGTGGACCATGCACATAACCTGAGTAATTATAAGATTATGCACAAAAGTTAGAAGCTGCACGCACTTGTGGTGGAGGAGATAACTTGATGATGTAAACAAAACAAACCTATGAACGACTATGGATGTCTCAGGCTGACACTAAACATCGTCGCCATAAAACTTGAAGCTGAGGTGCTGTCATCCACAAAATCTCAGCTCGTTCTCACTCAATTCAGGTGGGGTCTCAAGACAGCTTCAAGCAGCGCATATGTTTTGCAGCGCTGATGTGCACCCATGCGCACATTATGACCGCGTAATATGAGCAAATAGTGACACTAGATGAGACCCTGTGTCTGATATAACAATACAAGCAAAACCAAAGTGGCTGGAAACTGACTGTGAGAGCCACCTGCACACTTTATACATGAGGCAGACCTTGGGAAATAGCTTTTTGTAGAATTAATTTTCTCAGACTTCTACTAGCAACAGCTCTCTATTCATTAGCTGCCATTATATTTCTGACAATAATTACTGCTCAGCTCAGCCAAATTGCAAAGCTAACACGTCAATTCGATATTTGGCTTGTGAAGTTTATTCAATTTTTCATTACAGAACTTCGATGTTAGTGTAGCATAATCACGAGGAGCACGCACTTCTGTCAAGTTCGCCAACTTATGCATTTTTTCAACTACACACGTACATTGGTTCGCGCAAGCGTCTGTAAAAAATCGCTATGTTGCCCTAGTCAGCAAATTCAAAAAACTTCTGATAGTTGAGCGGCTGAACTAACTACTGGAAAGTGCTGGGTGCAAGAGAAAGAAATTTAACATGTCAAAATCGATGGCCGAAAAGCGTCGATTACCGGTGATCAATTTGAATAGGCGTGGTAACGAAAGAGTTAAACTATCTTAAAACGCTTACTGCAAGTACAGTTGTGAAGTGCCTGCTTCGCCATAATTCATGCTTTTGCAAATTAGCAAGTTATCCACTAAACATCCATATTGCAATAGGTACATCAGCACCAATGCAGTTGAACTGTTTGTTAATGATGATGTATGATTAATCATTTCAGATAGCTTTGTAATGTGAGTACCTTTATACCGCTCACTCATTGTGCGATTCGCCCTGTAATGAGCATGGTGCAGTGCTACAATTATGCCATACACTACTAAATGTGTTAGTACAACTCCTCGCAATACATAGTTTTCATGTGACTTCACAGACAGGTTCTCAGCACTGAGTACCTTTCCATAAGATAGTGTCAGTGCAGGGGAGAACACAAAGTTGTTCGGTCCCCACATTCTATCTTGCTCCTCCCGCTTTCTTCTGTTTGCCAGCCGCGCTAAGGGGTAAGAAGAAGCAATGTGAGGGGGATGGGCACTAATATGATGTTATAGTTACTTGCTCTGTGCATTCGAGAGAGTGTCTTGACCAGTTTGTACTCTAAGCTGGCAACCACTGGGATTTTAACAAAAACTGTACACATGATACCTGTATAGGGTCTGCTAGAGACAGCTTATCGGCCACAAGCCGAGGGTCATGAATCCCGCTTCTTCATTAAAAAGCAAGCTACAAAATCATCCTGTCATGTCCATTATCTGGGTTCTGAATGCTTTTTTTTTCTTCATCTAGGCTTGGGGCATATACCGTACTCTGCCCCAGACTTGTGACTGCTTGAAGTGGTGTATACCGCACATGTTGTAGGTGTGGGACAATATCAAATGAGCCTACCCATGCAAATGGCATGGCAAAACAAAATTTTGTCTCCCGTAGTTGTGTTTGGGTAGAAGGGTAGAAGTGAATGATCATAGATTAGGAGACCAAGAATAGGACACTAAAGGCTAATATTAAGTCTACGTTAATTGTTGAAATTAGGGGTCAAGAAACCTTTTAGTGCTACATTTGTGTCTGATGGCAAGCTTTTCATTGCGCCATAAAAAAAAAACTGGGTCACGAGCGATCGCTTGTCACTTCTTTGAGGCTTCCACTTTGAAATTGACTGATCTAGTTTCTGTAGGACCTGTAAATTCTCTCCTCTACCAACGTTTGAAAATTACCACAGAACTACATGCCAACTATTCATTGTCCTGATTGTCAATCGTTGATACATTTAACTTGTGTTGTGATCTAACTTGCAGCTTTATAGTGTGCTTGTTCAGAAATTTTTGCATCAGGCCTGTTGTTGATGCAAGAACTCCCACCATTCTGGAAATGTGTATTGCTTGTTTGTGTGCACTTATCAACATTGTGCCAGCTGTTTCAGTGCTTGATCATTGTTACCAACCTGTCATCTCAGTGGAATTCAATAGAATTTATCAAAAGCACACATAGCATAAGTTCTGGCATGATTTTTTCACAAGGGCTTCTTTGGTATGAATTTGTTTCAATTTTCTTTTTTCTTTCTTATTTTTAATGGTAGTAAAAGAGTTAAAATAAAGCTGTGCAAATAGCAAATTATGAGTGCAAAGCAAATTTTAATATTGAAGTCTGAGTTCGAAGCGAATTGAATATCTTTTTATTATTTTTTATATATGTTTCATATACTTCAAAGCAAAATTACACAAAGAGTTGTAGAAAATCTCTTAGGCAAATTCTCATGAGATGTCAACATGAAAATGTTTCTTTTGGCTAGGTTAGGGTTCTGTGAGTGTGCTAGGCTAGGGTTCTGTGAATAGTGTATTTGAGGTTCGAAGTGAATTTGAAGTGAATAGTGATTTTGGTAGAATATTTTAGAATTAAATTTGAATAGTATATGTATCGCATATTATAGAAAAATTGGGCATATTTGTGGTAACAATATCAACCTGCACAATATATTTTGTTTTAATTGAAACTAGGCTTGTGGAAATGCTATATTTTTGCTTCAAAAAAAGTGTATTGTAGTTTGAATAGTAGCAGGATTTGACTTCAAGTATAATAGAAGTGATAAACTCTATAATGTATTACATTTTAATAGTTAGTGTACTTATAGCATGTGAGCCAGTATAATAAGCTCTTAAACTTCAAAAATAAGTCGATGTGAAGGTAATATCTTCATTTAATCTTGAAGTCCTCATTTTGTGGCAGTGCAGATGTCTTCTGAATACATGTTTTCACGGCTTGGCACTCCTTTATTGGAGTGAAAGTTACATGCAGACTAATATACATTTAAATAACTGCCTTCACTGCTTTGCACTACTTTCTTGCAGTGAAACCAGCTTTACAGAGGTTTATATGCAGACTAATATACAATTATTTGTTCAGTTTGAATATTTCCAAGTTCCCAATAATTAAAATTCAAATTGAGGTGAATTCAAATAGTATAATATTCATTCAAATATTTGTACAAGCCTATACTGGAGGGGTGGTGTTTTCCAGTTGTTTTATGGAGAATGAGGCCCAGCAGAGGCTGAACTGTATTTAGTTACATGACTTGGGGCAACCAATGTGGTGCCGACAACACTTTAGACATGAGAAGAAAATAATTTATTTCCTCAGGCTCGGCTTCTCTATCAATTTCTGTGGAGCACCAGCTGATGTGACTGACAAGACTGCACTCCCTTAGAGTTCAGAGCTCCTAATATTTGGTAGTTTCAAGCGAATTCGGATCAATTCAGGCTTCTACCCAAAACAGAAAAAAGACAGAGTTGCCGCTCGAGCAAAGGCACACAGTAAGTTCCACGATAGAACTGGCTGCAAATATTGAGAATTTTAGCACTGCTGATCACTCTATGTAAGCACTGCACCTGTTTCAAATGTTTTTTGTTGGATTTTCTCGCAACTTAAATTTCTGGTATTTTTCGTTATGTTAACAGCCATAACTTTTTTTTTCGCTAATAAACAATTTTCATTGAAACTGGGCACACTTTCTTATCAGGTTAGTTGGCGTGCAATGAAGCTCAATAAGCAAAATCGTGCTGCAACGTTTAATATGGCTGCCTGTTATACAAAGGTGCCCTTAGTTCTAGTGCATACTTTTTGGTTATTTTAGTAGTCAGATCTCATTTGTTTTGTTGATCGCAAAAGTCAAAGATTTCTTCATGTCTTTAGAAAAAATGAGTCTTTTGAGTAAGCCGAACTTGAGTTAGGAGTGTTGCCGTAAGGCCCTTCTTTTAATGACATTTTTAATTACAAAAAATTACGAAAAGTAGAACTTGCCTTAAAATGCTGACATGTGCCTAAAAAGATGTCTTTTATAATGCAGATTAGTAATATGGAGTGATTATTGCTTTAAAAAAATTTGGCCCTTAAGTCATTCCTAAAGGGAGTTCGCAGCAGGTATCCAATCCATTCACGGAAGCCTGTGCACCTACAAAAATATCTGATATATGTACTGGGAGGCTATAAAGCAGTTTCGGACGTAGCTGGTGCAATTTCACTGCATAAACTGAATAGAAATGCATAAATTTGCATTTGTGTACCACTTGTGGTCTTAAAAATGGGATTTTGACGATCTGGAAGTTTGAAATGTAAAAATTCAGTGGAAATCAAATTGAATGGCAAACACTATTGGAAAAGTATTTGAAAATCCAATTACTTGTGCACCACTAGTTAAAGGAGCCCTGCAACACTTCTTGAGCATGGTCGGAAAACGCTGCCGATTGGTAGTTGAGGCTCCTGAGCACACTCGGGCCAAATACTATAGTGCAGCATGTGGCCTAGGATTCACAATAAAATCTCAGTCGGCTAAAAATTGCTTTCTCTTCTCTCGACAAATGACGATACAAGCTCGAAAATCACTCCTCACGGCCATTGCACCAGTCATTGGCTAATTTCAACATGGCGGGCTCAGTCGTTACTTGAGCCAACGTGGGAGCCTGCGACTTGTCCACGCGTGCACACAGAAAAACCACGTATTTGAAGAAAAAAAAATTGAAAAAGTGCTCAAGGTCATGAGACACACGCGGTGTATTTTCTTTCCCCGTGCGATTCCTCCCTGTTTAGCATCCAGAACTTTGGTCGAGATGAGAGAAGAGAGTATGTAGTTGCAGCATGTAGCAAATCTTTGTATCTCCAGTCATACTAGATGGATTCTAACCATTTTTGCGGTAGTGAATTCGTGAGGCAATTAGCTCTTTTAGTGAATCCATTCCATGGCTACTTGGAAAAGTGTTGCAACGCCCTTTTGAAAGTGACTTTGCACGTAGTGATATTCGCACATATTGATATGCTGGTTATCTTGCAATGCTTGCCTGTTACCCCAAGTAGGCAACAAGCTGTATACAGCTCCTTTTATGGAGCAACATGAACCACCATAATCGATGAAGCATTGCAGATTTTGGGAGAAAACTATATGGTCTAAAAATTAGCAGTCATATGCAGAAAGTCGTAATTTGTGCATAGATTATTGAACACAAAATGTGTGTGCAATAAAGTACGAAGAGTAATAAATAAACAGATATAACAGTGGACGCTACAAGCAGTCATCAGCCTGCTGTTTGGAAAGTCTGGTCACTCAGACTAGCAATACTCAAAGTTGTGATGGTGTGAGCAACATCGCAGTTAGGGGTGTGTGAATATTCTAAACTTTCGAATATTCGCACACCCCTAATTGCACCGTCAGCTGCTGTGCCCTTGTGCGTCTCGCTCGTGGAAACGAAGGCAACTCACCACTGTCCCATTGACTTGACATAATAGTCTTCACACCTTTGCTGGGTCCTGTGCTGCGAGCACAAAAAAAAAGAAGTCTCTTTCGCCGCAAGGGCAAAGCAATTAATGCCATAGCAACAACTAAGTAACTTGGAATGTAAGACTGAGAATGGCTAGCAGATTGAAACGTTCAGCGTGCTGCTCACAAATGACGCACAAAAAGATCACACACAGAACGAGAGCTAACAAACAACTTTTACAGCTCAATGCTTAACGTGCTGTTTAAACAAAAAAGATGCATGAAACGTAATCACTAGTACAGATGGGAGTGCGAACTAACGAGCATCCC
Source organism: Rhipicephalus annulatus (assembly GCA_013436015.1). Lineage (NCBI taxonomy): Eukaryota > Metazoa > Arthropoda > Arachnida > Ixodida > Ixodidae > Rhipicephalus > Rhipicephalus annulatus. The sequence continues at coordinate 927,893 of WOVY01010430.1, forward strand.
AGTTGTTACTTCGCTGTGTTTGAAAAGCACGCTCTTTTCGCAAACGCCTGTCCAGTGAGCGAAGTTACCTGTGTGGCCCAGGCAACTAATGCAGTCGTTCCGGTGAAAGGCCAACGCACACGAATCTCCCCACCGAACATAAGTGCGCGCGCAAAAGAACCTGATTCACCCGCCCCCACACGTGGGGCAAAGTACGCATGGGAGATAAGTGTGCGTTGGCGCATCGCGACGAGCTGGGTGCCGAGCGAGGGTGGATTTTCTTCTTTCATGAGTTTTCATGTATATTGGCCACGAGATCGAGCAGTGTCACCGCCTGGCGGCAACTGACCGAAACGGTGAAGTGTGTATTGCTCCTTGCGTCGTCCGTTAGCCACGTCGTGTTTCTATGTGCGTGTACGTCATGCAAGTTCTCAAAGTGTGGTTTGTTCAGTCATGTCAGCGCGAGTGTAACTGTTCCTACATGTGCCTGAAATGACGTACGAAAGCATTTGGTTTTCGCTCGCTCGGCTGCGGATGCATTGTAATAAGATTAGCGAGTGCAACTTTCCAGGGTGCTATTTATTGTCGTCGTACCTTCCATTCACCAGAATAATTTCACAGTGGGTGCCGCTTTCCGCTTCAAGCACATCGCAAAATGCTCTTGGAATCCTCCCAAACATGAGAACTATAAATCCTGTGCGAATGCAGCGTTTTATGGCGACTCGGGGGTAGAAAAAAAAAGGGGGGCTCTAGGCCGTGCACTTGCGCGCTGTTTGTAGGTGTGGAACTACGGCACTGTAGTTTATCGATCATGCAAGAGGATCCTTAGTTGTGTTTATCTGGCCATGGTACCACTACATAGAAATATTACTATATTTCTATGTAAATATTACTATCACATAAACTGTGAGACTTTGGTACTTACACTTGTACGCGACTGCCTTCAACTCTTCTAAGTTTTGTTTTATTTCTTTCTTTTTGCGTGTGTTGTGCCGTGCGAGTGTCCGTTGGTCACTCGAGGGGGCCGTCTTCCTTGTTTACGGGCAGCAGCGATCGGCGAGCCTCCCAGACCTGCGGGCGCCGGGTCAGCACAAGGGCGGCGGCCCGCTTTAATGCACCTTGCCAGTTCGGGTGCAGGAAGAGGAAAACATTCCGCTTTGTGCATCCGTGGCCTGTGGGACGTTCGACACTGTTTCCCCGAATGGCTAAGCGACGGACTTCTCCCACTGACTTCGTGGAACAATTTGTGCACGTGCGCGCGCGCGCGTGTGTGTGTGTGTGTGTGTGTGTGTGTGTGTGTGTGTGTGTGTGTGTGTGTGTGTGTGTGTGTGTGTGTGTGGTGCGTGCGCGTTTGTGTCAGCGTGCGCGTATGTGTACTCGGATCTGTGGTCGAGAGAGGAAAGCGAGAAAGCGCGGGAAGAGCCAGAGACGCAGCGAGAACGGCGAGCGAACAAGAGTCTGCGAATTGCGAGCGACTAGAGCGGTTGTGCGTTGTGCGATGTGCGGAATTGAACAGTTGCGCGAGTAATATTGTAACCTAGTTTTCTTAATTAAATACAGCCTTCTTTTGTTTCCATTTTCTTAACAGTGCGTGAGTCGTGTGTTGTGTCTTCTATCAATTTTCACCTTTTTACGGCCATACCGGCGACACCCTAAATTTTACCAAAAGCAGGATAGAGGACGCTAACATTCATCAGAAGTGGGATTTGACCGATTTTAGAAAACGTTCGGAACGAGTTTAGCGAGAAGTGCTAAACTCGTTCTTAGCGAGAAGTGCGATTGCGTCAGTGCGAGAACAAAGCAATGGTGGACTTCCAGTGAGTGTGCACTTCCAGAGAGCTAACATCAGCCATGCTGGACGGATCATCGCCGGGCGAGAGTGGTCACCGTGATGACGACGACTGTGCTGGGCTCACCAAGCGGGAACTTTTCGACGCTTTGCGCGAGAAAGACCGCTTGTTGGCGGACCTGCTGCGGCGGCTGCCTCAGCCGGAGTCGTCGGGGGCTCCACACCAGGCGGCCATCAACACGTTTCAGGTGATGCCCGATTTGAGCAGGAACATTCCAGACTTTTCCGGTGATCGTTGCGCGTCAGCAGCCCGGGAATGGATGGAAAGTTTGCGCCAGACGGCTACGCTCCACCGGTGGCCGACGCCATTCCTGCTCGAAACTGCCAAGTGTCACCTGGTCGGCGCCGCAAAGGATTGGTACCGTTCGAGAGCTGGCGAAATTTCATCGTGGGAAGATTTCGAGCGGATGTTCGGGCGGACTTTCTACAGCCAGACACGGGCGGCGGAGCGATGGAGGCGTATGCAAGAGCGAATGCAGCAGCGAAATGAGAACACGGCTGCGTACTTCCACGAGAAGGTGCGCCTTTGCAGAGAGGCGCACTTAGATTTCTGTGATACGAGGGAGCAGGTGCTGACCGGTCTGCGATCACGGGAGTTATGCACAATGCTTCTTGGAAGGTCGCACGAAGACGCGGATGACCTGTTGCACGACATACAGGAATTTGAGAGGATCGACCGCGAGCGACGAGAACGCTTCGGCACAGCGGCTGAGCGAAGAGCGACGAGCGATGCACCTCGTATGCAACATGCACCCAAGGCACCACTGCAGGGTGCGTCCGGGTACGACAGGCGGGACCAGCGACCACCTATCACAAATCAGAACGGTGAGCGAAAATGTTATAATTGTCTTAAATTCGGACACATTTCGCGGGATTGCCCAGAGGAAAGACGAATTGAAAAATGTCTAAAATGTGGGAAGACTGGGCATACCCAAAAACACTGCCAAGCAAAAGGCCCCAGAAATGAGACCAACGCTGTCTCTGGAGAAAAATTGACCCTGGCGTGCTTTTGAAGCACGTTAAATGGAATGGCAATGAGACTTTGATTGGCATGATAGACACAGGCAGTTTCGGTTGTTTACTGCGCGAATCAGCGGCGGTGCGGTGCGGAGCGGAAGTGCTGGAAGATGCTACAGCTCTGTATGGTTTCGGCAGCCAGGGCGTTCCAGCTGCTCGTGCGATTGGCAGGTGCCGGGCCGACTTGCTGATAGATGGCGTCGTTGGCAAAAACATACAGATACTTGTTGTACCCGACGAGGCGCAGTCGGTCGATTTGCTTGTCGGTCGCACGTTTACCGAGCTGCCATATGTTACCTACGCTAGGCTGGGCGGCAGCTTGCAATTCTGGCATAGAGACGAGTGCCCATTCTCACATCTCGAACCCTTCGTTTCATGTCCGAAATTACGTTTGAAAACTGCTGAAGAGACCCCACTGCAGGCCAATGTTATAAATTGGGTGAGACTGTCATCGAAGTCTAACGTCACTGGTGCGGTGCTATTCAACAACTGTGGGTGCGAAATTCTTGTTGACATGGAGGACGGAGAGGTTACTGTGCCGGTGTTTACGAGCGGAAATGACGACGTGGTTCTACGTAAAGGACAAAGACTTGGCCACGCGACAGAGGTGGACATCCCGGGTTGCGAGATGAAGGAAATAAATGAGTGCAGAGAGAAGTGCAGCGCCGTGAAGCGAGAACAAATTCTGGTTACGGAGGTGCGACGGCCGATTGGGTGCGAGGAAATTAAAATGGGCCCCTCCGTAACAGAGGAGCAGCGTCGTGAGCTCGCGTGCCTCCTAAATGAGTACCGGGATTGTTTCGCCGCCAATCTCAGCGAACTTGGCTGCACACCTGCCCTTTCGATGGACATACAGGAGATACCTGGTAGCGCACCCGTGGCTGTTCGGCCCTACCGCACGAATGCAGCAAAGCGAGAGGCTATACGTGACATCGTCGGAGAGTGGAAAAGAGAGGGAATCGTAACTGAGACACATTCCGAGTATGCGAGCCCAGTCATTCTCGTCGAAAAGAAAAATGGAGAGCAGCGCGTGGTTGTTGACTATCGTCGGCTGAACGCTCAGACGATAAAGGAGAAGTATCCCTTGCCAGCTATCGATGACCAGCTCGAGGGTCTTGCCGGGGCCAAACTATACGTCGTCCTTGACCTGGCACATGGATACCTCCAAGTCCCTTTGACCGAAGAGGCCAAAAGAAAAACTGCGTTTATAACTCCTGATGAGACAGGGCAATTCGAGCGCATGATGTTCGGACTTACAAATGCCCCGTCCGTGTTCCAGCGTCTCATGAATCGTGTGTTGGGACCACTGAGAGGTAAGGTTGCTATGTGCTACCTTGACGACGTGTTAATACCAGCCAAAGACTGGGATGAGCTCATAACGCGTCTGCGCCTGGTACTTGAGGCATTCCGAAGAGCTAATCTGACACTCCGGCTCAGCAAGTGTGCTTTCGCGATGGACTCCGTAGACTTCCTCGGTTTCCGACTGAAAAGTGGAACCGTGCAGCCAGGCGACATGAAGGTGCGAGCAATAGCCGAATTTCCAACGCCAAAAAGTGTTCACGACATAAGGAGATTCTTGGGCTTAACCAGTTTTTTTCGACGCTTCATACCGCGGTACGCCTTGGTTGCCGAGCCCCTTTCTAGACTGACCAGGAAGGACACGGCTTTTCAGTGGAGTGCTGAGCAAAATGAGAGTTTTGCGGCTTTGAAGGCCAAGCTGACGTGCGAACCGGTGCTACAGTTGTACGATCCAAATGCGGAAACGGAGCTGCATACTGACGCCAGCACAAAAGGTTTGGCAGCCATGCTCCTGCAGAGAAAAGGCGGCGAGTGGCATCTCGTTTACTGCGTGAGTAAAAAGACGACCGACGCTGAAAGCAAATACCACTCATCCAAATTGGAACTAATGGCAGTAGTGTGGGCTGTGGACCGACTTAGGCCGTTGTTACTTGGAATATCATTTACCATCGTGACCGACTGCCAGGCGCTTGTGTACCTCAACGCACAGCGAACGCTTAAACCGCAAATCGCGCGTTGGTACGACTTAATTCAGGAGTTCACATTTACAATCAAGCATCGCCCAGGAGCACGAATGCTTCATGTGGACTCGCTGAGCCGAGGGGCCGTCGAGGACCCAACTGACACGTTGAGTACACTCCTTGCGGACCGTTTCGAAGTGTGTGTCACTTTCACTGTTGCCGATCAGGTCTTGGTACTGCAGAGGGGAGACGAGGAGCTAAGAGAAATCTTAACGATGCTGGAAAAGCCACAAGAATGCCGCACCAAGGATGAAAGACGAAGAACTGAAGGTTACTCGATTATGGACGGACGGCTTGTGCGGAAGATAGGGCAAGGTGAGCAAGCGAAGCACAATTTCGTACTGCCAAAGAGCATGCGGAAGGCATTAGTTGTGCAGTCCCACGACTTGATGGGGCATTTTGCACTAGACCGCACAGTAGCAAAGATACAAGAGAACTTTTGGTTTCCACGCATGCGTAACTATGTTCGTAAGCATATATCGCAGTGCTTCCAGTGTATAAGCAACAAGCTTCCTTCCGGGAAGCGAGAAGGACTTGTGAACCCTATCCCCCCTGGGAAGAGGCCATTTGAAGTGGTTCACATGGACCGTCTAGGACCCTTTGTGCCAAGCAAGCGACGCAACCAGTACCTTTTGGTGATTGTGGACAACCTGACGAAGTTCGTGAGGGTGTTCCCGAGGCGCGACACGTCGACGAAGCTGGTGCTCGCAGCGCTACGCGAATTCATAATAGAGAGAGGCTTACCTGAGCGGATAATTACTGACAGGGGCAGCTGCTTCACATCACGAGCGTTTGAAGATTTTTGCAGTGTCAGAGGGATAAACCATGTGCTCAACTCCACTCGACATCCTCAAGCTAACGGCCTGGTCGAGCGAGTAAACCGTACACTTCTACCAGTCATTACTACATCGATGGTCGATACAGAGCAGCGAGATTGGGACGAAAAGCTCAGTGAGGCAGAGTGCAGCTTGAACAACGCTGTAAACAAGACGACCGGGAAGACTTCCTTCGAGATGTTACACGGTTATCGACCGGAATTTCACAGTGTGGCACTGAAGCGCTTGGTTGAATCTAAAGCGTCAGAGTGGGAGGAGCCCGGCGGGCTGCGCGAACGTGTACGGCAGCGCCTCATGAGCGAGCAGAAGAAGATGAAGGTCGCTTACGACAAGCGCCACTTCCCGGCTAAAATGTACGGTGTCGGTGACGTGGTCTTCATGACGAGGGCTCCAGAACAGACGGGAAAGCCTGCCAAAGCCCAGCCAAAATATAGGGGCCCCCTTGTAATCACGGCAGTGTTGCCAGCTGACACGTATCGAGTTGCCGACCTTGACGAAACAAGGGCGAGCCGCTTCGCGACCACAGCGCACGTGTCACAGTTGAAGTGCTGGACAACGACCAATCCGCATTCACACCTTGATGACGACGGAGAGTCTGCGGAGGAGTCGGACGCCCCCGAATGTGAGGTGCAGCGACTGAGACGTTCGGCCCGTAGCTGTGCCAAGACCCCTCCCTATGCGAGTGCGCCATAGTTGCGTTGGCGTCTGTTGAGAACTACAGTGCGTGCCGGGATTTACCGAGTGCACTGTGTGTACTTAAACAGTTGCTTTTCTTTTTCTTGTTTTCTTCGACGAAGGAAACAATTGTTTGTGTATTGGCGTGTGGGTTTGTTTATGATTTTTTTTTCCATTAACGAGGACGTTAATGACTGTCAGGACGACCGAGTGTACGCGACTGCCTTCAACTCTTCTAAGTTTTGTTTTATTTCTTTCTTTTTGCGTGTGTTGTGCCGTGCGAGTGTCCGTTGGTCACTCGAGGGGGCCGTCTTCCTTGTTTACGGGCAGCAGCGATCGGCGAGCCTCCCAGACCTGCGGGCGCCGGGTCAGCACAAGGGCGGCGGCCCGCTTTAATGCACCTTGCCAGTTCGGGTGCAGGAAGAGGAAAACATTCCGCTTTGTGCATCCGTGGCCTGTGGGACGTTCGACACTGTTTCCCCGAATGGCTAAGCGACGGACTTCTCCCACTGACTTCGTGGAACAATTTGTGCACGTGCGCGCGCGCGTGTGTGTGTGTGTGTGTGTGTGTGTGTGTGTGTGTGTGTGTGGTGCGTGCGCGTTTGTGTCAGTGTGCGCGTATGTGTACTCGGATCTGTGGTCGAGAGAGGAAAGCGAGAAAGCGCGGGAAGAGCCAGAGACGCAGCGAGAACGGCGAGCGAACAAGAGTCTGCGAATTGCGAGCGACTAGAGCGGTTGTGCGTTGTGCGATGTGCGGAATTGAACAGTTGCGCGAGTAATATTGTAACCTAGTTTTCTTAATTAAATACAGCCTTCTTTTGTTTCCATTTTCTTAACAGTGCGTGAGTCGTGTGTTGTGTCTTCTATCAATTTTCACCTTTTTACGGCCATACCGGCGACACCCTAAATTTTACCAAAAGCAGGATAGAGGACGCTAACACACTGTAATTAAAACAGAGTTACCGTGCACAACCGTGTGCTTAGATTTAAGAACGCTTTGAACAGCCCAGACATTCAAAGTTGATTCAGATGGCATGCCTTATATATAGTGTGATATGATTTCACAGAAAATTTCATCCTTTTTATGTTGCCTTCAGCGTTTGTGTGGCATTGTTAGTGACCGACGGAAGGCAGTGTTAATTTTTTGTCTGAAAAAAAAAAATACATGCTTGTCCCATTAACCAGGCTTTTGTTGTAGCACCGTAATCCATCAAAAGTTTTCTGCTGAACTCTTATATAAGATTTTACTGGGGCAAAAACGTGTGTACACAAGGTAAACGCAGTGTAGTGCAAAGCGCCGTCAGCCAGTAAGCTTTCCTGACTAGACTTATTGACTGTCCCATATTTCATGGTGAACAGAATGAGAGAAAAAAATATATATATGCACATAAGGTGCGAATGGTGGTACTGAACAAATCACACAGATATGCAGGCTTTCTACAATCTTTCTTCGTTTTTTTTTTATTATACAGATGACAAACATGGAAATAAGTAGTTCAGTCACGCTACAGCAGTGTGTAGCAGGCCAAACACAAGCTAACCACGTAGAAACAACACAGCAAAGTCGTGATTTAATGAAAAGTGTGAAAAGTCGTTCAGGACGAGCATCCCTATGAAAGACAGAATGTGCTTTACTCACGGGCAGTGTTAACGTTGCATAGGCATCGTGCACCGATTCAGTAGAGAAGAGCGTAGGTATTAACAGTAAACTGTAGTCAACGCATTTTATCCACCGACAATCGGCTCAGGCTGCATGCAACGAAGCGCCGCTGTGTGTATTTTTATACGCGCCGCCGACCACCTATCCACACTTGCACGGGACGGTGCTGCCACCTATAGTCCTATCTCTTCGCGAATGGGTACGTATACATATACGGTGCATAATGGCGGCGGCGGTGGCGGCGAAGAGCAGCCAAGACTGTCCATATAATTGCTTTCACAATGAAAATATTTCGACGCAAGGGCAAATGCACGCATAAACACTACAGGGTGCGGCGCTGATGCACTGCACGCAACTAGCTAGGAGGCGATGCACTGCACGCAACTAGCTAGGAGCGTTATCAGCTTGCAAACGGTGGTAATGCCAGTTTTCGCTAATAGATTGCCATACAAACGTACGCGCACATGTTGAAGCCTAACGAGTCTTACGTGAGCTGTGCCGCTACTTCAGCATGTATACTCTCTTCATAGTTCCAGAATGATTTCATGGTAGCGAATATGGTCATGCGAATGAGCTGAAGTGTTTTTCCGCGCAATGGCAAACATTGAAAAGGCCATGCATTTTTGGTAAAATTACAATGGCATCATCACATATAGTTCTGCGTTATTAACGGCGGTGCACGCAAGGTGATGAACTGGTTAATGCGTAGCGCCGCTGCGTTCCTGACAGTGCCTTTGAAAATCCATCGTATGCGCACCGCGCTCGCGCGGCTGTGTCTCCTGCATTCAACTCTCTGTTACACCTTTATTGCAGTGTCGCTCTTTTGCCAACGTACGTTTACTGCCGTCACCAGCCAGTGCGCCAAAGACCATTGTGGTGTGGCAAAATAGTGTCCTCGCCGCTGGTAGTTGTGGCTCCGTTGACAAACAGGCATATTTGGGGCGTATTTCTATCACACATCAGTAATCATCCATCTCGCGCATTTACCTCGCGTTATCGCTTCGCACCCGGTACACCTTGGTCGCTATCGTGCTGCTGTCAGCGCAACGCACCATTTTTGATCGGAAAACGGCAAGCGCACAGTCCTCGAAAAAGGCAACGGAAGCAAGCGAGATAATGAGCATTGCTGTGTAGTTGAAAAATGCTCCAAGTACTTCTATTTTTCTTAGTGGCTTGATCCATGAGAACAGAGAAAAAAAAATTAAAGAAAACTATGAAATTAAAGTCTTTCAAAACAAAATTGGTAGTGTAGGAACCTGGATGAATTGTGACTACCTAGGCTGCTTTAGTAATCGCTTAGACTTAAGTTCACAGGTGTTAACTGTTACACAATCAAACCAGTGGCCTCATGCTCACTAGTCATCATGTCATGTACGAAAGCTTTTTTCGTAATAAAAAAAAGTATACAAAAGATTTATTCAACATGTGGATTAAACCCAAGACATCACAGTCAAAGCTCAATTATTAGTCTTATGCTTTCTGGAAAGTACAGAAGTTGACATTTTTTTTTATTTTTGTGTGTAATAACTGACTTTAATAACAATTGCAATAACAGTTATACTGTTTCTAACATAAATATATGATTGAGTAAAAGATTACTGATGGAAAAAACTTGCACCTCTTTATTATTTGATATTCGATTCGTATTTGAAGCTATGTATTCATATTTGATTCGTATTCAAATATTTTGATATTTGCACACCCCTAATTGCAATTTATGTGTTCAAAATCTGCAGGGGCAAGCACTTTTTTAAGGACTTCAAAAATGCTTATTATTTTGCCTTGGCAAAACACCCCCCTCTGTTCTAATTTCAAACACACCCCTGCTAAGGCTACGGGCCGGGCTTGCATTGTGGACGTTACTAGGTCACGGAAAGATGTACTGCCTATTTGGGTTTTTGTTTTTGCCTATTTAAGATAACTTTAGGTATCACTGAGCATATCTTTATGAAATTCCTGTGTGCCCCGCCTCGTTGGTCTAGTAGCTAAGGTACTCGGCTGCTGACCGACAGGTCACGGGATGGAATCCCGGCTGCGGCGGCTGCATTTTCGATAGAGGCGAAAATGCTGTAGGCCTGTGTGCTCAGATTTGGATGAGGGTTAAAGAACCCCAGGTGGTCAAAATTTTCGAAGCCCTCCACTACGGCGTCTCTCATAATCATATGGTGGTTTTGGGACGTTAAATCCTTATATTATTATCATGAACTTCGTCTATGGGCCTGCATGAAGGCCTACAGTACTGTTAAGTAAAGAAATAAATAAATGAAAATATCAAAAAGTATGACGGGAGCTTCTTAGGAACATAGAATTGCTATTATCTTGACATGGTAAAACAATTACTGGAGTTTGACTTTAGGCCTACTCATTCTAGAGTCTTGTCAATTCTATGTAGTGGAGCCACAGTGAAGGCTGACTTTTCTGTGTTAATTTTATTTCCCTGCCTACAGGTTTCGGGAGCTGAAGAACAAGGATGGGTCAAAGGGCCTAAGTGCGACATCTCAGCGGCATCACCAGTAATTGTCCCATTTTCTTTCATTTTTTGTATAATGCATCTTTCTGGTTAATTTGCTTGCAAGTTCAGAGTTCACTACAGCTACTTCAAAATTTTTAATGCATGAAAAGGATTAAAGAGAAGTTCAGTGGAAATAACCATTGTGTTATAAATTTTTCGTCTAATTTCATAGCCGTATTTACAAAGCCTAACATTCACTTCATATATCAAAAGCACACACAAGCTAGTTTGTACTGTCAAATAGAGTTAATATTCAATTAAATATATTGCTGCCTAATAAAAATGTGTGCTTGACGAAAATTCAACTGGGGGCTAAGTACAGAAATGCTCTTGTACTTCAGCTTTGGTGCATGTTTAAGAACTCCGTGTGGTCCAATTATTATGGAGTTCTGCACCATTGTTAGCCTCATAGTTATAATCATGTCGTCGTTGTTGCACTTAAAACAGAATGAAATTTTCTACGTGAAGATACTGCATGCTTATTACATCTCACACACTGTGTAGCTGTGGAAGGCTCATTTTCGAAGATTGGTAAATGTCATGAACATGCATGCTTAAGTGCATGCTCATATTTGCCCGTTTAGTGCATCACTCGCCCTGTTTTCCAGGCGCAACCAAGCACATAGAATCGCACAAGTGCCCCACACAAAGGTACCCCATGAGGCCAGCTCTTGAGCCGCAAAAACTAATATATAGAAAACCAAGTGGGAAGGTAGTGTAGTGCATTGATGGGCTGGTTCTTTCAAGCATGACCTTATTATGTTCATTACACCTTGTAAAGGCTAAAGAATGAGTAAAAGCAAGAGAGCCCTCTTCGTGGGTGCCCTGTGAGGTTGCAGTTTTTTATTGATGAGGCTATTAGTCCCGAAAAGATTGGGTGGCACCACCTGGCGAGAGGACTGTTTGACATAGGCAAGGATTCCCCGAAGCCCTTCATAGCGCACTGTGGCGTGCCTACATAATATACTATCGCTTCTTATTCTGCTCCACTGTTTGGGATCCCTTCTTGCTTGTCTCAAGCTTTGGATGAATGCCAAAACTGGCATCGGTAATGCTTCTAGGAAAACAACGAAACTTTTGTTTGGTACAATTGTAAACGGTTGCGGGCATCTAATGTACACACTGTGGTCAGGTTTGTTGTTCGGTTCTTGGCCACTTGCGATAGGAGTCAGGAGCAAGAACATGTTTGTGCTTGGGTACAGCAGCATGTTAAGGTCTGCAAGGCAGTCAAAATTATTCGATTACCTGCTCCGTATTCGTTTAGGCTTTGACGTGCAAGACACCATATTTACATTAATAGATAGATTTCTTCACGAGCAGTTCCTTCACAAGTGTTGATTGGATCCGACACATCGGTGCAACGTTACTAGATACTTTCAGTTATCAAACTTCCCCACAGCTACTGATTCCTTTTTGTTACAACCGCGGAGCAGCATGCCCAGTGCTATCAACTTAAAGGCGAGTGGTGTGAGCGATGCTAGTAGAGGCAACAGGCAGAGGGGCCAAAGCGTGCGCATTTTTTTGTTTGTGTTAGTTATCTATGTGCCAGGATAATTTCATGTGCGTTGTGAGCAAAATGCACCATCTCACACTAAAGTGGACCACGAGGCGATACGAAGCAGCATGGGAGGAGATGGAGGGGCACACCACGTTTCTGTGGGTTTTACTAGCTGTTGCCATTAGTGTTTCTGTTAATGTTGCGTATTTAGTGTTATTGTCGCATTTACTGTTAGTGGCTTCGGCCCCGTCGAAGCCCAAGTGTTAATGTTGTCTAGCAAGGAGTTCTACGTGGGAGTCGGACTCGTGTCATCTGTCCACAGTCAACGCGTGGGCTCGACGCTGACGCTTCGCTTCGACGTCGGCGTTGCGTACAGCGGGGTTTGCTTGCCGACACTGCCCTTGCATTTCGGCATGTCGAGCCCGTGTTTCATTCATAGGAGTTTCCTGCTGATGTTCCCATTTGTGCTGGGCTTCCATGGACTGAAGCTCGGGGTGCGTGTCACGTTAACTTATCTCGGGAGCGCTTGTGAAGGATTGATTTGAGAGAGAGGCGGGAGACGGGCGTGGCGAGAAACACTCATTATATTCCGAATGGACAAAACCAATAAACAGAATTCACGTTAAAGCACTCAATAACTCAATAACACTTAACTCAATAACACTCAATAACTCAATAAGAATCAATAACTCAATAATACCCAATAACAATCTGTGTACATGGTCAAACCCAAACTGACTGTAGCTCAGTCTAAATCTATTGGTAGCCTTAGCCGCTAGCCCTAAGCCAATATGGTTGTCAACAATGGAATGTTCTTACAGTTCGTGACGTTGATTCTTTGCCCTTTGCCATGTTGACGTTTAGTCGGGTCCTCCGTCATTGCTCCGCTTCTTACGGTCACTGTCGGTTGATCCCGCCAAACGCACCGCTCGTCCTCATCACTGGTGTCCCGTTCCTCCTCTCAGTTTTCAGCCTCTCTAAGCTTAGCTTGTCGTGGACTTCCCTGCTGATGTGTCCACTCTGCTCACTGGTGTGGGCTGCTACCATCCTAGCACGAAGTGGTGTAGCTGCAGGTCCACCAGGAACTGCTGGGCAAGGGTGCGGCAAGTCCGGGCAACCTCACTGAGAGCACCTCCAAGGTCGACGGCAACTTCCCGGGCCTCTCACTCTGACATCCTTCAGAACCAGGCGGCTACGCTTCTCCCATCTCTGTGGCGACACTGGTTTCCCACGTCTTGGCAGCTCGAAGTTCCAATGCACAGTGCCAGCTCATTCTCTGGGATTTTTCTTCACTGCTCGGGTCACGTGCCACGAGCCTTTTTTCGACTAATCTCCTGCGTCGACTTTTCTGGTGCATGTGCCCTTGGGTGACTTTTTATTTTTTTCCTTGTGCACCGTCGCCATGCTTCCACATTCGGCATGCGCCTTGTGCCTCTTCTTTACTTATCACAGTGCGCTTGGCAAATTTTACATTGCGCTTCGGGGCGTAGAGCCTTCTGCTGCTTTGCGACCTTACCAGGCATCTAATGCTGCGAGAATGTAAGGGGAGAGGCCACAGCCACTTACGCAGGCCCGAACCTACTAGCACGTTCTGACCAGATAGAACGCCATCACATGTTTGCTGAAAGAGTGTAAGGGGGAATGGCCACAGCATCTTACCCAGCCCCTTACACTGGCCAGAATGTGCCAGTGTGTGAGTGCGTTCTGGCAGTGCTTGGGCCAGCTGGTGTGCATGTGGAGTAAGGGCGGTCACATCGCACACCAGATTGAACACTGCTCTAAGATGCTTCGCATCTTATATGCCTTGGTGTTTTATGACCAGCTGGAGGAGTTTTACGACTCAGTGCGATATTTGAGCGAGAAGCATTTTTTCAGGCCGCCAAAGACTGCTTGACGTCTTTGGGAATGGCAGCATGCCATTCCGAGGCTCAGCACAGAACTTACCACCTCTTGTGTTGTGTGTGGCCTGTACTTCCAGCTAGAAAACCTTATTGAATATTTCATTCACAACATCAATGATGAAGTGGTCATTATACCACGTGATAAGTTGACGTAAAAGAAGACTCTGTAGGATGTCTCTTTCTCAACTGCCTAAAATATTTATTAAAGTCCTCAAAAAAAGCGCAAGCTTCACACTGTACGGCCAGTTCTTGATGTGAAGTGCCACAAGAAATGAAATGGACGTGAAAATGAAAACGCAGTACCAAATCATGGTCCTCAATGATTCTGACCATGGTGAACGAGTGGGCTCCACAGACGACGCGGTTACCATCGAAAGCCCCTGCATCGCTCTTCGACGAGCTTTTGAACATCGTTAGAGCGAGCAATAGAGTGCAAGACAGAAGAAAGAGTGCGAAGACATAGTCTGGAAGGTTTTAGATGGCCGTACTTATTCAAATATAGATCGACCTTTTTTTTTCCCCCGAAAATGTTGTTCATAACCAGCTATCGACCTATATTTATGACCAAAGAATCTCGACCTATATTCACAATCAAACCAACCAAGAGCGTCGAGCTTATAGCGTTCAACCGCCGCGCTCGCTGTTCTTCAAGCGGTTCCTGCAGCATACGCATGTTATATACCATAAAATCTGAAATAAAGACCCCCCTCCTTCTTTGCTACTACCTAAGTAATTGAGAAAAAAGTTATTTGTTCTCGCAAAACGCAGTTGCTCTGCCGTGTTTGCAAGGAATCCCACTATTTCCCTAGGTATCGGCCGTGAAGTCCCTAGCCCGTTAGCCGTGCTTCTGGTACTGCCTTCCGCCACGAAGCCGCACTGGCACTGGCCTGAGGCATCGCTGTCGCCGCCTCGCGCTTTATTCATTGTATGATCGACGTGCCGGTTCGCATTTACTTTAGGCGCTGCACCATGCTGCAGAAATTGGGCGCCCTCTTCTTCTAACCACGGTTGTGCACTGTTGCAATGATGTCACGTCGGCAGAGCTACACAAGTGACTTCAAGTGCCAAGTGATACTTTTTACCGAGGACACGAGCAATTGTGCCATGCAGCGCGAGTTCTGTGTAAATGAGACGTTGATTAGGGGCTGGCGAAAGAAGCGGGAGCGTCTGTTTGCGTGCAAATGCCAGTGACGTGCTGCCTTTTACGGCCCAGTAATCGGCAGCAATGGCAGCAAGGACGAAGACGTTTGAGAAGTCACAAATGCTTGCGAAGAATCTGATATCATCTTGCACATGTGACAAATGACAGCCCCTGCAGCGATTAGGGGGCTGAGTTGTGTACATAAAGGTGTGCTACATTTCAATTTCTCTGTTTCTTAACTAAGAAAAAAAACATCGGTCGACCTATATTCGAATATTTTTTTTCTCTCGTAGAACACTGTTAGTAGGGGTCGACCTATATTCGTGCTCGACCTATTTTCGAGTAAATACGGTATCTAGAGGGGTGCTGACTCCCTCTTCTTGACTGCGCAGACCATATGTTAGCATTCACATGCAAAGTGTTGAATTTTTTCATTGTTATGAGGATGGATTTTTATCTGTGGCATATGGAAACAGTCCAAAGGTAGCTGTAGCAAACAAGAAAGTGCATATTTTGTGAACATTGCCAAATGCACTTTTGTATTTTTATGTAACTGGCCTGTTATACCCATACATAAAACATTATACATTGCACAAAAAGCCTCAGTGTCCTATTCACTCATCCATTAGCTGTTTTTTTACAGCGAAAGCTGTAATGAGGTCACAACTCTGGTCACGTGCAGTGCCAGCCCAGTATTCTACCACTTAGCTGTGCCGGTGCTTGGGACTTGTTTACAAACTTGCTTTAGGTAGGCTTGATGTCGGGAAAGCAATTGTATTAATATGAGCAATAAAGTGTTTTAGAATAGCAAAAGAACAACCAGGTGTCACAAAATGCAAATAGCATAACGAGTGGGTTTTCCAATTCTCCAACCCATTACAAAAGCTTGTTCTTGATCACCTATTAACTGTGGGACATACCCACTTCACGCATAATTCCTCATTGTCGTCAGCCACTGCATGCATAACAATTGGCACAACATTCCTTGCAAGTGCTTAGCGGATACCGCACTTCTCAAAAGAATGACGACGGATAGCATAGCAAATGCTGGCCTACTACCTAGAAATTATTGCCATATTTGGTACCCAGCAAGTGTGCTTTCAGCAGTTACTCAATGAGTGTTTATAAAAGGCTCTGAAAGGCATCTTTTCTAGCTTTCGCTGTTACTGTGCGGCAAGTTCCGCACATGTCGGGCATTTTTATTTACAGAGTGCAAAAATTTTTAAAAATCACAGCATATCCACAAAGTGAATGATGACGAGTGGGGCGAAGCGTCCGTCAGCCTGTCTGTGCTTCCGTCTGTCCGTTTGTTCTTGCTTCCGTCCGGCCACACGACCATCCGTGCGTCCATCCATGCGTTCGTTCGCCCATCCATTCATACACCCATGCATCCGTCCATCTGTCCATCCGTCTTCTAGCCTGTCTGTCCGTCCGTGCGTCCATCTAGGGAACACTCCAAGTACCGCCATCTCACATCCCCTGTAGCACATATCCGCTCGCGCATCTTCCATCCATCCGACCCTATGTCTGCTAGTCTGTCTGTCCGTGCATCCATCTAGTGAACACTCCAAGTACCGCCATCTCCCATCTCGCATTTCCTGCGACACATACCCGCCCTAGAGCAGGCATGTGCCACTGGTGGCTGCGTACAATAACGGAGGGTGGACAGACACACGCCTTAAGAAGCTTCGCCCCTAAAAGGCTATTTCTTGAATACCTGGTGCTAAGGATAGCAGCCCAACGTAAGAATGGAATAAAGAGAAGCGACATTTGGTCAGAGGCGCATTGCTGCCTTACGAAGCTTCCGTAGCCAACCAGGCCGATCACAGTGGCAGCAACACCTCACGAGAGGAGATGCAGAGGGCCACATTTTCGCGTCGCTCCCAGGCACAGTTTGACAATTGACAGCTCTAGTAATGTTGACATCGGCGTGTCTGTGGAAATTTTTTTTCCTGTGCACCAAGCAGATAAAAGAGCCTATGCAGTATCGAGGCACGCAAAGTATTTTGAAAGAGCTTGCCCAAGAATACCACTGCAGCGGTCGTGTTTGCTTTTCTTGTGTACTCGCTCACTCATTTTGTAGTTTCATTTGACACTTTCCTCGCAACAACTTTTGGGCTTCATTTCGCTACAAAAGAAGTTTATATTAATTGCAGAAACTTCTTGCAGCATTGTAGCAATGGCACTGTTACACTCATAGGTACCAGTTTCTTGAAGGACAGAGTACTGGGCATGGCCCCACCACAGTGGTCTAGTGGCTAAGGTACTCGGCGGCTGACCCGCAGGTTGCGGGTTCGTATCGCGGCTGCGGCGGCTGCATTTCTGATGGAGGCGGAAATGTTGTAGGCCCGTGTGCTCAGATTTTGGTGCACGTTAAAGAACCCCAGGTGGTCGAAATTTCCGGAGCCCTCCACTACGGCGTCTCTCATCATATGGTGGTTTTGGGACGTTAAACACCACATATCAATAAATCAGTAGTATCGGGCATGCACCAAAAGACGTCAGACTTTGGAGTTCTGTAGACGCGAAGCGCCACCTGTTGACACCGTTTTGGATAGTGGAAAGCCAGACTCCTTTGCACAGTTTTCTGTGCAACTAGGTGCAACTAGCACGGGCGAAACAATGATTGAGCTACATATTAGGTGTGTTTGCACATTGAACACTCAATAAAAAAGCTACAGATTTCTCTAGGCTAGTTTGATGCGTCGCCGAACCACTATGATGTGCTTGCCGGTTCACTCGCCAGAACGACAGTGAAAACAAGAGCAGACGCAACAGCTACGTGCTCTACAAAGAAAGACCTCAGTCGACGCTACTATTGCGTTGTGAATTGCCACGGACTTCAAGTACTTCGCATTTACCGATTTCCGTAGCTGTCACAAAGCAGAATAGCAAGCATGCTGGATACAGGCCATTGCGAACGTGTTGGGTAAGCGAATAACTCTTTTTTCACAGCATAAGAAAGTGTGATAATGTAGGTCTCTTGTTATTGTTTTGAGTAGCCTTGACGGAGAACCGTGGTAACTGATTATGAAGCTTAAGAGAGCCTCTGACTGCGGTGCGCCTCGTGGTTACCATCACACAGCATCGTGCACGTAATTTTTGAAGGCTCCAAGTTCCGGTTTCAACTAGCAAATGCGAATACGTACGTTATACAGGTTAATCGCTAAATGTTGGTCGTGACCACTGTCAGGTTTTTCTTGTCGTACGTTGGTCTCTGTTATTGCTGGAGCTATCTTGGAGGCCTCGTTTTTGTCTTTTGTTGTACACCCTGAAAATGGACACGCATGTATCCCCATTTGCAATATAGGAGACAACAACCAACAGATCATTCTAGGATGCGTAATAATAAAAAAAAAGTTTAATACACAGGAAGCGATAGATGGAATGAGAATGCAACTGCAAAGGCAAAAATTGCCGGGGCCATTCGTGCCGCATAAAGCGAGTTTCATACCACTGATTATAAAACACATTGCTTGTGTGTGCACTTCATCGCTTTGGCATCATCTGCGTGCCCAAATTTAATGCATTTAGCCGTTGCAGAACGAACGTTGGAATGCTTGCCTCGAACTTGATGTCATGCGATGCTCAAGCGTGCACTTAAATTGCGAGTTGCAGCGCACCAAAATAAACGAAATATCTTTTGCATTGTACTCATAGTGTACTTTGATGAGCTTCCCACTTTTATGAAGCGAGGTTGGATTGACGGAAGAAGCTTGCCAGGTCCTTGATTTTCAGGAAACTGTGCCTCAACACCAATAGAAGGGCCTATGCACGTTTGCTGGTCCTTTTTGCACGACCCATTTATGGCTAGCATGGCGATGAGGGCGCTGGTAGCAGAGTTTTTTTGCAGCGCCACTTTGGAAGAGTCTGACGTCTATTGACCTTTGCTTCGTGTTAGGTAACCGACAGCACGAAAACTGCTTCAGCACTTGACTGGTCGTTGTCCCTTTAACCAGTTTTCTGTTGAGTTGCACGATATCGGGTCCATAAAATCCATTATTTAGTTTGACTTAAGCTCTTAGCAATGAATGCGATCCAACAAATTTTATTGTTATACAGTTGAATTTCATTATTTCGAACACGCTTAATTCGAACTCACGATGAGGTCCCGTCAAAGCTATGTGTATTCCAATGGGCGAAAATGCCTGGTAATTCGAATGCGCAAGCACTTGCGACAGTTAATTTGAACATACCGCGCTCCGAAAATGCTTTCAACACCCCGCTGAATCCCGCAGCGCGGCACCTCTGACACCTCAACACTGCGCGCGAAGGTAAGGAAAAGAAAAGAGAAGGCTCTGGTGGAATGTTTGTTTTCTCTCAAATGCCGATCTGCGACACGCCTGTGCTATGCTTCTCCCTTTTTCGCCCTTGCCACGTAAAGACCCTTCTCCTTGCAACGCCGCGTGCAAAGAGAGAGGAAAAAAAAAAAGAAAAGAAAGCTGTCACAGAGTGTGGCTCTCTCTCACATGCCGGTGCCACGCTTCCCCCTTTCCCGTCTCTGCAACGTAACCCTTTTCCTTTCAACAATGCGCGCGAAGAGAGCAAAAAAATAAAAGCTGCAGAGAAATGTTGGTTCTCTCTGAAATGCCAACTTGCTTTTCTCCGCGTGAAGACGCTCCTCCTTTCTTGTAATGTGCTGGCCACGCTGCGGCTTTGGCGCAGAGGGTAGTAGTAGAGAGGAGGAAGAGAAAAACTTTATTTCAACAAAGGAGTTTGGAGCACGCAGGCTCCTGGGCCGCCACACGATCCTGCTGCGCTCAAGCGTTCATTTGGGGGTGCTCTATGACGCTGGGAGCCCAGTCAGTAGCCATTGTCTGCTCAGCCGGGTCCTTTCAACGCAGTAGGGTCACCCAGTCCTCCAAGGTCTTGAGATGTTCTAGGGCCCATGGGGGAGGATCCGCCGGGCAGTGAGAAAGGATGTGTATAGCAGAAGCGTGAGATTCAGGGCAGAGGGTACAGGCTGGTGTTAGGAAAAGAGAGAGATAGTGCTATCGAATGAGAAGAGAAGGAAGAGTGTGAGTCTGTAGCTGGTGCCAGAGGGTGGCCTGTCGGTTGCTGAGGGACTTGTGCGGTGAAGGATAAAGCTGACGCTCTACCCGATAAGCCCGAGTCAGCTCGTTGAAAGTGTGCACGTGCTCCTTTGTGAATCTAGGATAGGAGGCCATCGGTGCCCAGTTTATAGAACCTCGGGCAAAGAGATCGGCGGCTTCGTTTCACGGATTCTTGGAGTGCGCGGGCACGGATATGCAGTCGTTGTTATTGCCGTCTTTAGGGTGTGTCGGCGCTCTACATTGCTGCACGCAACTACTCTGGCCAGGAGAATGCGAAGTAGACATGCAAGCTGCATGAGAAATTAATTGACTTGCTGCAAGGCAAACGTGTGTAGATGTGCATCACCGATTACTTCAATTAAAGACAGATGTCCTGTGATTTTTGAATAAATGTAAGTCTTCTGAAACTTCCCCCTCGTGAGTTAGCTCAATGCACATGCGCCACCGCATGAGGAGCCCTCTGTTTACTTAGCTTTCATTCATTCGAACTTTTTATTTTGCACAAATGTTCGGACCCCTTCGAGTTCGAATTATAGAGATTCGACTGTACCAATTAAGGCTTGACGTCATTTGCGAGCAGCACTAGCGGTGGGGTTGCCATTTTGAAGGTCCGCGCACTCGTCGCATGCACAAAGAACTACTTCCTGTGCGAGTTGTGTTCGATATCGATACAGCAACTTAAATTACTAAAGACCCTCGAAACACGTCTTGCACGCCGATGCACGTACAGCATGAATGGCATGTACGAATGTACTTCTAAAGTGACGTGACAATGGTGTGGCCACCTTGCAATCAGGGCTCAGTGCATACCCACTATATGGCCGCTCTGGAAAGCAAAGCACTTTTCGCACAGTCTGTTCGCATCGAGAGTACGACACGTAGAAGGTTGTACGAGCTGTCTGTAAGGCCTGCAGAAATAGTGCCCGTGCCAGCGATCACACAACAACACTGCCCCACCCCCCCAACTTGCATTCATAGTTCCTTCATGCTCCGTCAAGGCGGGTAGTGCGTTTCTCTCTGCTTGAGCAACAATCGATGACAGGCCTGGCACGCAGGGTGATGTTATTGCATGTGCCCTCAGTGCAATAAAATCAGGTCGGCTCTTTTTGTCTCTGTTTCAGCCGTGTTTGTCGTCATCGCTAGCGCGCTTTTACCCGCGTGTAAAACGAACAATGCGCGAGGGGGGGGGGTATCAACGATAACAAAACATAACGGCGAAGGCCATTGGTGTAGCCAAAGGGTGGCACACCGGGCAAGTGCCCCCCCCTCCTGAAAATGTTTTTCACCATGACCTTCTATATAGCTGAAAATGGCCATTTGCATGCCTGGCCCCCATTCAAGTCAAGGTGATGCTCCCCCCCCCCCCAAAAAAAAAAAAAAAAAAAAATGTCTGCCTACTTCTCTGGCAACGGCAAAAGCAGTCAATGTCCATATAATGGCTATCTCAATAAGAACAATATAGCTCTGGGGTCTCCTCAAGGTGCCCCCTGCCCCCCCCCCCCCCCCCACACAAAAAAAAACGTCTGCCTACTTCTCTTGCAACGGCGAAAGCAGTCGATGTCCATATAATGGCTATCGCAATGAGAACAATGTAGCTCTCGTCGAAGCACAAGGTACCCTGTGAGTTTTTTTTTCTTTTTCCACTGCTTTCTAGAGGAAGGACACTAGGGGGGGTTCTGGTGTGTAGACAGAACACCTTAGCCACATGAAATGTCACTGCAAAAAAAAAAAAAAAAGAAGTTCGCTAAATCATGCAGTCACAGCACAGAGAGCCATGAGTGCTGGAGGAGGCTTGTCTTTATGTGACTAGCTAAGTGACGTCATGTTATACCTTGCAGTATAATCGGTTGTGAAGGAAAAGAACCTCTCTACCTATTTGGAGTCGTCCTAGGGACATGCAGTTGGGACAGTGTGGGTCTCTTGCATTGTACATTACTGCGTTTGTAGACCATGTCTGCTGATAACCACATAGGTGTATTTAGAATGTTATTCTGTAAAGTACAATTTTATTTAATCACTTTTGAAACAAAGTTTTTTCATTCCAAATAAAGTTTTTTCATTCCATTCCACTATTGTGTATAATCCCTGTACAAATTTTTCCAGAATGCTCAACAGCATGACACCATTATTTATACATCATGGGATGAAATAAAGAGTGCTTCTAAGATGATTATCTTTATGAGATTTGCAATGAATTCAATTAATTTTTACCTCTTCACAAAAGCTCAAAAATAATTATTCATGTCATTGAATGTAAATGTGACTTGCTTCTTTATTGTACCCGAGGATGTGAAATTAGCTGCCCCAGAGCGCTTCCATATGCCAAATTACCTGCTCCAAAGTGCTCCGTAATGGAAAATTTTGCGATTCCAAAGTACTGCAAACTTCAAAGTGCTCCAAAATGAAAGTTTGGCTGCTCAGAAGTCAAATTTTGCTGCTCGAGAAATTGCTCCAAATCAGAAGCGCATTTTTATGATAGGTTCACCTGATGTCTCCTGTAGCAGACATTGCAAATCGGTCAAATCAGTTCGATTATCTTCATAAAAATCGCAATGTAGTTTGTAAATTTTAAAACATTCCAATTTTATTTGTAATTCTTTGTGGGACGCACGTTCAAATCGTGGAGTGTACGCCAAGTTGTAATGAAGTTTGAACCATTAGTGTAAATGTTTTTAGCACTCATTTCTTAGAGTAAAAATGCCTTGCTGTCCTGTATCTTTCTATAATGAATGATCTGTTCGGACAAGAGTTTGCCCCAGTATAAGCCATGTGATCGAAATTTTTTGCAGCTCCTTTCTCTTTTAATAGTAGCAAAAACATCCACCTTCTGACTTATTAGATTAGCGTTGCATGAATGAGCAGTAATCACCACCATATTCCAGAAGAGGCGCATGGCTGGATGCAGAAAATGGTGATACTTGGCTCTGGAATGGGCAATTCTTTGTTGTGGCGTCACGTCGTCGCAACTCCAGCACGGCTGGTCTTAGTTCTCGGTGCTAACATTCGATCTAATTGACCTCCCAGCTACAGTATTGTCATTTACGACAGCAGCAAGAAAAAGAAAAGAACAGAAAGGAAAACTGAAAGAGGGAATGTCAGCTACATTTACTGAATGAGCGTGCAGTGATTGGTGAAGTAGTTGAGATCAAGCAAAGGCTGTGTTGCTTGATGCTCAGAAATCCCAGAGAACATGAAATCCCAGAATACAGGTTGTGTAAAGCTCGGAAGCTGATATTGTTGTCCAAAATTGCAACGTCATGCAAACATCATGACGTTGCAATGTTGGACACCACCAAACGACTTGAAATCGCAGAATACAGGGTTTTGAACAGCTAGCAGTGCAAAATTACGAAAATTCGGCAGATCCCAGATACTATGAAATCGATGTTATGCAAAGTACGTGCATGGAAGGGGAATGTGTTCTAATTTTTTATTGAGCGAGACGTTGCGAAGTGGCATTAGATATGTACAAATGCACGCACACATTTCATAGCATAAAAATTTGTTTGTTAGGTCATTGGTGCAGACTCTGGTGGTGTGGCTGGACATGTACCCAGAGGACCTGTATGAGCCACCACAGTTCTCAGTGCTGCATCAGTTGGTGGCTCTGGCTCAGGCGCAGCTGGAACCAGGATCAAACTTGGAGCTGAGAGCTAAGCACCGACTACAGCAGTTCGTGGCAAGAGATCCTGAAAAAGGCAAGGATTGGCAAAACACGCACGTATGCGTGCGCACACATGCACAGACACACACACACAAAGAAATTCACCGAAAAATAAGAATGGGCAGGAGTGCATTTAGCAGGCAGGCACTCTCAAATAAGGTCAAGAAATCTGTCACTGTCAATAATGGTGCATTCAGACGACGGACCGAATCCGGATTTGTCATGGACGTGGATGGCTAATCCACGGATGATCCGCCTGCAAGCGCATCCACACGACGGACGGTGTCCTAGGAGAAAACAGCCGGATTACCCTCGACAGCAGAATCGGCGCTCACCTGCGCCCGCTGGCAGCAGACCGGTTTGAGAGTATTCAACATGGATGCCCGCAAGAAGCGACGCTTAACTGCGATGTCTGTCACGTTGGGACAAATGAACGAGGAGTGTTATTCTTTCAGGAGAAAAAATAGTTGCTGACAGAATGTTCTTTCAACACCATTGTTCCCCACTTGTAGAACTTCTGAACGCGTCTCCCATCCGTTCTTAGAAGCGGCACGCCGCCGGTTGCAGAAGTTAGAATATTTCCCCACCATGACGGCTAAGAATCTCGCGTGTCAAAACAACGGCGGCGACATTTCCCGAACCACCAAAAGTGATTTCTGCGTAATTAATCACCTGAGAACAAAGCCCCGGAAACTAAGTAAACCATGCTCAAGCGTAGATGATGCCGACCAGTCATGCAGCTAGCTGTCCGCGAGCCATGGAGGACATGCCGCGAGCAGACGAAAAGTGTACTGGTTGCCAGTAACCCCGAGCTAATCCGCTGAAGTATCGGCTTTCCCCCGCCAGAATCCCGATGTGAGAAACAGGTTGCGGTCGGACGAGTCGCGGACGAGGGGAATCGCTGCTGTGAGGTCACGTGACGCGCCGTCCGTCCCGCCACATCCGGATTCGGTCCGTCGTCTGAATGCACCATAAAGCGTAAAGTATACAGCCACTGCGTACTGCCAGTTCTGAGATATGGGTCTGAAACATGAAGAATAACAAAACAACTAGATTGAAAGCTGGGGACCACGCAGTGTGCAATGGAACACAGAATGATAGGGATAACATGGAGATATCCGAGGATGGCAGAACAGGTAAGAGAACAGACAAGGGTTATGGATATTCTAGCAGACGTCAGGAGAAAGAAAATGGGACACACTCACACATATATGTATATATAATTTCTAAATGTTGTTGCACTCTGACTACTAGTTAGTTTGTTGTAACGGAGAAAGAAAATGGAACTCACCCAGCAATAAGTTTTCATCTAAAATAACCACATGTAATTAAAAAAAAGGGTAGGAAGGGGAAGGTGAAAACTTTGGATAAAAAATTCGTAAACAGGAGTTGTATCAAGCCGATGTTTCGTCAAGCGGACTTGTATTAATGGTTGTTTCTGTAGTGCTAGCGTGTCTACGCTTTGTACCCTCTCCTTCATCCTAACAAAAGAGAGGATGAGGCAGCATTGGATATGGAGGTGTGAGGGAGCAATTAAGATGGGGGGGGGGGGGTGCTGTGATGAGTTGTATGAGTGAGAAAGGAACTGGTATTCTGTGAAAAAAAAAGGGGGGGGGGGGAGAAAAGCAGTGAGACGCTAAGGATGTACAGATGTCGCTGAGTGCCTGTGGTTGAACCGTTTGTCAGAAGTTAAAATTGTAAGTTTGAAATTCCTAAGGGGAGGGGGGAGGGCTTAACTCACAGAGGGTTTCTTTGTGTATGTATACCGAATGTATTCAACAGCCCCTATAGAAACGTTCAGTATACCAACTGGCTGGAGTGTATTGAACTTGTGAATAAAGTATGGCTCTCTATTAGGTGCGAAGAAGCTATTTGACTAGCCTGTCTTTGTAGCAGCTGTGAAACTTAGTTACATCGAAATCAGAGGTAAACACTCTTACTTATAATCAAATGAAAAATGCATGGTGTTTTGTCGAAATAAATTATGAAAAGTTTAATACTGTGTTGTAAAAAAAAAATTTGGCAGATCCAACAAACCTAGAAAATAGACATTATGTGAAACATGCGAAGGGAAAGTGACCATGCTGTCATTTCTTGATTAACACGTTATGAAATGACGCTAAATATATGTACAAATATTACATGCACAGACATATGTTCAACAGTTGTACATGTTTATATAACCAGTTGTTCGCACTTGCAATGATGCCAACAGGAACATGAGTATTAGCAACACCAGAAGCAATAAGTTGATATTAAATGCCGGTGCTTGCGAGGATGGTAGTCCTGGACACTGCTACATAAACCAGCATCAGTGGATTGCACTTAACTACAATTGACGTTAGCCCGATGTGACTGCTATATTGTAGGATGTAGTGACACGTATCCCGAAGGAGTACGGCCACTAGCGTGGGTGCAGTCTTAGCGAGCTGCAGGGAACGTGTTGACTGTCGCCCTGGCAAGAACACGATACTGCTCAAAGTCGCGACACTTTATTGTCTGTGGCAACACCAAAACGTTGTACAGCCCGTTGCAAAGGCGCGGCGGGAAAGCAAATAGGCGTATCCACGCCAGGGGCATAAAAGTACTACAGAGGGTGCCATGAGCATGTCTCCATGGTAAAGGTGATCCACAGAGACACGGAGACCAAGGCCCGGTTGCTCGAGCGAGGGCAAATGCGCTCGCATTGGCTTCGGAGGGAGACTGGTCGGCGTAGCCTGGCCACGCACTAGGAACCCGCACCACTCTTCGGCCTAGCGTTCGGAAGGGGGGGGGGGGGGGCGACATAAGGTAAGCAGCGTTCGCGGCGGGCGCAAGGCACTGTTGGCAAAGTCCGAATGAGCCCGACGGGTAGCTGACGGACGGAAAAGCGTGCTTACCCCCATGTCGTCCCAGGAGAGGTCTCTGCCCGCTCCCGACGCAGCGCGTGAAAACCTCTTGGAAGACTGACTATAGCGGCTTTCAGCTGGCCTCGCGCAGGAGCCATGGTGGGAAAGGCTGCAGGGCTTCTTCGACGATAGCCGAGAGCAGAGCACAGCGTCAGTAGGTCAGTGCCCCGAGCACCTCTAGTGGCCACGTCGATGGGCGCGAAGCCACTACGTGCACTCTTCACGGGCACGCACTGAAGCCTCACACACTTACACACGAACAGAAGCATGCACGCACACACACCGCCGACGGCTGTGCGAGCGTAGGCGCATAGCGTCCTTTGTCTCTCTCCCGGCATAAGCACCGACACGCAGTCGCGACTCCCTTCGCGGTAGACGCAATAAACACGGGAAAAAAAGTAAAAACAGAGCAAAATGACACTCAATCTCTGGCCAAAGGAAAATAAAAAACATAAAATACAAATAACACCTAAAGAAACAAAATAACATGAACACTTAAAAAAAAGAAACACTGGCAGCAGACTGGGGGGGGTCGACTTCATTACGAGAAAAAGGCCGTAAAGAAGCTAACCTATACTGAGGTTAGACAGTAAACTGAGGGCCTTCGGTTGCGGACAAGTCCGCCGTCCGGCGGGAAATCACAAAGGTGACCGCTTCCTCAGATGATACCAGCGCAGGGGTCCAAATGCGGTCCGCCGCTCCGGGCGTGCCCGTTGCTTGCGCGAAGTGCCGCAGGGTGCTGGCGCGAGCTCGTCAGACCGTGACAAAGGGCTTCAGGTCTGCGATGTGGGCATGGCTGAGTTTTTCCAAAAGGGATCTTTTAGCTAGTACGCGCCACGGACGCTCACTGACAATCGGTTTATAAGACCGGGCGGCTTTCCAACCCTTGGTTCAATATTGTCAGATGTGCTAGGCACGGAATAGCGATAAAAGTCTCGCTTCGTGCCGGGCCAGGTCACAACGTTGCTCGGTTTGCAAAACTTTCGAGCCACTCAGGTGATCGGCCACGATTTCGTCGTGAGAGGATCGCAATAGTGCGGCTCTCAGACTTTTTTGGGCATAGCCACCTTAATCAAATCGATGAACTCGTTGTCAGTGGCTATATAGTTCAGCAGGAGCCTGTCATGGTCTAGCAAAATGAATCCGCCGGGAACTCAGCGACACACGCTGTTTCAGCCCCCTGTTTGCGCCCGCCGCAGAACAAGCAGCGTAACGGCGCTCCGCGTCTCTTCGAGACGGTGGTTATCGGCGCCTGCCGCAGAGCAAGCAGCGTATACGGCGCTCCGTCCCTCCGAGACTCGAAACAGATCACTTTTCTGAGCCTTCAGTAGCTCTTCGCTGCCGAAAGCGATTCCCATTCTCCCAAATGGGGTAGTCTGGTATCGCGCCCACTCAGGACCGCAGCAACCACCGCGTGCATGGCGTCACAGGTTCGCTCTCGGCACAGTGGCCTTCGTAAAGTTCCCTCGCTCGGCCGCTACGCAGTGCGCTGCTTACCTGGATAGCAGCCAAGGTCGTCCTCATGGGGACTCCCCCTTTTCGCCGCTGTTTCGCCCCCGACGCTGGCATGTGCTAAGGCACGGCGAGCGGCCGTCGCACCGAAATACAGGTTCTCGGCAGACAACAGGGGGCACGAGATAGCGTGTCAGCTACCACGTTGGCTGTGTATTCACCACAAAGGGGGTGACGACACGGACGGGTGCCGAAGGGTGCCCGTCGATAGAGGCGATAGCCTCTGTGCGATGCGGCATGCCACGAAGCAGCCATGTTGCGACGAGCCTGAATCGCGCAGACGAACTAACTCGCTAAGAGCAACCGAAAGCTTAGAGCTTTTGATACCGCGTTGGGCGCCAGTGTAGTGACACGTATCCCGAAGGAGTACGGCCACTAGTGTGGGTCCGGTCTTAGCGAGCCGCAGGGCACGCGTTAACCGTCGTTGTGGCGAGAACACGATACTGCTCAAAGTCGCAACACTTTATTGTCTGTGGCAACACCAAAACGCAGTGCAGCCCATTGCAAAGGCGCGGCGGGAAAGCAAATAGGCTTATCCACGCCACGGGCATAAAAGTACTACACAGGGTGCCACGAGCACGTCTCCGTGGTAAAGGTGATCCACGGAGACACCGGGACCGAGGCCCGGTTGCTCGAGCGAGGGCAAAGGCGCTCGCGTTGTCTTCGGAGGGAGACGGGTCGGCGTAGCCTGGCCATGCACTAGGAACACCCGCACCACTTTTCGGCCTAGCGTTCGGAAGGGGGGGGGGGGGGTGTAACATAAGGTAAGCAGCGTTTGCCGCGGGCGCAAGGCGCTGTTGGCGAAGTCCGAACGAGCCCCACAGGGAGCTGACGGACGGAAAAAAAAAACCTGCTTACCCCCATGTAGTCCCCAGAGAAATTTCTGCCCGCTTCCGACGCAGCGCGCGAAAACCTCTCGGGAGACTCCGCGCGCGGCGCCATAGTCAATATCAGCTACCGGGTGAGGGGGTTAAACGTCACTCCGCTCCCCCAGGGTGGCAGACAGCGGAGGAGGGGAAACGTGTCGGGACATGAGAACGGAGAAAGAGGCGGCAAAGCTCGTGCAAAGGCAGCGGGCTGGCCTCAATTCCCACAAAGAGTACATATATAATTGGATAGCCAGCACAGCAATCACAATTGGCATTTCGGGAACTTTAGGGCCTATTTGAAAACCAGTTCCGAGATCTGCTGAGGTTTTGTGGTAGAATACTTGATTGCCACGCAGAATGCCGGGTTTCAATTTGTGCTCGGACCTTAATATTTATTATTTGCATTTGTTAGGTCAATGCTGCCGGCGTCAGCTTGTTCGTGGCACTCGGGCGTTAAAATTACCCATGCGTGTTCTCGCTGTTCCAGGGTAGATGAGTATCAATCATCTGTGGCACACACCTGCATACCAGTGGCACATACCCACCCACGGGTTATGTGCCACTGTCTGGCAGAAAGTGTTTGACGACGTATGTAATGGGATTGTGAGATTATTCATGTCTTGACCAGCCTGTCATATTTGTCTAACCATTTTGCCCTCGCATGCTAATATTGGTCCCCACCAAGTTAAGGGAGGTGTTCACGACAGCACCCAGGCGTAAGCGGTTAGACAGACAGACTGACTCGACTCCAAAGTGGTTGCAGTATGCAAAGAAATGCTTCACATTTAGTTATTTCAATATATTCAGTTGAACCTCGATATAATGAATCTCTTTGTATTCTCAAGTAAGGGTTGCACCAATGTAGTGGTCACACACCTCTGTTTCGGGTTAAATACACCAGAAATATGGGTGTGCCAATATTTGCAATTTCGGATATTTTTGTAATAGTGTTTGCTACTTGATTCGATTTGCACTGGAATTCTACTATTCGAACCTTCAAAAAACAATCAATGTCCAATTATCAATTGTCCCTTCAGATTTTTAGTATGCTTCGCCTCATCACATTCTCATATTGCTGCAAGGCTGCCTTTCAAGCTCTGGTACAGTTTCGAATGTTCTGACTCGAGAAAATGCTGGTTCAAACACCGAGATGATAAATGTGGCAGAGGTACCCGCCACAGTAGTCTAGGGACAAAGGCATTCAGCTGCTGATTCGCAAGTCACGGGACGGAATTATGGCCGCCGCGGCCGCATTTTCGAT
Source organism: Rhipicephalus annulatus (assembly GCA_013436015.1). Lineage (NCBI taxonomy): Eukaryota > Metazoa > Arthropoda > Arachnida > Ixodida > Ixodidae > Rhipicephalus > Rhipicephalus annulatus. The sequence goes on from WOVY01010430.1 coordinate 958,248, forward strand.
GTAGGCAAAAATACTTGCGGCCCGTCGCTTAGATTTAGGTGCACATTAAAAAAATCACAGGTGGTAGAAATTTCAATAGCCCTCTACTTCGGTGTCTCTCATAATCATGCAAAGGTTTTGTTATGTTAAACATCAACACTTAAAATTTCAAATGTGGCATAGGAGGGAACTAAATGCTGTTTCGAACCTGAAATTTGTGAATGAATTCAGAAAACAAAAAAACTGAAGATTTTTAGCTAGCATCCAAAATTTCTGATGTTCTTGTATACTGATGTATATGAGGCAGATTTGAAACTTGGGACTCAAAGGGAGCACACACCTGTCTGCCACATAAATTGGGCTTTTACCGAAGTTGAAAGAGGAGGAGGGGCTGAGGAAATAGCATTTTCGCCTTTCACGTGTAAAGTCTTGTCAGTAACACTTTGGTTGCACCAAATCATGTACATAATTACAATTCGGCCTCTGCATTGCCTCATTCTTGATAAGACAACTTTGAAACACCACCATGTCAACACCTCATGAAGCTAGCCCCCTTCCCCCCCTCCCAAAAAAAGAAAAAAAAGCTTTCATGTTTCTATCTCATAAAATATGCTTAGGAATTCTCACCAACCTTTTTCTGCAATTTCTCCTTGAACTATTAAAGAAGTATTAGAGAAATATAGTACAAATATTCTATTCGATTTGCCCTCACGCTTCTATATTTGAATTTGCTTCGAGCCCAAAATTTTGCTATTTACACTGCTCTAACGAGAAATTAATCTACCCTTATTTCACGAAGTTAACCGATGTTTCATGTATATGTGCTTTCTCTCATTGTTGCTGGACAAATAGATAATTTTCTGCCTGTGGGGATCGAACCTGTAACATTCGTCTTTTCATCCACTTTAATATCCCTGCTTCTATACCATAATACAAAGAGTGTTTCCTATACTTTCCTTGGCATCATTTTCTTGTAATTCCCATGAAAAGTTGTGTCAAACGAAAAAAAATAGCCCTTATTTTTTTTTCTTTTGTCATTTGTCTAAAAGACTTTTCTGGCCAAATTGGGAATATGGAATTGCTGAAGGTATAACCACTACCAAGAAGTGTCACGAGATCTGCACAATGCTGCAGTGGCTTCCACAAAGTGGTCACTTTTTCCAAATACAAAACTGAGATCCGGCTACTGTATTCAATGATCGCATTGGGAAACTGTGTCCCTTCACTTGCTACTTGCAGTCTATTCGGACACGCATGCACGGAAAAATATTCCTCTAGAATGGTGTTCTGTGGCCTATACCAGGTGTGCGTACAAGTGTGTCTTATCTCAAGTGTCCTTCAAAAACGAACCTTAAAACATGTCTTTCATGTCAAGTTCAGTTTTTCAAAGTGATAAAGAGGTTTCCCTGATATATTTTTCACCATCATATCTAGGGTATGCTTTTAGCAAGAGTGTTTTCAGTGTCACACCACTGTGGTGCAGCTTATTTATTCTTGCTGTTGACAGAGGACAGGCTTTTAAACTTCACAATGATTTGATGTTTTTAGTTCTTTGTAAGTAAAAAGATTTTTCTTGATTTATTAGGTTTTCTTCTGCATTTGGTAGCTTTGTTGTCTGTAAACTGCAGTACACAACTGCCTTATTGTATCGAAGGAAAAACCGGAATTCATTTCAATGGATGCAAGAACGTGAACATTTCAGTATGTCGATGTGTATGTCCACGGTCGCTGGATGACAAAGTGCACGGTACGGCCTGCCGCGTCGAGCGGCTTTCAATGGGAGAGCGCGTGTCAGTCGTAGGACCAGTTCGGCCGCTGCAGCGCGACCGGGGCGGAGATGGGAGGAATGGGAAAACGCGTGGTGGCGGCTCCCTCGGGGCAGCAGCCGCAGCAAATTAGCTGGTGTTTGTCACTACAGTGACCCACTCAGTTGTTTTAATCAGGGTTTTTTTTTTTAATCTTATTTATCGCAGCAATGACATATCACATATTTAGTAGACTAAAAAGCGCTATCTCGGTAAAATCCAATTGATTTTCTCTGTGCGTGCCAAGCACCTGAGGTTTTGTTTTTTTTTTTTTTCAGAACCAGCTTCTTGCTTTGAGACTGAAAGAAAAATCAACAATGCATGTAGCTGAAAGATATGGCACTGAAGGCGTGACAAAGTCATTGTTCTACTCATGAAAATGTCTTAAACTAACTTCATTTATTTATTTATTTATTTATGATACCTTACAAGCTCAATGAGAGCATTGAGTAAGGGGGGTACAAACTTAATAGGGCGGTCATCAATAACATGGAATACACAGAAAATAACACAACATCGTGACAAAGCGTGTCTAGTCACTGACACTCAAACAAATGTAATACGCGAATGTTTACCGATATGCAGAAAGCTTGAATAACAAGAAATTCAAGGTACATGAACGAAACACAATAAAGAAATTCGGAAGGTGTAGGTATAGAATTCAAGTGAGCAGCAACGGCGGTGCAACTGAGCAACAAAAACTGGGAGAATAACAAGAACTGGGAGAACAATGGCAATAAAAAACAACATACACACGCATTTTCCAAACACACATACTGCCAGCCGTACGAAGGCGTTCACCAATATAAATTGCAAGACAACGGTGGGTACAGCAAAAATTAAAGAGAACTAAAGAGAAGTGTGAAACTAGGTGAGTGGCACAGCTGCAGCTACAAACATCAGTGAAGTTAGAGCGATTAGTGCGATGAAAAATGATTACACACATGTTCGCGAAAAGAATCTAGATCGGTGATGGAGGCGATGCAGTCGGGAAGGTCGTTTTATAATGATATGGCCTTAGGAAGCGCTGATAAGTTGAATGCCTTCGTTTTGCCGTAAATGCGAGTGAAACTAAGGTGATTGTGCAGGCGTCTGGACATGCGCAATGTTGCTGTTAGGGGTAGCGTAGAACGTCTTGTGCTGTGAATATATTTATGCAGCAAACATAACAGTGCAACAGAGTGACGAACGTGCTATGGCGAAATAGAATGTTCTTGTTTTAATGTTGTTACGCTGCAATGAGTGCTATAATTGCGAGATATAAACCGGGCTGCTCTGTTTTGTATGGACTCTAGCAATGTGGTTAGGTAATCTTGGAAAGGGGACCAGACTGAAGATGCAAATTCCAGCTGGGGGCGTACATAAGTGAAATAGGCCAGTTTACGAATGCTTGTTGGAGACTTTCGCAGATTACGACGGAGATAACCTAATGTTTTTGAGGCTTTCGCGCAAATAACACTAATGTGTGCCGACCATGAAAGATTGGGTGTTAGATTGACGCCTAAGTATTTGTAAGAAGAGCACTGCACTATTGTATCATTTTTATTTGAGTAGGAATAATTGGAGTTTTTGTGTTTACGGCTGAAGGTCATAGCACGGCACTTGGAAGAGTTTAGAGACATCTGCCACACGTCACACCAGTCACTAATTAGGTTAAGGTCTGTTTGAAGGGTAAGGTGGTCGCCATCATTGTTAATAGCTCGATATATTATGCAATCGTCAGCGAATAGTCTTATATTGGAAGATATATTATTTGGCAAATCATTCATGTAGGTGAGAAATAATAGAGGTCCGAGAACACTACCCTGTGGAACACCCGAGATGACATCAGAGGGAGTAGAGGCGTAGTTATTAACCGTAGTGAATTGTTTTCGAAAGGAAAGAAAATTGCAGATCCACGAAAGGGTTAAGGAATCGAGTCTAAGTGCAGATAATTTAGATATTAGGCGGCAATGGGCAACGCGGTCAAAGGCCTTTGAAAAATCGATGAATACGCAATCAGTTTGTTTATTTTCATTCATATTGAAATGGAAATCGGTTGTTAATTCAAAGAATTGGGTGTCACACGAGAAGCCTTTCCGAAAACCATGCTGGTGAGGAAAAAAGAAATTATTTGATTCGAGGTGGCGGCGAACATGGGAAGTGATGATATGCTCCAGTAATTTGCAGCAGATTGACGTAAGCGAGATGGGTCTATAATTATCAGGTGAGTGTTTACCTCCACTTTTATAAACGGAACCACTTTACCCATGTGCCAATCATCTGAAAGTTGACTAGACATCAAGGACTGTTGAAAGATGAGAAGTAAGAGTTTGCTCGATACGATTTTTGTGTTCTTTAGTATTTTGTGTTAATGTTGTCGGGCCCCGATGATGTAGATAGCTTAAGTTGGTCAATGAGGGAAGCAATACCTTCGACTGTAAGAGCTATTGGCTGCATAAACGCCCAGTCGTAATCTGCGATGAATGGTATGTTGGAATGGTCTTCTCTTGTGTATACTGAAGAAAAGACTACGAAATCTTAGCGCCAAAAAAAACACAGAGACAAAAGAAAGAAACGTAGACAACACGAGCGCTAACTTCAAACCAAGTTTATTAGGAAACACACATGAATATATACGAACTCAAATCTCAGAAATCTCACGCCTTCTTTTTAAACAATGTCATACAAAAACAAGAAATGTATATCAGGAAATAAACAGGTAAACGCGCATGAGTAACTGGAACCAAGAAAACTTAGAAAAACTTAACAGCCCCCCGAAAAACCCTACAAACGAAAAAACATCAACTGCGCAGGCTTAACTCGGTGAAACTATGAAAACGTGCTCATCAGGAATGAAAATTCTTTATCGTGAAGGAGCACAGACGGTTGACTCACGCACTTATCGCCATGTTTTCGGATGATGCAGGCCTCAACTAATTCTCGGGTTAGCTGCTCTCTGTGACGAAATAGCACAGCTGTTTTTTCGAACATTGGTGTGCAGCCACACTGACGGCAATGTAATGCCAAGTGGGATGACAGTGTGCCTTTCAAAGAGCTATGGTGCTCGCGTAGACGGATATTGAGACACCGCCCAGATTGGCCCACGTAAACGTGTTCGCACGAAAAGGGCGTCTCGTATACCACCCCTTTTACACAAGACACGAAACGAATGCCATGTCTCATTGTGCACTTGCCTTTTTTTCCACTATTTTTATTTTCACGGTGCTGCAGTCTCGGGCAAATTTCCTTCAGTTTACTTTGGCTGAAAACACCACGTTGACGCCAAAGCGTGCCGCCACTCTCTTAAACCGGTGGGACACTCCGTGAATATAAGGGATTACCGAGAAAGGCCTGCTCCCTTTGCATCGATCCGTCGGCGCCAGTTTACCACCTGCTCTTATGGTTTTAAGCAACCTTTCACTAACAGCGGCTATAACAGCATCAGGGTACCCTGCCTGCCGCAACTTAACTGCTTGTTCCCACATGCTTTGTCGCATCAAGTGCGGGCATGACTTTGAGATGGCAGACCGGATACAGGAGCTGGCTATTCCGTTCTTTACAAGTCTGGAGTGACCAGACTGGTAGTCGAGCAAGCCCTTTTGAGACCTTGGTTTATATCGCCAGCATAAACTATCAGGGCTAAATGCTAACTGGAGGTCTAAATACTGCAAAGCATCGTTCCGGGGCACCTCACACGTGAACGTCAAACCGTGCCCTTGCTCCCTGAACACCTTCGTTACATTAATCATTTTTCTGATAAAATCACACCTGTCCACGAAAACCAAGTAATCGTCAACATAACGAAACACTTTGATTGCCAGATCAAAAAGACTACCCTGTATAGCCCTGTCCACCTTTGCCAAAAATATTGTGCTCAGAATAGGCGCGACACAAGAACCGATACATACGCCAGATTTCTGAGCAAATACTTTCCCTTTCCATGTGACGAGTGTCGCTTCCAGGTAACACCTCAGTACCTCGAGGAACCCCTCAACTGACACACCTGAACGAGAGGTGAACTCATGTTCGTCCTCTTGAATCCCAATACACTCCTTTACACTCTGCAGAAGAGGGGCTTGCGGTAAGGAGTAGTAAAGATCCTCGATGTCGAGGCTAAATGCCTTAAGCCTACCGAGTCGTTGTTCCTAAGAAAATCTACGAGCCAATCCGAACTGGCCACTTGAAAAGGGTCATCCACAACAAGAGATTCAAGGTTCTTTTGAAGATATCGGGACACTATTTGAAGCCAAGTGTTCCTTTCAGAAACTATGGTACGGAAGGGAATGTCGGGCTTATGGGTCTTAGCGGTAAAGAAAACATCTAGAGTATCACCCATTTCTTTCTTTACCTTAATGACCAGTTTATCTAAACTTAGGCTTTTGAGCAGTTCCACTGCTTGTTTTTTTACCTTGGAAGGGTTGTGCGACACTTCGCGAAAATTCTTGGCAATAGCCACGCTTCCTTTCTCGGAAAACAAACCACGAGTCAGAACCACGAAGAACCCTTCCTTGTCGGACACTACACAAGTGAGGCCAGAGGAATGCAAGAAATCAACAACCGAAGACATGACAATATCATGCACTCGCCTTGGTCTATGCTTAAGCAGAACATCGGTGCACTCTGCCACACAAGTAGTCCTGCTGTCCTCGGGCACTCTTCGAGCCACGGACCTTGAAACCGATACCAGTTCTGCCGGGCGAAGGGCCGGTTCCACACAAAACTTGGGACCTTTACTCAACACATCCAAGTGCTTGACTGGCACATCACATTCACTCAAGTTGAGCACCTTGGTCTCCGAAGTTGCCTTAGTTCTTGTTCTTGCAGGAAGCGTGGGTCTGACCTGGTTCCATAGCCACTCAGTAACTTGGTTGCAAAGCTTCAGCCACAGATTATAATTGTAGTTCACATGGGGCGGGCTTAAATCCTGTTGACACGTCAAACGCAAACAATCCTTGAGGAAACGAACCTGATGCCACCATTCTGAGCACAACAAACGGCACATCCTTCTGGAGTGTCCAGCCGAAGGACGCAACACGCCAACGATCACCTGTAGATCGGGGGGACACATAGACGTCTTAGCATACCAAAACGCCGTCCGGGCTCGACATATATATACTGCGATCAGTGACGTGAGAAGGCTGGGATTAGAGAGCAAAACGTTAGAACAAATAACAGAGCCCTTCGTACTAGAAATAAGACTGATGAGTGCGGCGAGTTGGGCGGGTTGGTAAAGATGCATGACTACGAAATCTTAGCGCCAAAAAAAA